>OY759269.1:6615854-7213354 GCA_963662155.1 Lamellibrachia columna
TATATATCTTCTAAAATATAATAATAATAAGGGTACTCAACATTTTGTAGAGATGTTGTTCAGTCTAGGTATATAACCGTTAATTGATAAGCCAAGCCAAATTATAGATAGTAGTGCAACTTTAATAGATAACATTTTCACAAATGAATAGAACAGTAATATTACTAATGGGTTACTTATAAACGATACTAGTGATCACTTACCTGTATTTTGTGTGTGCAATTATTCAGATGTGGATATAAATATAATTCCTGATAAAAATATAGATTCATAAGAAAATTGAATGATGGTTGTATAAAATCATTTAACAATTATCTCTCTTTAGTAAATTGGGAAACTGTTTTAAACGAAACGGATGCAGATATAGCCTACACTAACTGTATCGACATATTCACTCAACTGTGTGATAAGAACTGTCCAATTAAAAAAAATATGTAATAACAAACCCATTTTTAAGAACAAACCCTGGTTCACCAGAGGTTTGCGGAATGCTTGTAAAAAGAAAAATAATCTGTATAAACAGTTTTTGCGGAATAGAACAAAAGAATCTGAATGTAAATATAAAAGTTACAACAATAAACTAACCTCTATTCTTAGATTTTGTGAAAAAGAGTACTACAATAAATTATTAGTCAAAGAAAAAAACAATACAAAGGGTACATGGAAAATGTTTAATTCAATTTAAAAAAACGAAAACCGCACTCAAGTTACCCACATTCTTTTACTACTAATGGTAGGTTAACTAGAAACAAAACAGATATGGTTAATGGTTTCAATGGTTTTTTCGTAAATGTAGGGCCGAATCTTGCAAGAAACATAAGGGTACCCAATGGAAACATAAGTGTGCTTGATTATTTACAAGGCACTAATTCCTGCACGATGTTCTTACCTGGGGTTGAAGAAAATGATGTAACTAATGTTGTCAAAAGTTGTAAAAATAAAAGGTCTACAGGTTATGACAATGTTGATATGGTAATTGTGAAAAAGGTAATTTCTAACATTGTAGTACCATTTACTCATACATGTAACAAATCCTTCAGTAGTGGTGTATTTCCCAGTAAAATGAAAGTTGCCAAAGTAATCCCTGTATATAAAGCTGGTGAAAAAAAATGTTTTTACCAACCATAGACCTGTATCTCTACTTCCACAATTTTCAAAAATCTTTAAAAAATATTTAATGTTAGGCTAGATAAATATATTGAAAAGTATGACATTTTAAGTAGTATTCAATATGGGTTTAGGTCAACTATGTCTCCATCAATGGCTTTGTTAGAACTAACTGAAAACATTGCTACTGCCTTGGACCAAAAAGAATGCACTACTGGTGTTTTTATTGATTTGAAAAAAGCATTTGATACAATTGATCATCATTTATTACTCAGAAAATTAGAAGCTTATGGAATTAGAGGAATGGCCAATGCATGGCTAAAAAGTTACTTGCACAATATACTACAGTATGTTAGCATTGAGGATAACAATTAAGATTTATTAAATGTGATATGTGGGGTACCGCAAGGTTCTATTTTGGGCCCAAAACTATTTATACTATATATATATATAAATGATCTTTGTAATATTGCTACATTACTAAAATTAATTCTTTTCGCTGATGATACTAATATATTTTGCTCGGGGAAAGATCAAACCCAGCTCAGCAAAATTATCAATACTGAACTACGAAAGTTACATATTTGGTTTTCAGTAAATAGATTATCCTTAAACGTAACTAAGACAAACTATATATATATATATATATATATATATATATATATATATATATATATAAACTTAGTAACATATACTCTATCTAAAATTGTATTGTCGAATTTTATGTCAACATTTGTGTTTTACAATAGTTGCCAAACAACATACACATATATATATATTATATATATATATATATATATATATATATATATAAGTTTTTAGGAATCTTAATAGATGATAAGCTCAATTGGAAGGAACATATTGGTATGATCAAATCTAAATTATCAAAAACTAATGCAGTTATATATAGGGGGAAATACTTACTAGACAAAAATTCGTTTTTTATACTATATTGTTCACTATTTCGTATATATCATACTGCTGTGAAGTATGTGGCAATATGTATAAAACATATATTAATGGTGTTTATATATATTACAATAAAGGTAGTCAGACTCATTTGTAATGAGAATTCATTATGTCATTCTAATAAACTATTTTGTGATCTATGGGCATTCTTAAGCTCTTTGATCTAATAAAATTAAGAATTTCTATGGTAATGTTTAAAGCCAACAATGAATTGTTACCTGGTAATCTAGCTGCAACAATTCTTCAATGTAAAATATACCATGTTGCATATAGTTTTTTTTTTTCAATTCAATTCTTTAATTCCTTTAATTCTTTAATTCCACAGATACACATATATAGGTCCATATAGTTAGCTAACCAAATAATGTAAAAAAACAAAAAAACATACATACTGTATGATTACACAAGGTCATTATATATAAAGTGACTTTACCCATTGTCTCCTTATCCTTGATTTCTATCTGATGTCAGTACCAAGTACCGCAATTATAAGTGAATTTCTAGATTTATCTAAACATGACATAAATTTATATACAAGATTTTGTATGACTGCTTTACAGTCAGGAGTCAATATCTCCGCAAACATAGCTGAAGCGCTGCAGTATTTGGGTAGTCCAAGTAACCTTCTAAACACATTATTGTAGCATACATGTAATCTGTGGATGCTATATACAGTATGATTCCACCACAGTTGAGCTGTATACATAGATGAGCAAAATGTACTAAACAACTTGATCTTGACATCATTTGTGCTCATATAGAATTTCCTAAGTAGTACATTACCACGGGCGTACAATTGGCGACACTGACGCATTATATCTTTGTCATCCTTAGAGTCACTGCATATAATATGACCCAGGTATTTTACACTTAAATGAAGGTGACATACATTTATGATATGATTTCCTCTACTTATGAGTATTGCACTTTTCTTATGATTAAATTTAATGTCATGATTTAGGCCATAAGTTTCACAAGCAGATAACAGCTCCCTCAAACCTACACTAGAAGGGGAAAATACAAGCAGGTCATCTGCATACATGAGATGGTTTATATTCATATCATCAATACAACAGCCAGTGCGACATTTTATTAGTGCAGCACTTAAATAGTCAATATATACATTAAACATGTATGGTGAGAGTATGCCACCTTGCCTGACACCATTAGAGACTTGAAATCCCTTAGATAAAATCCCAGACCAGCGTACAAACATAGTTTGATTTGTGTACCAGTATATCATAATTCTAACAATATAACTAGGTACTTGTCTATCAATCAATTTCTTAAACAATGTAGAGTGTCTTATTCTGTCAAAGGCTTTAGAAACATCTAGGAAACCCATGAACATAGACCCATTTAAGCATTTGTAATTATCAACAATTTATTTTAAGACATATATACACATGTCAGTACCAAGCTTACTCTTGAAACCAAACTGGTTACTGCTAGTGATTAGAAAGGATGACATACGACCCAGTAAAACTTTTTCCACTATTTTCGACATCACGCTGGCTAATGCAGTCGGTCTGTAGTTATCACTATCATTGATTTTACCACATTTATCTTTGATAACAGGTACAAGTGTAACTCTGGTGGATTTAGCTGTCTATATATTTGTTTGGCTAGTCACTAGGGGGCGCTATGCCCAGTGTCACTCCCAGTTTAACAACCTGAGCGAGTTTTAGAAATTAGTCGTGGCAGTTCGCCCTGGGCCGGAGAAGACGACACACATTGTTACATCCAAGCAACCTTCTCCCGGCTCAGCATATGTATATAGACAGTTTATCTCTGTCGCTGGGAGCAGAAACTCCATTTGTGATATTACTATTCTCGGCCATTGTTGCGGTGGATATATTTCCTCTGAAAGCTTTATCTTTACTCATTAAACACTGTCAGTGTCCAACAGTCGTGCGAGTTGGTTACAAGTGGTGTCAGAAGTTATGACAGTGTAAGCTTCCAGAGGAAGGATGGCGTCGGCAGAAGAGAAGTTGGCTCGGCTGGAGAAGATGGTGGAAACGCTAAAACGCAACCAGCAGCAGCCTGTCAACGTCACGGTGACCGCTCCTCCGACTCGAAAACTGAGGATGTTCAACGGTCGAACTAGTGAACTCCACTACTGGATCGGGGAAGCACGGAGCATCTTACCATCCGTCTCTACGGCCGATAGACTGTCATTCTTGATCGCCCACCTGGAGGGATCGGCCAGGAAGAAGTAAGGTACGCCCAAAGTGATGAGAAGGACTGTATCGATAAGATATTTACGTTACTGGTGTCTGCTTTTGGGGAAAACCGCAGTAATGCGCAGCTAAAGAGAGAATTATACGATCGGGTGCAGGGTAGTAGAGAAAGTGTTAGAGAGTTCTCCAGAGCGCTCCTGGACATTTATGAAGGATTGACTGATAAGGTTGAAAGTAAGGATAATATGTTGATAGAAGTATTCTGTGAAAACCTGTTAGAACCTCAGATAAAGCGGGAAATAAAGAGACTAGTTCGGACTGACCCCAACATTTCGTTTGGCGCATTACGCTCCGAAGCGATTCAACTAGAGGAGGACGGGTTGAGTGGGCCAAACAGGTGTGTGCGTGTGAGGGAAGTTCACGAACCCCACCACGCCTCCGATGACCCGAGTCCACTGGAACGAATTGCGGCCCAGTTGGAACTACTCGCAACCACTCAGTCGGAAATCGTGTCTTTGTTGCGAGCACAACAACAGACGGCCGCGGGGGTGGCTGCGAGACCTAGCAGACTAGAACCCCGCAGCAGCGGATCACTTAATTGTGAGTACTGCAAGCGAAGGGGTCACACCCAGAATACATGTTGGAAGCGGGCAAACGATATACGCCGTACCGATGAACAGTCAGGTGTTCATGCGTACGGGGATCAGTCAGATACCCGTGCCATGCGGGGTGGTCCAGTAGCGCGATCTATGTCTGGTCCTAATGTGCCAGTACCACCCCGGGGTCAACAGGGAAACTAATTCACCCAGTTGCCGAGCGTCAGGCAGGCGGGCGTAGTAGCATTGACTGTGTGTTAGTGGACGCTATAGTGGGTAAGACCCCTATCATTTCATGTGAGATAGCAGGCGAAAAAACCAGTATGGTTTTAGATATGGGTTCGGAAGTAACTATTTTACAGGAATGGAGGTTCAACGAATACTTAATGGCTTCTGTCGACTGTTTAGAAGATGCGTCGTCATGGTTACGGCTGGAAGCAGCCAACTCTCTAGTGTTCCCATACATTGGGTACTTTACAGCCGATATAAATGTGTTGGACACTATCGTTAAGAACAAAGGGATTCTAGTGCAGAAAGATCCATCAGGGCTAAATCACCACAGGAAAACCTTTGGGATACTGGGTATGAATGTTTTGGGTGCAATCCCAGAAATTAGGGAACTACTTCGCCAAACGGGAAATAGAGGGAAGAGTAGTGAACATTGCAGGGGACACAAGTGTAAATATACCGGCATGGTCATCGTGTAATGTCACAATGTCAGGACCACGTTGTAGCGGTAACGGAATGGTAGAACCATTGGATGAACCCCTAAAGGGAAGTTTACTCCTCCAAGCAGGACTAGTAGGTTCCATTAAGGGTTGTTTTGGTGTGACCATCGTCAACCCAACTCCCAACGAGGTGTGGTTGCGTTCCCGTTCCCCGGTAGGGAGGATTTATACAGTTGATGTAATCGACAGGGAACCAGAGCACACGGTATCTTTCCAGGAATTGGATGACGGGTTGAGAGTAAGCTTGGAACCCAGACAGATGACAGTTAATACGCGATGTGTAAGCAGCAAACAAAGTCGTGACATACCTGAGTTACCCAGTGATCAGAGTTGGATGCGAGATGTGAGTATTGGTGATATTCCGCCTACTGAAAGAGATCGCCTCACTGAATTGTTGCACTCAAATCAGCAGGTATTTGCTCAAAATGAAAGTGATGTTGGGTTAACCCACACTGTTAAACACCGAATATGCACAACAGAAGACAGCCCGGTCAGACCGGCTTACCGTCGCATCCCACCGCCTCAGTTTGAGGAAGTCAAGGCACACATTAATGATATAATTCAGCAGGGAATAGTCAGACCTAGTCATTCGGAATACGCCTGCCCAATAGTTATTTGTAAGAAAAAGAACGGGAACATTAGGATGTGCGTGGATTGGCATCGCCCCTGTATGAATTGGTGAATCAAGATCCCAACAAAGGGAAGAAGAGAAAACCAGGACGGAAGTGGAACTCGGCCACACCAGGACCGTTTGTGTGGAGACCGGAACATCAAGAATCGTTTGATTCACTAAAACGCGCTCTCACAACCGCACCGGTGTTGGGATTTGCTGACTTCAAAAAGCCGTTCATTCTGGAGACATATGCCAGCCACCAAGGATTTGGCGCATTACTTCTCCAGGAACAAGATGGGAAGACTCGAGTAATAGCATATGCGAGCCGGGGTCTCAGGGGACCTGAGAAGAATCGAACGGCATATAGCTCTATGAAATTGGAATTATTAGCAGTAAAATGGGCAGTGACTGAAAAGTTTCGCGATTACTTGCTGGGAGTTCAGTTTGTGATATACACGGACAATAACCCGTTGTTATACATTCAAACTTCCGCCAAACTAACAGCGGCTGAACATCATTGGCAAGCAGAACTAGCATGATTCAATTTTAGCATTCACTACCGTCCCGGGCGACTCAATGCTTCTGCGGACGGTCTGAGCCGGAAACCTCAGGCTGAACCCACCGATTTCTCAGTCATCGATGAAGACGAGATAGCTGACATTCTTCAGGTAACGGTATTACCACCTGATTTACGCCAGAAGTTACTCAAGGGCGCAGCGTGCGCCGTCACAGCCAAGGTAGGCGATACACACGAGGATGTAGAACCAACCGTCCTACCAAGTCTTGGTATTGGGGAAATTCAGCAGGCTCAGCGGAAGGACCCTGTCTTGGGCCGAATCTGGTACTATATAGATAGGGGACACGAACCCGCACGAAGGGAAGAGCGGAAGGAACCACCAGCAGTAGCTAAACTCCTGCAACAATGGGACCGGCTACAGATTTGTGCTGGCAGGCTATGCAGAACAATGATGGACCCAACGGACGGATCAAAGGTAACGCAATTGTTGCTGCCAAGTACAATGAAGGACGAAGTCCTACAGGAATTACATGACAATATGGGACATAAAGACATAGACAGAGTAGAGAAACTACCATAGTCCTGCAAACTAAAATAAATAACGTGCAAAACTATGACTTCTGATAAGCGGTGTGGTGATCGGTGTGGTGGAATCTTGGAATCACACACACGCACACACACACGCACGTACGCACGCACGCACGCACATACACACCACACACACACACACACACACAAACACGCACACACGCACGCACGCGCACACACACGCACAAACGCACGCACGTACGCACCCACAGACACACACACACACACACACGCACGCACGCACGCACGCACGCACGCACGCACACACACACACACACACACATATTTTGCAGAAGTCATCCCAGAAAACCACGTCTATTAATGCTAAAGATGTGACAATACTGTTATTGACATTTGTTTATTTCATAGCTATAAACCAACTATCCCAGAAGCGAAAAAACCTTTGAGAAGGGAAATACGGAGTTGAGTACGTAAATCGTGTCTTTCCGTTTTCCCATAATTAATAATGTCTTATAATACAAGCAATCTAAATAATACAAGTGGTCTTGTATTATTTAGGTTGCTTCCCCCCCTCAGCACCAGTAATTTTAATACTCATATCTGCAATGCCATGGGCAAATAAAATTCATGTTTTATATGGGATATCTTATATGGGAGGGAGGGAAACTTTGATGCACGACCAGTTGATGGCAGTGATTGCTAGGCCTACCTGCTCCCTCTTGTCTTGGTGATGGCTGTTGTTTGTCGCTTCTTGCGTGTACGTCGAACATGCGACGCAGAAACTGTTGTTGGGTTGGCATCTGGCTTGAGGGAACGCTTACGATATCTCTTGCTCTGCCATCAGATTTATAGCTGCACTTGATGTGGCCTTTTCATCGAAAAACTCAGCCCCAAAGGTAAAGTGCGCAGAGCAGATGACACTTTTAGAGTAGAGAGGGGTCAACCCATCCCATGGCATTATCGTATTTTTCGCTGCACAAACCCACGACAGGTGAAGCGACGGAGCTTTTCCTCTGGACGAAACCTAGTTTCATTCGAGGTGCGGTTACTACAGCCTCCGACTATACACCTTTGGCCACTCATTTTTGGGACTCGAACGTTCCGCTCCTACACGACAACAATGTCAATGGAGTCACTTGAGCGGCCCAAACGAGGTGTGTCTTTACATCACTTCCGCCTTGCTCAGTGGCTGGCGACCGACCTAGAAATCGGCGAATTAAGCGCGTAATTTGAAGGTTAAAAATTCGATATGTAACCACAGGTACTCATTTGCCAGCCGATACGGGGACTAACTCGCGCTGTATAAATGTTCTACTTAAAAGATCACTCGAGCACAGTCGCACGCCTCATATACACTTTAACCCCAAATTCCCCACCGGTGGCGCCACTAACTATTTCATTAGCCTCGATTATTCAGGCTGCGGGATGTGCATGGCGCCACCGTTTGTCGCAATCATCACACATTCACCAAGAATCATCCGTATATTGAATTGAATTGAATTGAATTTATTCAACATAATCAATGTACATTTCGATAAATTGTAAACATACATAGTTATAAGACTAATTACCACTAAAGTGGTACAATGAAAACATAATTAGAGAACGACAATCAGAAAATGTTGAAGGGAAATGCAAGAAGTTGTAAACTTATAAATTGCATTCCCCAAAAGTAAACAATTGCACTGGTTCCATATATAAAAGAAAAATGACTTAATTAAGCTAGGTCTTAACTACCCAAAAAGGTATGGTATTTGATACGAAAATAAAATAATATACACATATAGCACGTAACCATGACACTAATACAATTAATTCATATTTCATATCTAAGCAAGAGTAAGGCTTTGTAAATTTTTTTAAATTTATAAATCGAATTGCACAACTTAATATCAGCAGGCAGGTCATTCCACATCTTTGGTCCTTTTATACTAATACATTCAGCTTTTTTAGTAGTCCTACTAAATCTTATTTGGAAATTGCAATTTTTCATACGGGTGTTGTGATAGTGACTAGCATTAACTTTCTGGTAGTACAACATAATATTAGCTGGTAATAGATTATTATATACCTTGTACATAAATACCATGCTATTGAAGTCCACCATGTCCTGTATAGCTAAAGTGTTCAGCTGGTAAAACATCGGTCTTGTATGAGACCTATAGTCTGCCTTTAGACATATACGAACAGCTCTTTTCTGAATAATATGCAAAGGTCGTATTCGACTCTTGTAGGTGTTGCCCCAAATTTCACAACAATAATTTAAGTATGGCAATATGAGAGTACAGTATAAAGAGTATAATGCAGAACTAGTCAATAAGTGTTTAACCCTATACATTACAGATACATTCTTTGAAATTTTATTTTTTATGAGGTTGATGTGTTCACTCCAATTCAAGTGGCAGTCAATGAGTACACCAAGAAATTTTGTAACATACACTCTATTAATGTACATACCATTTATACTGACCAAGTGATTGTTTTCACACTTTTTGTTACCGAATACCATAAAATTGGTTTTGGCAATATTTAAAGACAGCTTATTAACTTGAAACCATCTGCATAATTTGTCCAATTCGTTTGATACTGTTTTACACACTTCTGTCAAATCTTTTCCAGAGTAAAAGAAATTAGTATCATCCGCAAATACAATCGATTTCATTAATGATGACACATTACACATATCATTAATATATATGATAAACAAAGCTGGACCCAGTATAGATCCTTGTGGTACCCCACAAGTGACATTCATGCAATCAGAATTAGTGTCATTAATACAAACATATTGACTTCTATTCATAAGATAGCTGCAGATCCACATATTTGCTATTCCTCTTATTCCATAATGCTCAAGTTTTTTTACGAGAATGTTGTGGTCAACCGTATCAAAAGCCTTTTTCAGATCAATGAAGACACCTACAGTAAACTTACAATCATCAATTGAGGTAGTAATTTCTCCAACAAGCTCCAATATTGCCAGTGATGTGGACATATTTTTTCTAAACCCATATTGGCTTTTACACAGTATTTGTTTGTCATCTATAAATGACATCATCCTGTTGTGAAAGATCTTTTCTAGAATTTTTGAAAACTGTGATAGTAAAGATATAGGCCTGTAATTAGTAAAATCATTCATATCACCATTTTTAAATAGCGGTATAACTCGAGCCAATTTCATACCTTCCGGGAAAACCCCCTTCTGTAACGAGGTGTTATATATATGTTCTAGGGGTGTTACTAGGTGAGGTATTATTTTTTTAACTAGGCACATATCTATATCATCATGATCTTTTGATTTTTTGTGTTTTGAATTATTCACCAGCTTTATAATTTCTTCTTCAGTTACAGGCTTTAGAAACAATGTATCCTCAACCTTATCGGACAAGTATCTTGTGAAGACATCATTGCTTCTAGGAATATTATTTGCCAGAGATGGCCCTACATTTACAAAAAAATTATTGAAACTATTTGCAATATATATAATTCCGTCCTGGACTATCAAGCAACAAATGTTGTTGTGGGCAACGTTGTTTTTTAGATAATCGAAAGTTCGTAGAACGGCTCTGAATTCAGAAAACGGAAACAAACTGTCAATTAATTTCAAAATTTTTGCCACCCGTAAAACTCTGCTTTTGTGTATATTCACCGATTACAGACGGCTTTGACGAACGTCATCACGGCGGTCGATGTTCCTCCCATCTTGGGCAGACCTACAGAATTCATAGTTGCAAACATCCTTGTCAAAATAATTACCAACGCTATAGAATTCTCTCCACGATTAACCTTTGTCCACTACGTACCACTGTTAACAAATTATTGTTCCATACATTAGGCATGATAACTATCATAACAATGTTGGTTTTAAAATGTGGAAGTTATATATTCTCATGAGGGTGTGACCCAATAGAATAATTTAAATTTGTATGAACAGTCGTAATTTAAGACCACTTGTATTATTTAGGTTGCTTGTATTATAAGACATTATTAATTATGGGACAATGGAAAGACACGATTTACGTACTCAACTCCGTATTTCCCTTCTCAAAGGTTTTTTCGCTTCTGGGATAGTTGGTTTATAGCTATGAAATAAACAAATGTCAATAACAGTATTGTCACATCTTTAGCATTAATAGACGTGGTTTCTGGGATGACTTCTGCAAAATATGTGTGTGTGTGTGTGTGTGTGTGTGTGTGTGTGTGTGTGTGCGTGTGTGCGTGTGTGGGTGCGTACGTGCGTGCGTTTGTGCGTTTGTGCGTTTGTGTGTTTGTGCGTGTGTGTGTGCGTGCGTGCGTGCGTGCGTGCGTGTTTGTGTGTGTGTGTGTGTGTGCGTGTGTGGGTGCGTACGTGCGTGCGTTTGTGCGTTTGTGTGTTTGTGCGTGTGTGTGTGCGTGCGTGCGTGCGTGCATGCGTGCGTGCGTGCGTGCGTGCGTGCGTGTTTGTGTGTGTGTGTGTGTGTGTGTGTGTGTGTGTGTGTGTGTATGTGTGTGTGTGTGTGTGTGTGTGTGTGTGTGTGTGTGTGTGTGTGTGTGTGTTGTGTGTGTGTGTGTGTGTGTGTGTGTGTGTGTGTGTGTGTGTGTGTGTGTGTGTGTGTGTGTGTGTGTGTGTGTGTGTGTGTGGTGTATGTGCGTGCGTGCGTACGTGCGTGCGTACGTGCGTGCGTGTGTGTGTGATTCCAAGATTCCACCACACCGATCACCACACCGCTTATCAGAAGTCATAGTTTTGCAAGTTATTTATTTTAGTTTGCAGTACTATGGTACGTTATACTAGTATCTTCGTATATTGTTATTTTTTCCCACTTTCTCTATCTTTCTCTCTCTCTTCTAAGAAGAACTTGATAGCATGGTCCATATTTGGTACATCCACGTTATTAGACCATCACGAAAGCAAGTTTCTCCAAGTGGAAAGCCAATAGTTATGTTTCACCTACCGCATATTTACCAATCAAAAGTGTATAATGGATAGACAAAATCATGGCATGCAATAGGAGCATAAGTTGATAAGACAATAAGGTTATGAGACACATGAATTTAATAGTAAAATTCGAGGAGCCACCTTAATGTTTTTATTAACTCAAATTACTGGGCCAGAAAATTGCATTTTTGACTGATGTGACTGCTTAAATAATAAAGTACTAACTGTAATTCAATTATACGTGTCCAAAGACAGTCAAAATAAACCTCAGAAACTGGACAATTTGCAGACATTCTGTATATATATAAAGCAGTAGAAGAACAATATCCAGGATATATTTTGTCTGATAAACAGTATTTCCGGAATAGTGTCCATGTATTTAAAGATAGGATATTGTCCATATAATATTGGTAGGGATACAATCAGGCGGAAACGTTAACTTATATATGGTCCGACTCATGACGTCGGACGGAGCAGGCCGCGTTTCGTTGAGCTCTCGTGTGACGATGTTCTCTTGTTACAAATGCGACGGAAAATAATGAAGTTATCTAATGGCATCGAACTTCCAACGATCCGTACGATGAATCTGGTGAGATAAACATTCACAATACCCTAAGATGGGGGTGGATTTGCACATAATCTATGGGTCTGTAAGATTCAGCGTGCTGCCATATTGAACGTCCATCTTGGACATGCCACATTTGACACACCTATCAGACGTGTAACCAACGACAATAAGACATCATGCCGCCCAAGCATCGCCAAAACAGCTCGTCAGAGGCTACTAGCTTTGAAGGTATTGACAATGAACTTCTAAAATGTACCTTTATTGAAACTCTGAGTGACAGTGATGTTATAAAACAATTGAAACGAGCTCTGTTCCCGCAAAGGATTGCTGACAAAATAGACTACTTAGCAACTCAGACTGAGCAACTAAAACAAACTGTGAAAGAGAAGGACGAGAAAATCAAAGCACTTGAAAGTAGAGTCGACTTGTTAGAATCGGCCAACGACAGCATCGAGCAATATCCTAGAAGATCCAATTTGAGAATAGAAGGAATACCAGAATCTGTAGGTATTGGTGAAATTGAAAATGCAATCTTAGACATTGTCAATGATCATATGAAGTTAACCCCAGTCCTGCAGTCTCACGAGATTGAGCGAGCGCACAGAATTGGCCGCCCTAAAACGGATGGCTTGCGACCACGCACTACAATTATTGCACTAAATAGCGAACGTCGGAGGGACGCTATATACAGAGCTCGAATCAACCTAAAACAGCACAATACAGCCTCGGGTCTAAATCTTCGTTTATTTGTGAATGAAGACCTCACGAAAACTCGTTCTGAACTTCTGTATGAACTTGGAAAAAAAATTAACTGATTTCTGACTGTTGGTCTTTCAATAAGAATATCTTGTACAAAGACACTCAGGGTGTTGTCCATCAAGTACGAAGTAAACAGGACGCATGTTTCAAGGTGCGCTGTGTTTGACGCCTGTGTTACGTAACTCCTGCGGACATTCCCGAGACACTGCTGCGTCAAATGACGTAAGCATTGTCTGGCACTTGCACACTTGCACACCTTCAAGTAGCGTGAACCTACGTATCCAGTTTCCATGGCACTATGACAGTATTATTATTATTTCATATAACCTATCCATGTTATACGGATATATTATTTATTACAGAGTATCATTTTATTTTTCAGACTAAATACAATTACAGTAATCTATTTAGTTATGCTGATTTGTAGTTGGTACATGCCAAATCATGGCAGTAGGTTATAACTTTTTTTTCGATATCAAGACTAACCACCTAAGCCTATGTGCGCATATAATTTAATGGGCACGTGTGATTATTAATGATTGGCAGTCCTATCTCACCATTGTATTGTGACTTGTGTTATCACCATTAATCTCGGTACCTCGATGGTAAGCACGTTGAACAATCCCAAGGACTGGATAGCGTGCTGTATAACAACGTACCTTTACTTGAGGTATTTTTACAGGTGTTGCGGTAGCCAAAAACAATTTTGGTGGACCTAGAGTAAACAGTATCAAGGATCACTTCAGTCGGATCGCTGTTGCCTATCCCCACTTTGTGTGTTTACACAGGTAGGTGTCATAATGTCGAATTTCTACGAATTGCTATTATATGAACTATTTTCCTGGATATGGTGAGGTAAATGTTAGAGTGTATATAGACGGATTGCATCAACAAGTTATGCAATAATAGTATCCAAGTGTGGTGTGGGAGCCCACATTGGAAGTTTATTGTTAGGCATGGGGCATGAACAGGTTATGCAATAATTGTACCCATGATGTTTTCGCTTTTGGCGTGGTACATTATATTAAAAGGGGTATCAACGTAATGGGACCGTCCACGACACGTTCGTCTTACAGAGCGTTCAGCCGACTGTTCAACTGCCTTCCCCGCGCGCGCGACACCAGTGCGTCCGCACGAGCTGTCGTCACGACACGTTAGCCGTCGTCACGACACGTTAGCCGTCGTCACGACACGTTAGCCGTCGTCACGACACGTTAGCCGTCGTCACGACACGTTAGCCGTCTCCACGACATATTGCCGGCTGACATACTGTACGTCCAGCTGACCGTTCAACTGTCTTCCCCGTGTGTGACATCAGAGCGTCCACGTCAGCCGTCGTCACGAAACATCGCCGTCTCCACGATCTATTGACATCTGGCCTACTATCGTCCAGCCGACAACAACCTCGACATCACTGCGGTCGAACGTATTCTGCTGCCGGTGAGATTATGCGACCGACGGCCACATCAGTTATCGTTCTACTCAACCCAGCAGAATGCGCGAAGGGTATTGTTGACTTTATGCGTCACAAGGCATGCTTCTGTGACTATTTTTTTGTTTGTTTTCGGAACATTGTATTATAAGTGTGAAATACGCCTTTCTGCTTGTGACGAATTTATTAACACTGATGTCTATTATTTCATTTGCACCATTTCAGTTAGGTTTTGATTCATTGTAAACATATTCATGTTGATTATTTGGTGTTGTTTTTCATTTGTGGAAATTTCTTACACTCATATGTTGAGCTTAATCTAAGTACGGCCCGCCCCTGGTTTTGCGTGGACCACCACCGAAATCCGTGACACCATAACTAAACATAACCCCTTGCAAGCAAACCAGTCATGGTCCTCTTGGAAATACATAGGATTCATGACTGGAACAGATATTACAAAAACTGTAATGATGAATGGTGGGGCGGGGGGAGAATGTCACATTAGATTAAAAAAACTCACTTTTATAGGTGTTCTAATAAATCAGTATTGGTGCTGAATGGTAATGGCTTTTGTTTTGGTAACCTGCTTGAATTTTGTGATGTTGTTACTTATCCTTTCCCTGTTCATCCTTCTTGTCAAGGGATATATTTATTTTGATAAGCATGCTGTAGTCAAGAAGAGTACGTCATTTATATACGAGTACAACCATCTGGTAAAATGGGTATCGCTCAAACAGAGATAAATATAATTGGTTGATTCTGTAATTTTCCTCAGCAGAATACCAAAGTGTGGGTGTGATCTGTGTCATTGAAGCAGTTATGTGTAACCTGTGTGTTTGTGTGAGACATGATGAAGGACTCTGCACGCTGGCATCTCTGTAACAGGATAGTGACCGCCGCCTTCCACGCCACCATCCAGTTATGGAGCGTCATGATCAGCAATGATGGCGGCCTCGTCACGCGAGAGATAGGTCAGTCAGTTAGATAGGTCTGTCAGGAGAAAAGGGCTCTGAGGAGAATCATGTCACTGTCATAGGCACCATGTGTGTAAATGGTGCACCATAGTCACACAACACCATGTTTGTAGAGGGATGCTAAAAGTTGGCAAACTTTGTATAGAAATGTTGTTTCTCATAAGCAGTTTATATACTATTTATGAAAATGTTGACCACTTCCTTTGCATTTATTAAACATAACTATTTACCAAGCTAATGGCGCTCTTCCTTCTTGTTCACCGCTGTATAGGGTTGAGGGTCAGGTGAAGTATTGTCGAGCCCCTCTTTCTATTGTTTCTTTTCATAGTTTTCTAAAGGCCGTTCCCTCTCTCCATCTTTCATCTTCCTCCGATCTTCTCATATCCCGCCTCAAACAGTCCTCCTATATTTGCTGTGGCCTCCCCCTTTTCCTGAAGTGTTGATGTTTTTTCACCTCTGCTCTCTTTGCTAGTTTGCCTCCATTCATCCTTACCAGGTGGCCTGCCCATCTCACATTGCTTCTCGACAATCATCTTGTTAGGCTGCATTGAATCCCAACCTCTTTCCTCAGGTCGTTCATCCTTCTTTTGTCCACCCTCTTTGTTCTTTATATTCGACGAACCCAGTTGTTCTCATAAACTTGCAGCAGCGGTTGTTGCTGTTCTGTCAACGCCACTGTCTCCAGATCATACAGGCATGCTGGTGTAACACGCATACTCAGGAATTTCCCTTTCAGCTTTTTCAAAACGTTTCAGTCCAACATGACTCCCCCTGCGTTTCTCCAAGCATTCGCTCCCGCTTGTATGCGACGTCTCACATCTACGTCTGAATGCCCATACTCCGTAAACTTTCATCCATGGTAAACAAAGCTATCTACTTGCTTGATCTCCTTACTGTCCAAAATGATGGTCAGCTCCTCTCTTTGGTGTCCAACCCACATCACTTCTGTCTTCTCCAGGCTCATTCTCAGTCCGTGCTTCTTGAACACCCTCTTCTATTCCTCCAACACTTCCTGTAGTTCTTGTTTGTAGTTCTTGTTTGCTCTCTACTATTATGGCCAAATCATCTGCATACACCATCTTCCTGAGAAGGTCCACAAATCCCACTACCATTCTCCCTTGCATCTCAAACCTCTTCTCTACCAGCTGTCTTAATGCAAACATCCCATCAGTCCTCATTTTCCCTTTCTGAATCGCTGTTGTTCTTCCCATAATTCTTGCTCTACTCTCATTCGGATCTTGCCATCCAGGGTCCTCTCTAGCAACTTCATGATGTGATGTGACTTAGAAATGTGATGCCTCCGTATTTCCCAAGGTATTGCACATCTCCCTTCTTCTACCATATTGGGACAATTAGCTCTGTTCACAATTCCTCTGGTCCTTTACCTTTCCTCATACATGTATTCAGCAGCCTCTTTGTCCAGCTGATTCCACTCTCCCCCGCTGCCATTACCATCTCCACATGCATATCATCGGTACCAGGTGCTCTTCCCTTCTTCATCCCTTTCACCCCGGTTTGCATCTCTGTATCCGTAATACCAGTTAACTTCTCTTTCCCCTCTACATCCATTGGTAATTCCTCATCATTGTTATTTCCTTCCTTGTTCAGTAGCTCCTTGGAGTAGCTTTCTCAGACCTTCAGCACTACCTCTTTTTCTGTCACTAACTTCCCATTTATATCCTTGATCATCTTCTTTGCACCATCCTCATCTAGTTTGCTATATACGTCTGCTTCCATATCTCTCCTCACCTAACAACAGCTCCCTTTGCCGCTGTACTCACCTGCCCGTATATGTGTATATCCTTGAATCCGGTTGATTTCCTCTCTCCTTGTTCTTCTCTATTTCTTTCCAGGCTTCCTTCTTTTCGCATACTGCCTCTGTAACTTCACAGAGGCAGCCCCTATATTGAAGTATGCTAACAATGTATGCTAACAATGCCCCTATAATGAAGAGAGCGTGTGGACAACGACTGTGTAATTTGGTTGGGTGGGCAACTAGTTCCTGTAACATTACTGCACGTGCAGTTTTATGTGGTTTTCGGTCTCTGCTAAGTACAAATCTATTTCGCCATACACAAATGTTCCAAACCACCCATAGCTCAAAACTGTAGTTGATGAAACTAAAAGGGAGTACAACATTATATATTGTTCTTCCCCTATTGTTCACTTTATGCAATTAGATAGGACTGCGCTCTGCTTTTTATTTGTTCTTATTGTATAGAGTTACAATAAATTTGTATTGAATTTTTTAGTCCAGTCGACTAAACTGATACATTCGGACCGTGGTACTTTTATGTGGATTAAATATCTCCATTTAGCAGGTCCATAAACAACTGTTTTATTAAAATTTGTGCTTAGTGTAAGGTGAAAACGTCGTGCTACTTCACTGAATAAAAGTGTTCTCTCCCCTTGCAGGCAAGTTCCATATGTATGTTGTCATCAACAACCTGTTCTTCATTGGCAATCAACTCGCAGCACTCAGTAAGACAGGCAAGGTCAGGGTGTGGCTCACCATGACACTGAACTGGCAATTAAATATCTCAAGATTGCTGGACTCAGTACGACATGCAAGGTCGGGGTGTGGCATACAATGAATGAACTTGCAGGTACATCTCTCACCGTGGCAGGTTTTTTCGCTCACATTGGCTCCATTCAGTATGACAGGCAAGGTCAGAACTTGCTGGTATATCTCACGGTGGCTGCACAGGCAATGTCGGGGTGTGGCATGCCATGACACAGAACTGGCAGGTAAGGCTCCTCGTGACGGCCAATCAGTGATCTCTAGGGGGGTCACAGCGGAGATAGTTTTGTATAAGTATATGGACAAATGAAATGTTATGCAAATATTTCTATGAGGATGTTGATTCATTATATTTTAATTGTCATCTTTTGAATGAAACTCTGATCTGTATTTCATAAATATCTTGCAAATACGGCAGTTGTTGAGATTTGTGTACTAAGGTCACTGTATAGCCAAGGCGTCCTTGATATACCCATATCCGTAGTAATACTTAAAAATAACTGAAGCTTTATATTTACTTGTCATCATGATTAGCATGCTTTGCCTTATAACAGTGACAAAACAGATAAATAAATGTGTAACTTAAGATAAAATATACAATTGAAAGCTTGGTTTTCTTTTGAAGTAATCCAAATTGAAGCATTGATTATGAATATAACTAAAGTCATATTAGTCTGGATGGATACGGTTAGGACACAGCTAATTTTCATGACATTATCAGCACACAAGCTAATTTCCAAGAGCTTGATGCCCTTGGCATCATTTAAAGTCATCTCCATAGATAACTTGGAACCACACCTTCAGTATATCCTCAGCAAAGAAAAAATATTGCATAAACCTTTCATTGTGCTGTTTTCTAGAAAGTGCTATCTGTGTGGAAATATGGATAACTATAGTTGCTATTCTTGATGTTTTATTGGAAAACTGGGTACCTCTTTGTTGTTAGTCTGGACCCGCCTGTTATTTAAAGAAAATGCTTTTATTTAAGAAAAAATAGCAACTTCTAATAATTCTTACATCCGTAAATACAAATTATAATAATTATACATACATCGACCAATCAAAAGTGTATAATGGATATACAAAATAAAAAAAAATTATAAGACAATAGGGTCATGAGACACTTGTATGTAAGGCTTGAATAGTCAAATTCGAGGAACCACCTTAAATTTTTTAGTAACTCAAAGTACTGGGCCAGCAAATAGCATTGTTGACTGATGTGACTGCTTAAATAATAAATTACTAACCGTAATTCAATTATACATTTCCAAAGACAGTCAAAATAAACCTCATAAATTGGAACATTTTCAGACATTCTGTATATAATGCAGTAGAAGAACAATATCCAGGATATATTTTGCCTGATGAACAGTATTTCCGGAATAGTATACATGGATTGAATGGTAGGATATTGTCCAGATGGGGGTCAGCCGTGGCCTAGTTGTTAAGGTATTGGACTCTAAATTCAAGGGTTGTGAGTTCACGGTTCGTTTTCGTAGCTTACGCAATTTCGTTTACCCTTCTTTGCCTCAGTCTACTCAGCTGTAAATGAGTACAAACACTGTTTGGAATGTACCTGCGATGAACTAGTGTCCCGTCCAGGATTGTCAGTATAACTGCACTCTAAGTTGCTTCGCACTTTAGAAACCAAGTTTATGCACTGGTCATTATAAGCCTTCATGGCATCCTAAGGCGTAATGCCTGGGGAATGACTTTACCAACCTACCTACCATTGTCCAGATAATATTGGTAAGGATACAATCAGGAGGAAAAGCTAACTTATATGAAGCGTACATTGCTAAACTTTTAGTACGTGTCACGCGCGACTGCACTACTAGCAAAAATGTCCTTTCCGTGGTTGTGCGACTGGGTCAACGAACATACCATGACTCGTGCAACTCATGTGCACACCGCTGTGTTCGTTAATCCCTGTTCATAATATAAGACATTTTGAAATTCAAGCTTATTGCACAAAACAAAACTATCAGTTCCTCACAGACAATTAAAACTGGATTGAATTACCAAAAATGGATTGAATGAATAACTGATATTTTAGAGTGTACAATGTCATTCTTAATAATTTTATACAGAGTAGACTGTTCAGCTAGTATGTAAGTTGTAAGAGAAGAAATATAGACAATTACGGTCATAAATGTGTGCACGTTAACAGGGCAACTGAGATTGCATATGCATTGGATCAGATCACATTACGAGAAGCAGTTTCACAACGAAAAGAATCAGATACAGTACACAAATATAGGTGGCTGATTTGTTAGCATAATTATGCTGGCAGATTAAACAAATACTATCAGTCAGTGTCAAACAGAAGGCTAACATTTCTAGAATCCATGAAGCAGAAATTATATTTAGCTCGTTTGGTTAGTTCTATTATATAAATAAAAAAAAAATTATTACAATATTTTATACCCTTAAATTCTAACTTGGAATATCAACATATGTTCAGTACATGTAATTTCTCTACAATGAAGTCATTTATCTTGTTTGATTGATGGTGGTATTATTTTTTTTATAAAGGTGGGGCTATTATGATACACTAAGCCACAATACGATTTTTGTGATACAATATTATATTGTAAAAAAACTAAAAAAACCTTGGTCGGTAGAGCATGTTTCTTTGGTGTCGATGAACAAAGACTTCTTTATGGTATCAGCATATGGCACCATCTTCATGAAATCAAATATCCTTTGATATCTGAGTTTAATGTTTGCTGCAGTGTACTTCTGCAATTCTGGCTCCTGCAGTAGGTCAGTCATGTAAGAAAGTTACAAACTTCATAAATTTGACCGTTTCATCTCTTTCAATATGCCTATGTTTCGCAAAATGAAAAAATATTTATTCATGATATTTCTACCACACAATGTTTGAATGCCAGACTCGGCTGAGGGAACCCGGGTTCAAATCCAATTGCTGCCGTATCAAAGCTTTGACAATTTTGTTCCCCTGCATTACCACAGTTCACCCAGCTGTTAATGAGTACCCAGGTACAGACAAGGGTGGAAATGTGAACTTCGCACAGTAATTGCAGCATTGCTGAATGCTTCCCAGAGAAATTCAAAAGCTGTTGGAATGAACAGGTCAGCCAGGGGGTGAACTGTTAAGCACGTTGAACGATCCCAAAGACTGGATACAGTGCTGTGTAAACATAAACATATCGTTACTTTAGGTTTTTTACAGGTGCTGCGGCAGCCAGGAACAATTTTGGTGGACAAATTCATGGTCCTCTTGCAATTTCATTGGATTATGAGTGGAACAGACATTGCAAAAACTGTAACGATGAATTGTGGGGGAGGGGAGAATGTCACATTAGATTGAGACGCTAACTTTTACAGCTGTTCTAATAAATCAGTATTTGCACTGAGTAGTAATGGCTTATGTTTTGGTAACCAGCTTGATTTGTTTAATGTTTTTATTTATTCTTTCACTGTACATCCTTCTTGTCAAAGGATATATGATTTTTATGAGCATGCTGTAGTCAAGAAGAGTACTTCATTTATATGAGTACAACCATATGGTAAAATGCATATTGCTCAAATACATATGGGAGATTTTGTAATTTTCCACAGCAGAATACCAAAGTGTGGGTGTGTGAACTGTTTGATTGACGCAGATCTACAGATCTACAGATCGATGTAACTTGTGTGTTTATGTGAGACAGGATGAAGGACTCTGCACGCTGCCAATTTACGTGGACTAGTCCGTGTCTGACGGATTTGATAGATCAGGTGGTCCTCAATGCCAAGGTGCTCAACACTGGCCAGGAGAACTGTAACAGGATGGTGGCCACCACCTTCCAGTCCACTATACAGTTGTGGAGCGTAATGGTCAACAATGATGGCAGCCTCATCACACGTGAGATAAGTCAGTCAGTGAGATAGGTGTGTCATGAGAAAAAGGCTCTGGAGAGAATCATGTCACTGTCATAGACACCAGGTTTCTAAATGGCGCATCATAGTCACACAACACCATGTCTGTAAAGGGGTGCTAAAATTTAGCAAATGTTCTATTGAAATGTTTTTTTCTCATCAGCAATTTATACACTGTTTCTGAAAATGTTGACCATATTCTTGGATTTATTAAACATAACTTTTTTATCAAACTAACGGTGCTTTTCCTCTTTGTTCACTGCTATTCATGGGTTAGGGTCAGTCGAGTCACTCTTTCTGTTGTTTCTTTCCATACTTTTCTATCGGCCACCCCCTCCATCTTTCATCTTCCCCCGATCTTCTCGTATCCCATCTCACGCAGTCCTTCGATCTTAGCTGTTCGCTTCCCCTTTTCTTGCATCCTTGATGTTTTTCTACCTCTCTCTTCCACTCTCTTTACTATCTTGTCTGCATCCATCCTTACCATGTGGCATGTGGCCTGCCCATCTCACCTTGCTTCTCACCAATCTTCCTGTTAAGCTGTCCTGTTGCATCCCATCTTTCCTCAGGTCGTTCATCCTTCTTTCATCAACCCTCTTTGTTCTGATTATTCGACGAAACCAGAACCAAACTTGCAGCTGCTGTTGTTGTTCTGTCAACGCCACTGTCTCCAGATACAGATACAGGCATGCTGGTGTAACGCAAGCTCTCAGGACTTTCCTTTTCAGCTTTTTCAAAATGTTTCTGTCCAACATGATTCCCTCTACCTTTCCCCGAGCATTCGCACCCTGTTGTATCCGACATAGCATTTCTACCTCTGAATGCCCATCCTCATTAACCATTCCTCCAAGTTACACAAAGCCATCCACTTGGTTGATCTCCTTATCATCCAAACTAATGTTCAAGTCCTCTCTCTGATGTCAAACCCACATCACTTCTGTCTTCTCCCGGCTCATTTTCAGTCCGTGCTTTTTGAACACCCCCTTCCATTCCTCCAACACTTCCTGTAGTTCTTGTTTGTTGTCTGCTATCATGGCTAGATCGTTTGCATACATCACCTTCCTGAGAACATCCTTCATGGTGATCTTCCTGCTGATTAGTGCTAGCACCATGATAAACATTAAAGAATCACTTCCTTGCCTCTAACCGATGTTAACTGGAAACTCTTCTAACAACCCAGAACCAACCACAACTCTACTTTTTGTTCTCAGGAACAGGACAGGTCTGGGCGTTGCACGCCTTGACACAGAAATAGCAGTTAAATCTATCACGGTGGCTGTGCTCAGTAGGACAAGCAAAGTCGGGGTGTGGCATTCCATGGCACAGAACTGGCACGTAATTCTCTCACGGTGGCTGTACTCGGTAGGAGAGGCAAGATCGTTGTGTGGCATGCCATGGCACAGATCTGGCAGGTAATTCTCTCACGGTGGCAGTACTCAGTAGGACAGGCAAGGTTGGGGTGTTTTATGGCATGACACAAAACTGGCAGGTAATTCTATTAAGGTGGCTGTAATCAGAAGGAGAGGCAAGGTCGGGGTGTGGCATGCCATGGCACAGAACTGCCAGTTAATTCTCTCAAGGTGGCTATACTCAGTAGGACAGGTAATGTCGGGGTGTGGCATGCCATGACTCAAAACTGGCAGGTAATTATCTTATGGTGGCTGTAATCAGAAAGACAGGCAAGGTTTTGGTGTCGCATGCCATGACACAGAACTGGCAGGTAAGTCAGATAAATAAAACGCAGTTTGCATGCTATTTTTGTACAATAGAAAGTCGGAAAATATTAATAGCATACTGTGTTATATCCGTCCAAGATAATTTGTTAGTTAAACTGTTCATTTATTAACCATGACATAACCAGGATTGACGTAAACACTTGTTCATGTTGTGCTCTTTGGGGAATGTAGTATCATTCAATCAACTTCTGCAGAGGAAATGTATCAAACCCGTAGAAATGTGCAAAGACTGCACATATTACTGTTCTGTTGTAGGTTCAGGACATGGTTTAAGTGATAAGCTATGACACGGTTGGGTCATTATCTATTCCTGGGTGGTAACAACGGATTGATATGCTACGTAGGTAGGTGGTGTAAGACTTTGAAAAGGGCAGGCAAAAACCGCGTTGCCGCTCTTGAGGAGCGATGCCATAGAAGGTGGTTGTTTATTGGCTGGATTGAAAAGAAATTACTATAAATTATAAGTAACATCGAAAACAATTGTTGACTATTGAGTAAAGTGGTGACAAGAAAGCTTGGGTACTTTGGCCACATTACAAGGAAGAAGATGTTTGATGGATGGTTCCCCATTTGACCCTCCATGTTCGTCAGAAGGGGAATAGGACACAACAGACAGACCATCATAAACTTCTTTATATGTTAGATAGAATACACAGAATATGTGTATGCAGACATTGAAAACTAAAGCTGATTGAGTGTTGTTGTTTCTGCATCCTACCTATAGACATGCAGAAGTTCCCGCTGCGTATGAAGGAGAGATACCATAGTAGGGACCGTGTCACAGCCCTCAGTGTCTATCTCGCCCCCACAAAAGGTGAGTCTCCCTGCTTGCTACATTTGACTAGAATGTTAGAACTAAAAGTTATAAATACTGACTAATTCATAGAAACTACACTTAAGACTAACGTCTCATTTAGATGTGTTGATTATATTTGTTATGCTAATGTGAAAGTTGCTCCTTTGAAGCAGGGCTGTTTTGGTATTGTACATTGCTTGACTGTTTTCAGCCCTGATTGGGAAATGTATTGAGATAGCCTACTGGACAATTTCGGGAGCTGCGCAGGTGATTCTGCAGCAACCAGAGTCAGTTGGACAGGGCCACAGCTCTTCCAGACGTTCTCTGTACACACCAATCCCATCACCAAGGTGATGTTGTCAACGAAGCATCACTGTAGCTCACTGGTGTGTTTGCAGTGTGCTCTGAGTACAACCATGTACATACGTGGAACGTGACCTGATTCCTTGGCATGACCAGCACACAGCCCGGCTCAGTGGCCTTGGCATCATTCAAGTTTATCTCCATACAGAGGATGGAACCACACCTTCAGTATATCCACAGTTACAACTTTGGTAAGTCACATTGACAGGATCTAGAATTACAATAATTAGATATTTCAGTAAATTAGATTATATATTAAGTTACGTAATAATTTTTTTATTGGAAAACTGGGCACCCCTTTTTGTGAGACTGGACCCGCCCGTTATGAGAAGAAGAATGTTGTTATTTAGGAAAAGAAATCAAATTCACATTCGAGGAGCCACCTAAAAATTTGCATTTAATCAAGTTACTGAACCAGCAAATTACATTGTTCACTGATGTTATAATAACTTACTATCAACTAACCGTAATTCAATTATACGCTTTCATCTGCAAAGACAGCCGAAAATCAACTTCAGTAATTGGACAATTTGCAGACATTCTGTATGTAATGCAGTAGCAGAACAATATCCAGGATATACTTCAGAAGAGATATTGTCTCATAAACAGTATTTCTGGAATATTTTCCGTGGAGTTAATGATGAGATATTGTCCAGAAAATATTGGTAGGTATACAATCAGATATGCTAACTTATATGAATCTTACATTCCGTGGTTGTGCGACTGGGTCAGCGAACATACAGTGACTCGTGCAACTCTTCTGCGCACCGCCGCTTTCGGGGCATTGTTTTTGGAATTACATGCATTCTGGTTATATGGTTATATTGAGTAGGATAACTTATTACTATTTTCTGAATTGTATCACATGTAAACAAAGGAAAGTGGCATTTGTTTTAATTTTACAATGACGCTAAACATTCAAACACTACCACAGCCAGTCAGTCACTGTGGAAATACGTGCATATAGCACTTTTATAACATTTCACCAATTTATGAATTGGAAGGTATATTTTATGTGCTAACTCCATTTTTACTTGACAACTGTTATAGCATGTGTACTATCATAATATTTGCATGTGTGTATGTATATTATTATTCAGGCAATGTTTCATCCATATTTATATGGACGAACCAATATGGTACATAACTCCTTATTTCGGTATTTTATGCATGGTTAGAGGTTTAACATTCAACTTGTTGCTGCGTTCGATCAGAATCGTCCAGGCATGACGTATATTTGATGTCCTCGACAGTCAAAAGAACACAATGCCAATGTTGGGCAACCTAAACTGACTTTGCCATGTACTGTCAGGGCTATCAAACATGACATAACTAAAAACACGGGGGAAGGAGTTGTAGACCGAATTGCCCCAGGTATACGGGTGGCTGTCTTGCCCCAGGGTGCACCAAGATGGCTTTTTGGGGTATTTTTACTGCTGCAAATGTTCATCCTTTTATGGTCGTCAGCACACTGCTTCAAATGTTCATCCTATCATTCCACTATTATTCAACAGATGTGTAATATAGATGTAATGTTTGGTCGAGTTAGAATTATATATATATTTGGAATTTTTGGTTGATTCAGACAGAAAAGGAAGCTATTTAATTAGACAGGTTTTCTTACACCTAACAAGATATTTGTAAATTTTGTTTATAACATATTCACATGGCCTGCATTAACAGCAACTGTAGAACATTTGTCCCATTCATTTATTGGCCTTTGGGAGGATGAAATGACGACGTCTGTTAATATCATTCCAGACACAATGGTCAGCTGTGGACTCCATCTCTCGTGAGTAGGACATCACCACGAAGAAGTGAGTTGGTTGTTGTGCATCCGTCAGCTGAGATTTTCCCAGAAGCATATGGTAAGTGAGCAAGGAATATATATTTAGATTTCATTAATTTATTCTGTTCTGTGATCATGTGCTGGAGCTTCCTTAGCTAATTTAGGTGAAAATTAATTAATTTGCTTTAGCTATAATTGATGAAACCATGAAAGAGACGTATCACGTTCCATCTAATCGTATTTTAGCGCCTTTGTTTTTAAAGACGTCTGTCCAGATATACAGAATATTGGCGGTTTCATGTAAAGTCTCTCAATCCCGCTCAGCCTAAAAAAAATGTATGGTAATTAGACTGAATTAATATTACACCATTAATTATTTCAATACTATGCGGGAAAGTTCATTTTGGCAAAAGTGTATCCTTTACGTGAAAACGCCCACATACAAATATATTTATTATTACCTTTGTTAAATTTAATGTATGTAAATTTTATAACTTATTATATTATTTAAAAAATACCGTTGCAGTCGGGGGTCCAACAAAATGAAGATATTGCCACATGGTTTCTCCTGGAAGTGTTTAAGGACAATCAGTGCAGACTGTTCTGGCGACACAGCAATTGATCAAGTGTTGACTTAATTTATACCATTCAGTGAACCATGTGTAGGTGTTAAATCTGTTATTGACCAGACTTGAGCGGATCTACACACTTGGTAGTGGGTCCAGGAAGTGTATGGAAGGAGACCATTTCCTTGCTGAAGCTATCTGCCGCATTTGATACCATTGGTCACAGGACAACTTATTAAAAGTGTGTTAATGTGGTGTGGCATATCTGGAACAGAACTGGTTCTCATAATATTTAACTGATAAATACAAAAGAATGAAGATAGCGAATTGTTTCTCAGCTGCGCTCCCTACTTCACGTAATGTTCCTCAGGGTGTTTCACTCTCTACGCTACTCTACTTGGCTCAGTTATCCAAAGTCACAACTTGGATAACCAAGTGTATGCTAATAAATCACAGACCTATGCTATTTTGGCTACACGAGATACAAATCACTTCCAAAACTAGCTCAGGTATTGTCTCCGCAAAGTCTTCCATTGGATGACAGAGACCACATTAAAGTTAAATGCAAGTAAATCCGAATTTGTTGTTATTGGTGGGGTAAATTTTGCATGTCTATTTGAATCGATTAGGTGTGCACAATATGTTGCAAGACGTTTCCTGTGTGTCAGACTTTAGATTGCTTGTAGAGAAGCACAGTAAAATCAAAACGTGTGGAAAGCATTAGCTTAACAGTATCACCTGGCTGTTCTTCGAAGAGAACACATTTGCATGTGTGCTAGAGTGCCATAAAACACTAATATTATATAGACTTTTTGTTTTGGGAGTGACGTAGAGTGATATAATGAAAGCATTGATTTACTAAAATGCAAGGAAGGACAGCAACATAATAATTGACATGTAATTGATTACGGATTAACAGACGTTTGCTACGATGACAATAAAACTGATTCCGATTGACCAACTAATGCGAATCGAGAATAATAACCTGAATCTGAAAATGTAATGATCGATGTTCTTTTGTTTAAAAAATAAGAGACCAATGACGTGAGTGACACTTAGCATTATCTGCCATTTGGTTGCACCTCCTATCGGTCGGTGGAGAGACCAATCCACAGTCACCGAATCTCTTATGGTTGCTTATCGAGCAGCTCTCAGGGGAGAGATGTGTCGGCCCCCAGACCTTGTAGTTCTCCACCCAAACTACTGACAATCCCTATGTGTTGAGCTTGCAACCTCTTATGACAACACGTCTACCCGTTTATATAGTATGTACACCCTTGTTAGGTGAATTTGTGGTGTGAACTCTTGAAACATGTTAACTTTACATTTAACTGATATAACAACTATTAATTAAACAATTTAGTTAATTAGAGTGTTTCTAATATGGCATAGTTCATGTTGTAATGCAGCAAAGTGTATAACATGCATAAATAATATTACTAGTCTATGTTATTGATACTGAATTATGCAGATCTAGTGGTGAAAATTATGCGCATGCGCCAGAAGTGATCACTCTAAGACGGCGTCTACTAGAACGTTGGCCGTGTAATTGATATCAACAACCCTACAAAACCCTGTCTTAGGAATGCAACACACTCCAAGTGGAAAAGGTTTTTTATATTGGCAATAGTATCATCGAACAGTTGTGTTAACTGGTATGTCTGTTTATTATCTATGCATCTAGCAATTCCCACCGCCGTTACTTTGTTGAACAAATGCACATAACAGTTACGTTAGCCAACAATAAGCCAAAACGCCTATAACGTGTCTCGTCTCCTTGCCAGCAACAGTCTAGCCAAATTTTCGTGCGACTAATACACAGTCATGAGTTGCATCAGAAGCAGAAAAACATAGTTCTCACTAATAAGTAATCTGTCCCAATACATTATTCAAAACTCTATATGAAATGATCAATGGTTTGTAGAATGAATAAAATATGTATCAGAATTAATACCATATCAAATATGTGTACTCCGTAGTATAGATATTATTTATCTACAAAGCCAAATAATGTTTATACACAAACCTTCCGCATTCTGGTAGGTCAAAAAGGCCCTGTTTATAATGCTCCTTTTGTTAGTAGCTGTCTCGAATCATCTCTTTCTTCACCAATTTCGTCCGACTGGCTGTCAACACAATGCATTTCTCCCTGAGATCAGCTTTTAGAGAGAACACCACAGGAAGCACGCAGCGTGTGCTATTGATATACAACGTATGTTGAAACAGATAACATGCACGCCAACACGGATGTAGCACACGAAATGCTATTTTGCACACTCCTCCATATTTCTCCAATTGATCAATCTTCAGTCATGGTAGGCCGTACACCGTATACCAATTTTTGGAAGAAGAATCACCAACTTCGCATGGATTGCTATATAAGACACGCTAAATGCAAGAATTCCCCGCATGCTGGCTGGTAAACAGGAATGAACCCTTGTGGTATGTTGTCTGTGCTGGCGGAGGTAATCAACGAACCACGACAGGCATTGTCCATGCCCTCGGACGGCGTTGTCCTGTTTGCATCAGATAATCTTTTCCAGAACCTCGCCTTGACACCTGTCAACGCCCTGAATGACGTTGTAATCCTCACTTAGAAGGGCAATTTCTATGTCGCAATTATTCTGGTATCCTAATTGTATCGACACATGCGTGTTGTTCTATTGAGGATACGTAATCGTTCTGTTTACATCAATTTTCTCAACACGGTTACACAAAAAAATAATAGTACGCATCTGTTGGTGTACGTTCAGTGTTTTGCTGTAAATGTGACTTAAATGTGGGCAGAAAAGGACAGCCCCTTACATTGGACTCCCACGCACGCAAACACGCATGCATGAGGGAGGTAGGCGGGGATGGTAGCAGACAGGTGGAAGGCATGCAGACAGGCAGGAAAATTGCCCTCGTGGTATCCAGTCCTTGGGATTGTTCAAAGTGCTTTACACTTCAAAAACTGTCATAAATGTTCGTTAAAAATCTTTCGCAACTTCTCCGGGAAGCAACTATTCTAATTGTATCGACACATGCATATTGTAGTGTCGAGAATACGTAATCGGGGATGGAAGCAGACAGAGAGGGAGGCAGACAGATACGCATGAAAATTATGTTCATTGTATCCAGTCCTTTGTATTGTTCGAAGTGTTTTACACTTCTCCCCCAAGCACACCTGTTCATTCCAACTCCATCTCGACTTCTCTGGGAAGCACTCAGTCATGCTGAATTACTGCACGAAGACCATTCGTACGTATAATCACCACTGCATATAGCCAGGTACTCATTTATACAAACGAATGAGCTGTGGCAACGTTCAGTGAAACAAATTGCCAAAGCTTCGAAACGGCAGCAAGACGGTTCAAACTAGGGTTTTCACGACTGGGAGCCTGACGTTCTATCTGGAACGTTATCACGCCCCATTCGATGGGAGAGAAGGAGACGCGAGGGGGTCAGAGGAGAAGCGAGGGATGGAGAGGAGGCAGCGCGGGAGGGATGCCGTTTGTTTGTTAATGCAGACAAATACAAGTGTTTAGCAATATTTAATATGGCCATGGTTCGCACCACGCTGTAGCTTCTTCATGCGTGCATCTTACTGCTAACACTAGTACGAAAAGTAAAATAATAAACCAAAAACAAATGTTGCAACATAGGCCTCTATAGCTCAATGCGCGTACCAGCTCAGATCACGTCATGTGGCTTTTATTAAACGTCGGCGTGTCTGCGTATCAGTGTTTGTTACACACGTGTATCCTGGTACGAAGTCAACACTTTATGTCGCACGCGGTGTCTATGATGGAGAGCGTTGAATGCTATATCAAAGATGATTGATTGTTTGTTATACTGTTTATATCATTTAACGTGTGTCCTGGAACGAAACTAGCATTGGTATCGCATCAAAGAGACGTCGGAGTCGTGCATCAGTGCTTTACTTGACCTGGATGGAGGCAGAGTCTTGTAAGAGCAGTTGCTGTAGACGTGGGGGAATGGATGAAGATTGGATACGTCGAGCAAGACAAATATGTACTTGGGCAGCGGTTTAATGCTGCCGAGCGCCGTCGTCATGTAGTTCGTTCGTCGGTGAACTGTCGCATCAAACATACGACCACATTGTCACCGTTGTCGAAGCCTCCTATTTTCGAGGCGCCAACGTCTTCGCGATCGCCGACGTTGAGACGCAATCCCCACTCGTCCTCGGCGTGTTTCAACAGTTGCCTGCAAACTTAGCGCGAGATTATCGCGAAGTCGCTCTGGTGATATACAAAGTTAGCGGCGTGTTGGAATTACAGAACCACAGTGTCGTAGTCTCTCCCTCTGCCTCTCAATGTCCCTCTCCCTCTCCATTTCCCTCTCCCTCCCCTCCTTCCTCCCTCCCTCCCTCCTGCCTTCCCCTTCCTCCCTCCCTTCCTCCCTCCCTCCCCCTCTCCCTCTCTACCTTTCTCCCCCTCTCTCCCCCTCTTTCCCTCTCTCCCTCACTCCATCTCCTCCCTCCCTCCATCTCCTCCCTCTCTCCATCTCCTCCCTCTCTCCCTCTTTCCCTCCCTCCCTCTTTCCCTACCTCCCTCCCTCCCTCCCTCCCTATTGACGTGCCATCAAGATTCAATCGTTCCAGCATTTGCATTTGCATGCGACCCACAAATATTTGATTTATCAAATTCACAAATGTACGATCAAATGCATGCGTAATTCTTTGAATATTTATTATTGTTAGTTTCACTTTCTCAAGTTCACAACATTACATTAAAATAAAGTTCTCTGAAGTGAGCAATATCTTCAACAGGTTATGAAATCGTTGTCTGACCTATGAATCCACTTTCACAAGGTGCTCTTTAAAAGTGCTCTGTATGTCAACTGGTCAATGCCTGAGCTGTTGTTTATGCAACATGAAAATACCATCTCGTCTGTAGGTTGATGGCTTCACAGATTTACCTGTTCATTGAAACATATTAAACAATGCAGACAAATGACCCCCTTGTGTTGTGTTGGCACTGTTGGGGTGGATTCGGGTGGCAGCGCATTGCGTTAGTAAACAGCAGCAGTAATATTGACAGATGTGACATTGATGACAGTGGCAATGCCCAAATGACAATAACAACAGTGGCAATGACAGTTGTGACAGGATGTTTCCAAAGTGCATCAACTGAAGATTTCCCTCGACAAGCGTTAGCCATTTACTAAAGATGCAAATCAGTAGATGTAAGTACATGTTTTGGTTATGGCAATGGCTGTATACACTATACAAACATCTGCTGGGAATTTGTCTATGCGTGTACTCATGAGAAGTTACAAACTTCATAAATTTGATTGATTCATCTCTTTCAATATGCTTATGCTTCGCAATATGAAAAACATATTTAAACATGATATTTCTACCACACAATGATAGAACGCCAGACTTGGCTGACGGTACCCGGGTTCAAATCCAATTGCTGCCGTATCAAAGCTTTGACAATTTTGTTCCCCCACATTACCACAGTTCACCCAGCTGTAAATGAGTACCCAGGTACAGACAAGTGTGGAAATGTGAACGAAAAATCTTTGCACAGTAATTGCAGCATTGCTGAATGCTTCCCAGAGCAGTACAAAAGGTGTTGGAATGAACAGGTCAGCCAGGGGGTGTTATGTTTTGGTAACCAGATTGATTTGTTTAATGTTTTTATTGATACTTTCACTGTACATCCTTCTTGTCAAAGGATATTTGATTTTTATGAGCATTCTGTAGTCACGAAGAGTACGTCATTTATATGAGTACAACCATATTGTAAAATGCATATTGCTCAAACAGAGATACATATGAGAGATTGATTTTGTAATTTTCCACAGCAGAATACCAAAGTGTGGGTGTGCGAACTCTTTGTTTGACGCAGATCAACAGATCGATGTAACTTGTGTGTTTATGTGAGACAGGATGAAGGACTCTGCATGCTGCCTATTTTCGTGGACTAGTCTGTGTCTGATGGATTTGATAGATCAGGTGGTCCTCAATGCCAAGGTGCTCAACACTGGCCAGGAGAACTGCAACAGGATGGTGGCCGCCACCTTCCAGTCCACTATCCAGTTGTGGAGCGTCATTGTCAACAATGATGGCAACCTTGTCACACGTGAGATAAGTCAGTCAGTGAGATAGGCGTGTCATGAGAAAAAGGCTCTGGAGAGAATCATGTCACTGTCATAGACACCAGGTTTCTAAATGGCGCATCATAGTCACACAACACCATGTCTGTAGAGTGGTGCTAAAATTTAGCAAATGTTCTATTGAAATAATGTTTTTCTCATAAGCAATTTATACACCCCCTTCCATTCCTCCAACACTTCCTGTAGTCCTTTTTTTTTGTCTGCTATCATGGCCAAATCGTTTGCATACGTCACCTTCCTGAGAACATCCTTCATGCTGATCTTCCTGCTGATTAGTGCCACCAGCATGATAAAGAGTAAAGGGTCATTTCCTTGCCTCTAACCGATGTTAACTTTAAACTCTTCTGACAACCCATATCCAACCACAACTCTTCTTTTTGTTCTCAGGAAAATGGCAGGTCTGGGTGTTGCACGCCATGACACAGAACTGACTAAATACAACTAACTCATCACAAAGTCAGACTCACGTCATTATACTCTTTAATATGTTCCAGTTGTTTATGGAAGTTTGGCTTTTTTCAGCACTCCCAACTGTCAAAAGGTACTAGAAACAGAGGTCGCCCAAAACTTAGATTCAAAGACATAGTAAAGGGAAACTTGCAGAAAATAAAATATAGACGCCAAGCAGTTGTACTTAGTTGCCGATGAAAGACCAATCAGGAGAGGACTTATTGCGAACTAAGTGAGCAGTCATAGTCACAACCACAGCTGACAGCGAGAGAGAGGCAATATGTATTTTATTACATTTAACTGCCAGTGCATCCTTTCTCCGTTATCTCAAATCTGTTTGCCTGTCAATGAAATACTTCAATGTTAACTTACTAGTACAACCTTGTTCAATTCTTTGAGACAAATGGTCGTTTATAACAAGGAAATACTTCTAAATGAACTGCCAAAGCATCTTTCTTTGTTCTGGAAAACAGATTGTTTTAAATGGTCAAGCAGCTTTCTGTCAGTTTAAAAAATTATTTTCTAAGTCAAGTTATTTTGTAATTTCTGTAAAATATTAATGACCAAACTACAACACTGACTGATATGTATTGCCTGTGTAGACTTGATGTCATCATTCCAGGTGTCACCATCAAAACTCAGTCACCAAATGTACACAACATGACTACATCAGTGGACGACACAGAGCCATTCGATGACACAACAATTGACGTACCAGCAGTAAAGACGTCACGACAGGACGGCGTCGGTGTCACCTGGGATAAACCACCCAAGGATGAGAACATCTGCTCATGCTGATTATTGCACTCACAGCCAAGTCAGTCTTTATACAGACATTACAGCTTACTTGAAGTGTAAAGTGATTGTTGTACTCACAGCCCAGTCAGTCTTTATTTCGACATTACAGCTGACTCGAATTGAAAAATTATTCTTCCACTCACATACCAGTCTTTACATAGGCATTACAGCTGACTCAAAGTGTCAAGTAATTATTGCACTCACATACCAGTGAGTCTCTATACAGACATTACAGCTGACTTGTAGTGTAAAGTGATTTTTGCACTCGCAACCCATTTAGTGTTTCACAGACATTACAGCATATCTGAAGTGTAAAGTGATTCTTGCTCTCACAGCCCAGACCAGTGACAAGATGCTGACCATGGGTTTTCTGTCAACTGATGACTTGACTGCCCAGTACCTGTCAGTGGCATCAGACACGTTCAAGTCATTCATTGTCGACCCCGAGTCAACCAGAGACGATACAGACAGATACTTGAGGAACAGGTGGGAGATTGGCTTGTGAAAGGTCACTTAGTATATTGCTCTTGTAGACTCCTTCTACTTAAAGAACAGGAGGGAGATTGGCTTGTGAAAGGTCGCTTAGTATATTGCTCTTGTAGACTCCTTCTACTTAAAGAACAGGTGGGAGATTGGCTTGTGAAAGATGACTTAGTATATTGCTCTTGTAGACTCCATTTACTATAAGAACAGGTGGGAGATTGGATTGTAAAAGGTCACTTAATATAAATACTTTTGGGTTTTAGTTTGCAGTGTTGTTCAAAATTGATTTTTATATTTATAATGTTGGTATTTCAATGTTATTTCAATAACATTTTGTCTAAATCTACTAGCATTACTTGATGGCTTTGTAAATAACATAATTATTATTCACCACACAGTGAGATCCCTGTGTTCACTGTTGTTGACACTGTCAGACTTTCAACGTACAGTGTCATTGACTGTCTTCAGGACACAACGATGGGATGGAACAACTCCCAGATCAGGCGGTCAACAAGCCACTCAGCATCACTATGCCGTTTGACAAAACTCGGCTGGAAGACTTCATGCAAGACATTCATATATATTCATATATATATATATATATGGTAGAAATGCAGATTACATTCACAAGACATGGGGATACTGTGCTGGTGTGCAGGTTAGTGACTGTCTTGTCATCTCCTGTCTCATAATGACAGGTTAGTGTCTGTCTTATCATCTCCTGTCTCGTAGTAACATGTTTATGTATGTCTTTTCATCTCCTGTCTCATTATGACAGGTTGTTGACTGTCTTGTTATCTCCTCTCTCATAGTGACAGGTTTATGTCTGTCTTGTCATTTCCTCTCTTGTAGTGACAGGTTAGTGACTCTCTTGTCATCTCCTGTTTCATAGTGACAGGTATGCATGGGGCAATTAACTTGAAAAGTTATTAAATTACAATTAACTCAGAAATGTTCCAATTAAATTAACCTCACACATTTATCAGGTCAATTAAATTAAATTAACCTCCCAAATCCTTTAATTAAATTAAATTAACAATTATATTTAATTCAGTTAACAATTAAAGTATGTTTTGGTAGAAATGCAGATTACATTCATGTGTCACTTGTTTTTTTGTAAGTATAAGCATTTGATACAAGTCATTATTGAAATAGTAATATGCTAGTTGTTATTTACACATTTTATAGCAGTTCTAAATCACGTAAACGCTATGGTCACGAAAGTGCAGTGTTCATATATATATATATATATATATATATATATATATATATATTAATGAAATTACTTTAGTTATTGCATCTTAGGAACAGTGTTATTATCATCAAACAAATGTGAACATTGCGTTGACTTATAAAAGAAATATGTTTTGTAACTTTGTTGGAAAAAGATGTGCTTATACAATATTTATATACCAAGACATTTTTTTATGGGGTATTTGATCACATTTTAAAAGTTGTAGATGCTTGTTAAAATTAATGTTCTTTTTTGAAAGGAATGTAAATTTGTGGCTGAGGATTTGCAGGGTGTGGAGTTTCCTCCAGTATTCCACCACCAAATTAACAAAACCGGGTAACTACATACATAATTTCTATGCATCAAAGTGTTATTTATGCAATGTGTTAATGCTAACTCATTAGGTTTCCCCTTTATACATTAGTATTTAAATATTTATACAAATTTTTTTATGTATCACTTGAATTGGCTTGCTTTTGATACCAGTTGGCGCTGTAAAAAGATCCCAAACTGTAGCTATTTTACTTTTCTCTGCATGTTATATGTATGCTTGCGGACGTACTGAAAATATATAGATACATAGTCTAATGCATAGGTCCATTTGGCTGCAGGTAACTAGCCAAATATTTTGCAGAAATATTTTGCAGATTTGCAGAAGCCACCATTTGTCATCAACTTACCACACTAAAAGAGGACATTCTATTGTCTAGGCCTTCCCTCCAATTCACATGTGCCTGACTGACCAGCTAACTCCAGTTGGTACAGACAGTATTAATGTCGAGAGATATTCTCCCTCCCATTCATACATACCTTAACCTTATCTCTGTCAGGCTAATGACTGGAATAGTGACTGCCTTTTGGAAATGCCTGAGTAACATGGGTGTGAACTATCCAGTAATACCTACTGTTAAAGGAGCACTTATTGAGAGTTAATTTGGAATTTGTCAATTAAATAAAATAAAATTACCCCCTTTTGGTGAAGTTAATTTAGCCTTTACCTTTTCTTGTAAATCAATTAATTAAATTAAATTAATTGAGTTAATTAAATTAACAATTGAAATTAACTCATGACTGTCATCTCCTGTTTCATAGTGACAGGTTAATGTCTGTCTTGTCATCTCCTGTCTCATAGTGACATGTTAGTGTTTAATTTGTAATCTCCTGTCTCATGGTGACATATTAATGTCTGTCTTGTCATCTCCTGTCTCATGGTGACATATTAATGTCTGTCTTGTCATCTCCTGTCTCATAGTGACATGTTTATGCCTGTCATGTCATCTCCTGTCTCATAGTGACAGGTTAGTGTTTGTCTTGTCATCTACTGTCTCACTGTGACATATTAGTGTCTGTCTGGTCAACTCCTGTCTCATAATGACAGGTTAGTGTCTGTCTTGTCATATCCTGTCACATAATGACAGGTTCGTGACATTTCTAAAGGCTCTTTACACCCCAATCTTACAGATATGCAACAGTGTCAAAATCAGAATATAATCGTGTTATAACGTTAAAGATCACACGTTCCTAAACCAAATTTACTCGATCAGCTGCATTTACCTTGCTTAACAATGAACAAATCAAGTTGACGGATGTAAACTGTAGTTGTTAAAACGTGTGAAACCCAAATCATCCCCAACACAACTACAAATAGTGCATGTATTCAAATTTCAATATACTGTGTATTAGTTATAAATATAAACTAGATACACTTAGCTTAGAATATCTAATCCTACCCTGTTTTTATCACATCTTGTACTAAGAAACAGGCCCTTCTTCGGTTGCTTCATTGCCACCCCTGTATTTTCATATACCCAAAGTTCCTGAGTCAGACGAGGACCACAGACATAACACACATCTAGATTTCTTACTGACTATCTGTCTATGTTCACACTAGCCCAAACCCTGCACATGCACTTTTAAACAGTTTACTACATATTTGATCTAATGTGACTTTCGCCCTCTAAAGGCAAGTTATAGCAAACATCTACTAATACATACTTTCACAAGAAAATTCAAAACCACTTTATTTAACACCACTCTCACCTCTGTACCTGTGTCAAATTGCCACCAACAATGAGGATTCCACAACAACATTCTCAGCCATGCTGACAAGAAACCTGCCACCATTCCCCACGTTCTCAACCACAAAGAAAAACCAAAATGATGCCAACTAAGCCCTATACCCTATCTCTATTATATCTGTGTGGACTTATAATACAAGCAGGGTACATTCATACAAACCCTGGTCCCACCTCAGATCCCTGTCCACAATATCCGTGTGGCACCTGCAGCCATGAGGTTCATAATCACCACCATGCCATACAATGTGATCAATGTGACAGTTGGTACCATACTGCATGTGTCCAAATTAATGACACCACATATGAACAATTAAAATATCATAGTGTGCTCTGGTTCTTGCTGTGGATTGCCAAATTATTCTGAGTACCTATTCACCAGCAACGTTCTCCGTATTCGTTAGGTGGCAGGTTTTTTTCTCATGCGAGGTTAATAGAAGAAACAGTTAGCAAATATATTAGCCTAAAGTGTTCTTTTGATCACAAAAACAGCCTTATTCAAGGCTAACGTAGCAAACTAATTAAAACTAAATTGTATGATGGCGCCGTGCAAACGGCAGTTAAAGGCCACAAGGCACTTAATTTGTGGCAGTTGCAGTAACTGGGTGGACTTCGTCAAGTCTGGGTGCAAGAAGTCATGGGCTGAGGTCCAGGCAGATAGTTTTAGTTTTGAGTGTAGGGGATGTACGAAGATGAAGGAACTAGAGGTGGAGTTGGAAGAGCTGAACCTGCTCATTGTGGCAATGGTGGGAAGGGAACAGGGGGGTTGTGCCAGTAGTTCCGGTGGGGGAACAGTAGAAAAGACACAAGAGATGCTAGGGAGAGCTCACCACAGTCTGGGAGGAAGCTGAGAGGAGGGAAGGTGACAGGTCATAGGGAGACAGGACGTAAGGAGACGGGAAGGAAAGGAATGGGAGGGAAGACAACCGGAGTGAAGGAGAGGGGAGTAGGGGAGACAGGAGGGAAGGAGAAGGGAGTGGGGGAGATGGGAGGGAAAACAACCGGAGTGAAGGAGAGGGGAGTGACAAGAGCAAAGGAGTGGGAAGTGGGGGAGACAGGAGCGAAGGAGACAGGAGGGAAGGGGTCAGGACAGAATGTGATGGATGGGATCGAACGGAAGAGCTATTCTGCAGCAGTGATAGAGGGGGTGAGGAAGAGAGCGAGGGTGTTTGTGGGGGATTCGATAGTTAGGAAGACCAACAGAGTCTTAAACAAGGGAGATGATGTGGTGGTCTGCTTGCCTGGAGCCAAAATAGAGGCGATAACTGAGAGGGTAAAAAACATCGTAGGCTCGGGTAAGTGTGAATCTGTTTTAGTACACGTAGGGACAAATAACGTAGAGAGGGAGGGTACAACTGCCATAGTTAGGAAATATAGGCAGTTGGTCAGAACACTAAAACAGACGCGGGTTGAGCAGGTAATACTGTCAGGGATTTTACCTGTAATGGGCAGGAGGGGTCACAAATATCGAAATTGTCGGGGGATGGCAATTAACATGTTAGTCCAGAAGCTATGTAGGGAAGAGGAAGTTGGATTTATGGGGAAGTTTTGTTGGGAGGGTTGATATGTACATGAAGGATGGACTTCATTTAAGTGGAAAGGGGGCGGCAGTATTCGCGGACAAACTTTCAGCAGCAGTAGATAGTGACTTTGGGTACAATGACAAATATTTTTGGAAGCAAACATAGAGGTAACTAGCACAGATAAACCAATATCAAATCATCCGAAAAACATCTCTGAAAAAGGTTATAGATGCGTATGTTTAAATGCAAGGAGCATAGTAAATAATAAAAAAACGAATTAAACATTATGGTAGAAGATATTGACCCTCACATAATTGGTATAACTGAATCATAGATATAACAGATGCTGAATTAGGACTGACAGGATATGTAATGTTTAGGAAAGATCGAATAGGAAGAAGGGGCGGGGGAGTTATTTTATATGTTAAAGAATCTATTCAGGCTTATGAAATAAAACTAGAAAGGGAAGCAGATTGCGATGAAGCTGTTTGGTGCAACATTGTTTCAGGAAATTAAAAATTAACTATTGGATTAGTTTACCGAAGTCCAAACATAAACGAAGAGGACAACACAAAAATAAAAAACGCTATAAAGGAAGTTAGTAAAGGGGAATGTATCATAATGGGAGATTTTAACCATGGACACATACAATGGAATTCTCTAGAGAGCACAGGGATTGAGGACCAACAATTTCTATTTATTAATCCAGGATAGCTTTCTTACTCAGCACGTACTAGAACCAACCAGGGGAGAAAATGTATTAGATATAGTTTTGTCATCACATAAAGAATTAGTGGACAATGTAAAAATATTTGAACCATTGGGTAATAGTGACCATAATCAAATACATTTTAACATCAATGTAAAATCAGAAAGTAAAAATAAGAAAACGTACAAGAGAAACTTCCACAAAGGTAACTACAAAGATATGAGAAAATACTTAGCAAAGCTAGATTGGAATAACATGCTGATGAATAAGACTGCAATTGAATGTTGGAATATTCTAAAATATGAAATTGAGAGTATCATCGATAAATTTGTTCCCTTCCAAAAACAAGGAAAACGGTGTAGAAAGAAACACTTGTCAAAAGAGGCTATTAGAAAAATAATGCTAAAACAAACTATGTGGAGGGTTTATAGGCGTACCAGAAAGGAAGAAGACTATGCAAAATACAAAGAGGCACTTAATGCAGCTACAACTGAAATCAGACAATCTAAAAGAAGCTATGAGCAAAAACTAGCATGTAACATAAAAAATGACAGCAAGAGTTTTTATGCATATGTCAGGAGTAAACAAAACGTACAAGACAAGGTTGGACCTCTAGAAGACAGGGGTTTTTAATGGCGGAAGACTAAATGGTTACTTCAGTTCAGTGTTTACCAAAGAAGATATTAGTTCATTACTAGTTGCTGATGCTAAATTTCAGGGGGCTAAATCTGACTATTTAGGTCCGTTAGTTGTAACTCCAGAATTGGTAGCTAAGAAAATAAAGGCAATGAAGGATAACAAATCACCGGGAGTGGATGGGATTCCTCCAAAATTACTAATGGAAACAGTAGAACAAATCAGTATACCACTTGCAAGAGTATTCAACTTGTCATTAAAAGAGGGAGTTGTTCCGTTTGAATGGAAAGAAGCAAACATCATACCATTATTTAAAAAGGGTTCGAGAAATAAGTCAGAGAATTACAGCCCAGTGAGTTTAACGTCAGTGATTTGTAAATTATTAGAAAGGTTAATTAAAGACCATATGGTGGACTTCCTCATTAAGCATAAATTATTAAATTCATCTCAACATGGATTCCTTAAAGCGAGGTCATGCTTAACAAATATGTTATGTTTTTGGGAAGAAATCACTAAGTGGATAGACGTGGGATCACCAGTAGATATTATCTACTTAGATTTTCAGAAAGCTTTTGACAAAGTGCCACATCAAAGATTACTACTTAAATTAAAAGCCCATGGTATCGGGGATAGCATAACTGACTGGATAGAACAATGGCTGACTGACAGAAGACAACGAGTTGTAGTAGATGGAGAAGTTTCAAATTGGAAATCGGTTTTGAGTGGGGTACCTCAAGGATCAGTATTAGGACCTATATTATTCTTAATTTATATCAATGACTTGGATGACAGTATAACAAGTAACGTACTGAAGTTTGCGGATGACACAAAATTGTTTAGAAAGGTTAATACTGATGGTGATAAACAACATTTACAAAACGATCTAGACAGATTAGTGAAATGGTCTGAGAAATGGCAGATGTTGTTCAATTTTGGGAAATGTAAATGCCTACATACAGGACATGGGAACTTGAATGTAAACTATAAAATGGGAGATACTGTTCTGGGTACTAGTGTAAAAGAAAAGGACTTAGGAGTTACAATAAGCGCTGATATGAAAGTTTCAGAGCAGTGTGGTATTGCAGCTTCAAAGGGTAATCAAATTCTTGGATTGATTAGAAGAAACATAACATACAAGGGAAAAAAGTTAATTATACCTCTTTATAAAGCAATAGTTAGACCTCATTTAGAATACTGTATACAAGCATGGAGACCATATCGTAAGAAGGATATAGATACGCTTGAACGCATACAAAGGAGAGCAACTAAAATGATTCCAGAACTGAGAGACCTTAGTTATGAAGAACGCCTGAAAGAATGTGGTTTAACAACTCTAGAGACAAGGAGGTTAAGAGGAGATCAGATTGAAGTTTTAAAGATATTGAATGGATATGAAAATATTGATAGAAATATGTTTTTCTCACTCAAGAAGGATAGCAGAACTAGAGGACATGAGGTAAAATTAGTAAAGGATCAATGTAGATTGGACATCAGGAAGCACTCGTTCTCACAGAGGATAATAAATGAATGGAACAAATTGTCTACATATTGTGTAACTGCTAGCAGCGTGAATATGTTTAAAAACAAGGTTGACACATACCTCAGGAGGGCGGGTTATAAGTAGATGAACATTGTTGGACTCTCGATAAGCCAATGGCTTCCTTGTCCACTTGCCATCTGGGCCTTTGGCTTGGATGGCAAATCTTGTTAAATCTTGTTAAACATTAATACTCCAAACCCTTACTCAGTCCTTGAGTCAAGTTTATTGTTGCCTGCCATAGGGATACTTTGTTAGTGCTCTTGATGCTGAATGCAGTTTATCAACTCAACTCAAGTATCCCCACATACTCTGTGCTCCCCACAAATTATGAAGCAATCCAAAAATATCGTAACATCCACGGTGGAGGTGTTTTTATAGCACTCCGAAATGACATTATAGCAGCCCCTAAGACAAACTAAACACAACCTGTGAAATTATTTGATCAAAAATACACTTTGTGCATAAAAAAGCCATCTATCTATCTGGCATCCTACTACAGACCTCCAAATGACTACACAACATCTCTAGAAGCCTTACATGAATCTCTCTCCATCCAGATGGGGTATCTTGCAGCTATGGTATACCATAACTGCAAGATACCCCATCTGTCATTCTAGCTGGAGATCTAAACCTTCCTGACATCGACTGGGAGAATTTGTGTGCAACAAACCAACAAACAACTGTGAAACATAACAAACTAATTGAAATAGTTGGGGAATATGGACTAGTTAATATAGTTAATGAACCCAACCGATTAGATTCCGGAAATATATTAGACCTAGTACTTACATCAAACCCATCCCTTATCTCCACCATAAACACAGTGGCTGGCATGAGCGATCATGAAGCCATTCTCAGAAAAAACAAACCACCACACAAAATATACAACTACAGATCTGCAAACTGGGAATCCCTTGAAGCGAAATGCACCCAGCTAGCTCAGCAGTACTATATTCAAAAACCAGATGAACAACATGTAAACTCAAATTGGGACTTCTTTCATAAACACTACACTAACCTGATAGGAGAATCCATCGCTAGCCCCATGACAAAATCTAAACAACATCTACATTGAACCACAAGAAGCATTATTAGAATAGAGAGAAAAATGGACAAAACTCATGCTAAAGCCAAAAAAAATAACATTGGGAATATTTAAGAAAATTAGCCTCCAAAGAAGTGACCAAATCCTATAACAGTTACATTAACAACATGGGAGAAAGTTTGACGACAAATCCAAAACAATTTTGGTCTTTCATCAGACAAAACAAAACAAAAAATCTTGGCATTCCAGTACTAAAAGTAAATAACGACTTGAAAACAGCCGACCATGACAAAGCAAATGCTCACAAGGACCTCTTTAAATAAGTTTTTTACAAATGAAAAACTTCCTATCCCAACAAAAGGCCCATCACCATCTCCCTCAATTCAAACCCTAGAAATCGGACTAAGCGGCATCATAAAACAGCTTGTAGCTCTAAACTCCAACAAAGCGCCAGGGCCATCCGACATTCCTGCAAAAATACTAAAGGAAACTGCTAAAGAGATATCCCCCATAATACAGCACGTTTTTAGACAGATGTCAGAATAAAGTTGCACAACTTGTGTAAAGGAGACTTTGAAGTGAGAAGCAGTGGTATATTGAACAGTTGTAGCTATCCAATAACAGAGGTTCTGATACATTCATTCACCAACAGAATGGGTAATTTCATGGGTTGGCTGGCTGGTTGGTTGTTTTAATACATTGATGGATAACTTTTTTGAACAACTCATTGGTGAATATATTGATTATTGTAATGTTGGATTATTAAGCTATTAGGGTTTCTCATCCATTAAATTTCTTGACCAATTCATCGGAGGAGCCAGCACTCTCAGTTGAAGGCAAGTTGTTAGTCAACATAAGGAATACACCAGATTCTCCAACTCTTCAGATGTTTGAGAGAGGATGTGGTGTCTTTCCCCATCATCTGTCACCATGGTAACAATGCTGGAAAACTGTGGGAAGAATTCAGCTTCCCCAGATATGGTTTACATCCTTCCTGCTTATAATCCTGACTACACGGATGATGTATCACTGAAGTTTGATCCACCTCAACATGGTAATCTGACACTATACCGCCAAGTAAAGATCATCAACCTCATTGAACAAGACTGCTCACAGCCCTGGGATATAAGGCGACCTCTGTGGAATAAACTCACCAACCTAATTTCTGATTCGGTCACTATACCGGAGGTGTCACTGCCAAACACATGTGGTACAGATTTTGCAACATGCAAGCTAGCCTGGGTTGTCACAATGTTCAAATACAGGCCGTTTGAAGGTTGCTTTGGTGAAGATGTCATTAAAGTAAGGCACATCTTGAGATGTTCCATGAATTCTTCAAAATTGTACAAACTTGTCAAAAGGTATCATTACTTGCATTAATGTAATGTTGACCAATCATCAATACTGGACTTTATGTGGTCCGACTATCTGGTTACGGTTTATGCCATCCTGTCTTATGTAGTACGACTAACTGGTTACAGCCATATATCTGCGTGTAGTGTCTCCAGCCATGTGTCTGTGTGTGGTGCCTCCAACCATGTGTTAGTGTGTTGTGTCTCCAGCCATGTATCTATGTGTGGTGACTCCAGCCATCAGTCTGTGTGAATTGCCTCCAGCCTTATATGTGTCTGTGTGTTGTGCCTCCAACCATGTGTTGGTGTGTGGTGTTTCCAACCATGTTTCTGTGTGTGATGCCTCCTGCCATCTGTCAGTGTGTGGTGTCTCCAGCCATCTGTCAGTGTGTGGTGTCTCCAGCCACCTGTCTGTGTGTGGTGTTTCCAACCATGTGTCTGTGTGTGATGCCTCCTGCCATCTGTCAGTGTGTGGTGTCTCCAGCCATCTGTCAGTGTGTGGTGTCTCCAGCCATCTGTCTGTGTGTGGTGTCTCCAGCCACCTGTCTGTGTGTGGTGTCTCCAGCCATCTGTCTGTGTGTGGTGTCTCCAACCATGTGTCTGTGTGTGGTTTTTCAACCATGTGTCTGTGCAATGTGTGGTGTCTCCTGCCATGTGTCTATGTGAAGTGGCTTACAGAAGATATAATCATTCCTATGACTGATGAGCCCTCCCCATGTCATGTGACCAGTGCAAGTGGCAGTAGTAGTGACGTCCACGATAGATCTAAAATGTTTATTGCTTTCAAATTGTAATGAAATGTAGGGAATAAATCAATATACGTTTTGTGGTTAGCTCTAGATTTTAATTAGATTTTATGGTGTGGCATTACCAGGTAGGCGTACATGATTAGCCCAAGATTGGGCTGTTTGGAGAATAACTGCTTGAGACTGCCAAGAGTCTAATAGTATACCAGGATTTTTTATGGCAATCGATAATTGCCCAATCGATGCATTAAGGGAAAATATGTCATCAGCTGATTATATTAGGATGATTTACCCCCAACTCTATCCTTGACTTTGGCAATAAATTGGGAATGTATAATGTAGATATACTACTAGGCCTAGAAGTATATTTTTGGCATAGATCGAAAATGCCACAGTATCTGTCAAATATCAGAATAACTGGGCAACAATTCAATTGCGAATTTTTGCTACCCACTATTAAAAAAATTACACAATATTTTATCTACAGTCGCAGGCGGAAAGGGCAGGGAAATTAACATGGGCGAGATGACCCAAAATCTACAATTTTCAAGCTAACTGTTAAACATTTTCACACCTTATGGCATGCAATTTTAGGGAGGGAGCTCGAGCCAGGTGATACCATCAGTATATCATAATTTTATGGTTTTGTGAATGCCCTGTAGCAACTGTGGTAGATGTATACCACCTGCAGACCAAAAACCAGACAAGTCTATTAAAAATAAGACAGTGCCTGATATATGAAGCTAAAATGTGAATGAAAACATCATTAATATTTGTAAAGAATTGTGTCTGGAATGTCTGTCTTTACCAGCATAATTATTAGTACTTTTATATACCATACAAGAAAATAGATCACAATTGTATTTCTCTCAGCATTATTACCACTTTATCTTTGGTGTGTAGTCTGTATGTCAGCAAACATACACAATTATTATGAACTTTGTTTTTTCATAAATGATTATTCTACATTCCAGAGATTCAGACAGACATGGTGGTGACATGTGACACAGGAACACAGTACAGCTTGGATGATATCTCTGTCGACATTCAACATTCCATACTCCTAATAAATCCTCAAAATATTGCAATATATAATATTTGTAGTGTTTTATTTTCAGGTTCTAAGGCTGCAGTAATATTGCAGGAGGAACTGTTACACAAGAATGTGCTGCAAGATGTCAAGAAACTCCCCAGACCAGGGTTAGAGTTAGGGTTTTTGCAGTCTTGTCAATCATTTTGCGACCAAACACACCAGCTTTGACAAAGCCTATATATGGTGACATTTTATGCTCTTCCAAAGTTATATTTAATAATTTATATTCGACAAAAAAAATTTCCATTTGTTTTAGAAGTACAATTTTATTGTGAACATGTTAAAGTACACGAAAATACTAATATTATGAAATGTATCTTTCTATAGGATACGTTGCTAACATCTTCGACCATATTCTGAAAGGATACAGAGATGGGCCCAAATGACCACTGGTAGTGCTATCCTAGCTAATGATGGAGATGGCTCAGTTTCAGGCACGTTTCACACTTATACTGCATGCACACAATACTTGGTGGGAGAAGCGCGTGTCACCTTCTCGTGGTTCCTACTGTGGATCACGACAGCAAACTGCTGTCGTGTGAACTAAGAACAGCGCATACTGACACTATTTTGTCAACTGTGGATATTGTGTTTGTTTTATAGTGGCTTGGTGCTCAGTGAAGTCATCGGTTGCTGACCCGAGACGGTAGGTACACGGTTTTGTGTCAAAAGGGAAATGTGGTTGATACCAACTAAATATTCGACTGCCACATCATTCAGCTTGACGTCTCAAATGATGGTGATATTATTATTATTATTATCATCTTTATTTGGACTCAAGATCCACAAACATGTACATATTAAACAAATTGTAAGTTAGAAATAGCAGCTAGAAAACAAATTATATTGTGCTGAGATATGAAATCACAGCATTACATTCTTCCTTATTAAAGACAGTGTCATTGTTACAATCTTTCATTTCAACCAATTCACAAATCATGTTTGCATTGTCATAGTATGTAGCATTGACATTGCTATTCCACATTTCTTTACATTTATGTTTAATAGCACTCATAGGCATATACAACAGTTCATGGTGGGTCATGTTATATTTGGACATAATGTGTCTTACATTCTGGCCCATAGTTGACCTATAAACAAATGTCATTGTATTTGCAATATAATTAACAATCATGTTATCTGACAAGGCTACTGTTCTGTAAAACTTCATAAACCTAAAGACCAAAGCCACATCTAAAGGTACACATTCAGCAATTAAAGGTACTAAATCTCTGTGGGAAGCATATGGTAGCTTCCATACTTTATGCAATGCATTACGCCACTGTGTGCACATCTTGTTAACACTGTCATGCCACAGTGGCCATAATTGAGATCCGTACAATGCACAACAATACTGATGAAATAATTTGTTTTTGACAACAGTTTGAAGTGAACCAAACTCAGACATAAATCTATTTATATTACAGTTAAATTTCTTGATACCATCAAACACCATTTCATACTTATCGGTTGTGCTAAGTACATTTCCAAGATGTATAGTTTTCTCACATGTAGAAACATCTGTACCATTGATTTCACAATGCGGATCAGCATCCTTCTTGTTGTACACCAATAATTTGCTTTTTGACCCATTAAATAACACATCATGTAGTTTGGCATATTTCTCACAAACCTCAATAATTTTTCGCAACCCAGAACTAGTAGGACATAGTAATATAATATCATCTGCATATCCTGCAGCTCCACAGAAATGTTGCCCAATATAACAGCCAATACCAAGGTCTTTTAATTCTTCCAACAGCCCATCCATGTACACTCCAAATAGAAGTGGAGACATAACACCTCCTTGGCGAACCCCATTCTTCACATTGAATTGGTTTGATATTACGTCATTCCATCTAACTTGTAATTTCTGGTGTGTGTACATGTGAAGTAAAAGTCTTACAACTAATGGGCACATACCCTTATCAATTAATTTTTTAAACAACATACAATAATTTACTCTATCGAATGCTTTAGAAGCATCAAGTAATAAAACATGTACAGTACTACCATTATTTACATAATATGAAATAGTTTCTGTTACCATAAAAGTACACATTGTTGTAGATAAGCCATCTTTAAACCCAAATTGTAAATCAGACGTGTCAAAAACTCCAGTTTGTTGTTTGATAATAATGGCATCATAAAGTTTACCAATGATGCTGCCTAAGGTCAACGCTCTATAGTTATCAGAGCTATGATGCGCCTTTCTTTTATCTTTCTGAAGTGGCACCATAGTACCTATCAGTAACTCACTTGGGGATACACCATGAATAAGCATGCCATTGTAGAGCAAGGTTAATGCTTTAAACAGTTTTTCAGTACCATATATAATATGGTTAGAAAATATGCCATTTTCTTCTTTTTTACCATGTTTCATGCAATTTACACATTTCTTGAGATCATCAACATTAATACCATGCTGCTGATGGCAGATGTGACCATCATTATCATAATTTTCATGCATACACATATTACTAACAAGATTGTCAACTCTACTTTTTAATAAGTGCATGAGATCTTCGTCAAATCCAACAGAATTGTACAATTGTTCAAACTTTGAGGAAAATAAATCAGCAATATCTTCTGACCCTATATGACCATCAATAACATTAGGCAGAAAATGACAAGATTTTTTTAAACTATGCACCTCTTTCCATAAGTTACGATCATTACCTTCACTAATAGCTTCAGCCATTCTATTACTTTTTATCCTTGTTTCTTCCTTTATTACATATCTCACAGCGTAGTGATACCTGGATCGAGTACGCCTCATGATATCGGCTACTTCACCATTATGTGGCCTACCACATTGCACCCAAATATCATGCCAGAACAAGGAAGTATCATGTTGAGCCTGTACATGTTCGTTCCAACCAGGTATCACCTTGCTGCTCCCTTTCTTGGCACCCGTCTTTGGCAAACACATATCTGAGGCAACAATGCAACTATTTACAACCAGTATTATACAAATCAGAGAAAAAACCTGTGTGCCTTTTACATTGGTAATCAACACAACTAACAGCATCATGGAACCTGATTGTTATGAAGGAAACATATTTGGTTCGGTTGCATTATTGACGTTTGCAGTCCGACCCATATTTGCTGTTGTGACCGATGATGTGCAGCAGGAACATTGTCATGTCTTCGGAATGGTCTACAACTGAGCCTCCTTTGCTGTCTCTGGTATTTCAAGAGGTACTTCTTTGACAGCCTAGACAATGTTGGTTAGTGCAACAAGGTAATGAACATAACAAGTTACACGCTTCCTCTCATTGTTATCTCATTTTTTCTCCAGTGGGATAGTAGTTTTGTATGTTAGTATGCTGAATCAAACCCATAAGAGTGTAGAACATTATATTACATAACATAGTAGCTGTCACACCATCATGGAACCACTACCTGAATAAATGAATTCACATGGACAGTACATGTTCTCGCATTTTATATTGCATATGTCCAAATTTGCTTCTTTCATAATTGTATACCTTGTACAGATATACATTGGGCTTTTAGAGTCATTCTTGCAAATACCTGTCTTAAGTTTTCACGTGTTGTGTCATAAACTTTTGAATAACAACAGCAGATTATTTGGTAAAAACTTTTTGTTTGTTTCACACATTATATTAGGAGTTTTTAGTTTTACAAAATCAGATAGCTTTAATATATGCAATTCACATTATAATCCATTTTGTATAATGGCAATAGTATACATTGCTGACAATCCTTGCTAACTGCTTTTGTAGCAATTAAAATTATTATATTCCTTGCTTCTTTGCTTCCACATCTGAGCTAGCTCAGTTTCATTATTACAAACACCCTGGTCCGCGAGGATGGGCGGTCCTAGTAGCGCAATGATCAATTCGAATTGCTTGACCCTTAACAGCGTGGGAAGGTGGACACGTCGTCATATAAAATCTGCCTAATATTTTGTCAATGTTCAGCAGATAATTGTTCTTGTTATAATCAAGAATCTGGTTACCTATCTTGTTATAACAAGAAACTAGTTATCCCACAAAACATGTTTTGCGGTTTGCACCATATCCTTTCTACCGTCCGTAGAGATCGTTTCCACTCCAGTTGCGTCATCAACACACAACCAAACACATCCTAGTAGTAGCAAACTTGAAGCATTTAAGGGTGTGCAGGTTGGGTTAAAATGCTAGATGTTTACCATATCATTTTTAAATTCGAAGTTAATAAAGACAGTGTGATAATTCAACGTGATGACTAGTTGATTTCTTATATGAGATTAATTACGGTTCCGAGTGTGCCTTCATAGTTGCCTTCAATCAAACTTGCTGCGTTCTTTTGTAATCGTCTTATCTTGTTTATGTGTAATATGTATAGGTTCCCAGAAGACTGATACGTATAAGACATTGGGAATTATCAGATATCAATATACTGTTACCTTAACTGTTTCAGAACAATTGAACATATTTCGTCCCGTGTTTAAATAAACCGCAACGTCATACATAATGAAAGATTTATTAATTTGTCAATTCTTTCCAGAGTATTATAAAGAGCTGTCCCCGATAGAAATTTGAACGACTAGAATTGCATTCATCTGGTGCCCTAGTTTTTGGGAAACATAACACCCTTTTTCAGGGTTTGGATCTAGTATTCAGGAACAAATGAATTGACGGAATGTGGAATGTGTGGTGGACCTGTGGACATGACGTCACTGATCACGTGGATCGCCATATACGGGACCGTGTGTCAGAGAGAATACGTGCCAGGCCTGTTCTAATGTGATTACTTTGAAATTGACAGACCTAGAGGAAGATCTAGATTACGACGTATTAACAACATCAGCGGCCACAGGGAGGAAAATAACACCAGTCTTAAATATTGGATTAAGAACGGAACGATACAAGAAACGCAGCAATGCAGCGTTAATGAATCGGACAAAGCGTTGACGTCGGATAAAGAAGAAGATGGCGACGACGCCGAAAGGACCTCCAACGTTGGCAGTTATCGAAGTTGGCAGTTATGTCGAATGAAACTCCACCTTACCATAGATGTGTTCGCGTTTGTTATAAATATCTGCTAATATGAAGGCCTTCAACTTTGCATCCCTTCCCCAAAAGATCAGTGGTAAAGATCAGCAGGTGGAAGAACTGGTGGCGACGTATAACAACAACTTAACGATGTGTCTCGATAAACACGCTCCGTGGCGCAGTGTATGCACTCGAAACAACATTCCCCACCCGTGGTACGATGCGGATATAGCAGATGCCCGCGAAAGAAGACGCAAAATAGACAATCTGTGGAGTTGGACCAAGCTAGAGGTACATCGTCAGTTGTATGTTAATTCACGTGATGAGTGTTATGCCTTGATAATTCAAAGAAAAATTGGATATTTCCAAGAACGTTTATAAATCGCTGACAACAAAAGTATGTTTCGCATTCTGCGATCGCTTGAAGTCCATCAAATGCAACTTCCCGAATTCAATTCAACGAAGGAAAGTTGTGATGCATTTTCACGTTACTTCCAAGAGAAGATTGAGAAGCTGCTTAATAGTTTGCATTGCCACACTGCCGTAGATCACTCAGTGGACGAGACGCCTTGTTTTAGTGACTCTCTCGAAGTGTTCGAGCCTACTAATACAGCCGAGATAGCGTCTATTCTCGCCAACACAGATAAGACGTACGCGCTTGATCCCCTACCCACTAAACAACTGAAGGTTAACATAGACTCTATTGCGCCTATCGTCACATGCATTACAAACGCCTCTCTAGTGAATGCAGTTATGCCTGCGCTGCTTAAGCAGGCAATTGTTCGGCTATTGCTAAAGAAACCATCACTCGATAAGGACACACTGAACAACTACCGTCCAGTTAGCAACCTAAGTCATCTATCCAAAGTCATCGAGAAAGTTATTGCCCGAAGGATCATCTGTCATATTTCCGATCAGCGAATGCAGGATTGTTTCCAATCAGCATACCGGAAAAATCATTAAAATGAAACCGCATTGTTATGTGTTACAAATGCCATGAAAGTCGCGATGGATAACAGACAAGGTACAGCACTTGTGCTCATCGACTTTAGTGCCGCCTTTGATACAATCAACCACAAGATAATGATTCAGCGGCTACGCTTGCGCTCTGGTATTGTGGGCAAGGCGCTTGGCTGGTTGCAATCTTATCTGCAGAATCGGACTCGGCGAGTAGTCATTCGTGATGCGTCATCGAACGCAACATGTTTGACATCGGGTGTCCCGCAGGGTTCGGTGCTTGGACCATTGCTATTCTCGCTGTACGTCCAACCCATCGGCGATATAATCAGAGCGCATGGACTTTCGTTTCATCATTACGCGGATGATCTGCAATTGTACTGTCACTTTGACCTAACCGCGACAGCTTTGGCTACTACGCTGCGACGTATGGAAGACTGTTTGGATGTTGTGAAACAGTGGACTGCCTGTGCATGAATGACAATAAAACGGAATATCTCCCTGTGGTACCCAGGGCTGCATCTGCGCTCGTTGGCAGCAGTGTAATACGCGTAGGTGATGTCACAATTTTTGCGTCACGATCTGTTCGTAACCTTGGTGTCGTCATGGATCGACACCTTGATCTTAAGAAGCAAGTGTCAAGCATCGTCAGTGTGTGTTCGTTCCATCTCCGCCGCTTTAACCGGATGAGCCGTTATCTTCCAATGACAACAAAGGAACGTGTCTTCAATGCCATTTTTACGTCACGGCTTGATTACTGCAATTCTCTTCTATATGGTACTTGTGTTAACAACATTGCTCGCCTGCAGAGGATGCACAATACGGCTGCGAGTTTAATCTTACGCCGGCCACGAAGCGATAGCGCCACGCCTCTTTTGTGCAGTCTTCACTGGCTCCCTGTAGCGCGCAGAATCGAGTTTAAGTTTAAAGTCACAAAATTGCCTAAGAAAGTCACAGAGAAATATTGTAACAACATTGTGTTATTCAAATACCATATATTAAATACAAAGGTACATTCTTGCACATTTTCACTGATACTTGAGCACAATAAAATTTTATTATTAAAAAAATAATTATATTTTGACACAATATTAAATGATAATATTTATTGATTTAATAAACATATCACTGGAGCCGTCTACCCACTCTGGTTTAGACATGGCATTTAGCTGGCTTAGACAAGTGGTTGAGTCAGCTTTGAAATTGGCGTCTCAAGTGTCACTAACAAAAAAGTAAAGGTGACCAAACACTTTGGTGATCTGTAATCGTGTTTATTTATTGTTTGTTTTAGTATTTCAACTTGTATTATAAATGCAAAGAACTAGATATACAAATGAACAGGCTTTTGCTGATGTAATGAATGATTTTTACAGACGTTTTGATACTCAGGACTCTTCCAGTAAATGTGATTCTGTGCTCAGCGATGTGTTTGTCAGTAATACCAATAGGCTTGAAATTTATGTAGATGTTGTTACTAAAGTCTTCCAACATGTATGTAGTAGAAAAGCAACTGGTCCTGATGGCATTCCAGCTTTTTTATTGAAAACATTTGCTGAGGAGCTGGCATCAGCTTGGTGCCCCATATTCCAAATTTCGGTCGATAGCCACAGGGTACCAATACTCTGGAAAACCTCATATATTACTTCTGTACCAAAGATAATTTGCCCAAAAGAAAACAATGATTACAGACCTGTTGCACTTACATCAATTGTCATGAAATGTTTGGAATGCTTAGTGGCTTGTAAATTGAGGTTAGACGTTCAGGACTATCTTGACCCATGCCAATATGCCTACAGGCAGGGCAGAGGAACATATGATGCTGTCAACACTGTTGTCCATTTAATTTTGAAACACTTAGACAAGCCCAAGGCTTATGCTAGACTATTGTTTATAGACTTTAGCTTGGCTTTTAAACTTATCCAACCTCACACCCTGCTCAGTAAGCTGAAACAAATGAATGTCAATCCATATATCATCAAGTGGTATTATTCTTTTCTAACAGACATAGTGCAGCTTGTTAAAGGAAATCAGACTCTCCTAAACTGTGGTAACAAATATCGGTGCACCCCAAGGTTGTGTCAGTTTGCCGATTTTGTACTTTCTATATACAAATAACTGTACCAGCAGCAGTACTAACAACTACATAATAAAATTTTCTGATGATTCGGCTATTCTTAGTCTGTTACATGCCGATTCTGACATCAGTATGTACACTTCTGAAATTGAAAGCTTTGTACATTGGTGTGACAACAACCACCTCAAACTCAAGAGATGATTTTTGATGCTAAATGTATTGTTGCTATCACTTGCCTGTTGTTATCCATGGTGAAGAAATTACCCAGATCGGTCAGTACAAATACGTAGGTGTCCATCTTGATAACAAACTTAGCTGGAATGTCCATGTTCACAGTGTGTGCTCCAAAGTCCACCAGCGGTGGAGTTGGCAACTGGATCATACTTATGAAACATAACAGTTAAAACTTATCTATTGCAGCTTCCTAGTGTATCGGGCACGACATTTCCTCGCAGTAATAGAAGCAAAGATTTGCCACTGAAGACAAACAGCAAAGGGCACACTGTGTAAGCATAGCTTGTATACATTGTTGTTAGACACAACAATAATGACATTCCATTACAGCACAAATAGTGATTATCACGGATTATGTTTCTACTTAGCCCCTTGGGTTAGTTAGTATTTTGTAAAGAAGACTACATAGTGATTAAAACAATGTTTCAGATGGCTGTTTACACAAAGAAAGAAACATCATTCACATATGTTAATATTTCCAATGGGAGGTTTATTGCATTGCAATACAAAACCAGTAATACAGTGCAAAATAAAAACATCATGTGCATATAATGTTATGTATGTGCATTCATATCCAGTATTTTCAACGACATTACATTTGTGTTAAATCATTTAGCTATTTATGTTGAAACTGTACATAGCACCAGCATGTGGAATGGAGAATGTCTTGCAAATGCCATCCTACCTAACAAAGAGTTATTAATTGTTGTAGAACACATCATTAAGTTTGTTTGTTAATTTACAGTTACCACAAGGTATTCAACAAAAGAGGGAAAAACTGGACAATTGTGCCAGAGCGGCAGTTGAAACATTATGAGTACATTGTCAGCCTGCAGGAGACAATCATCTGTGCCTGCATAGAAGATGAATTGCCCAAAGCCAGGAAGCGTGGCATCAAGCCTGACAATCCCAGAAACATTGCACCCAACATCGCAACAGTGCCTGCTCCACCAACATCTGAGCTAGTTGCCAGGCATCGTACTTGATTTACAAAGACTTAACCGTGTCGTTGACATTAGTTCCCAACGTAATGGAGAGAAGCAAGGTAGGAACAGGTAACCAACGTGCCATTTAACCTGTGTATTTGTTGTGTAATATCAAACAATTCAAAAGTAAACATTTTTATGAAAGCACTGTGGTTTCAAAACTGTCATGTCTTTATAATGTTTCTGGATAATTTTTCACAAAGCGTATGAATGTGCATTCAAGTTTTACAAGTAATTACTTAACCTAATCTATGAACTTTGAACCCAGTGTATTGTCCATTTTCACTTGGAAATGTCTGTCTAATTTGCCACACACAACGGCGGTTACCTATTCCCAGCTTGCCGTGTCGCCACAGAACAAACTGGTGGTATGCATAATGCCGCATAGCATCATTGTCCCTTCGTGCTGGCACACCAAACACGTCAGCTCTGTAACGTCCCACCATTGTCAACACTGTAGGGTCTAGTACCAGTAAATCCATTTCCTGTCGAAAATATATAATTATCATTAAATTTTAGGCATTTTAACTGTACTGTTTGCATAAAATGACAGGTTATTATGCATGTGTGGTTACATGAATACATACATATATGCATAATAATTGCCACAAGATGCCATATATATTATATTATGAGAATATTATATTCATTGTAGGTCTGATTTGTTGTAACAGTTGCAAATAATGTTGATATGAAAATAAGATATAAGTCAAACACTCAACAGCATATTCTGTGCCAGAGACATAATGCTACTAAACAGGGTCAGAGTCATTAAGAGTGTTCATTGTGATCAGTATAATGTGTTTGTTATAATTTGTATTATCATCTTGTCACTAGGTATGTGTATAATTTATAATTCTTCGTTATCATTTTCATTAACAATCACATATCAAACCATGTTGCAGCATGGAAAACTTTGTAGTAGACATGACGGTTTAACAAAACGCAAACAAAGAAAGAGTGATGCTTGACAGTTGTCTGCTGATGTAACACAGTCTGGTTATCCCATACTGTTCTGTTGTTGCTTCATGGACAGCTGATTATATTTGTTCAGTAGTTCTTAATGAGATCAGTTGGTCAGAGCCAATGATGTACATTCTGTAAGAAAGTTGGTATAATAAGGTGTTTGTGTTTGTTCAAGCATTGTCCAGGATGAAAGGGCAGGTAGCTGCAATGATTGATTTAGATTTGCTTAGTGCTGGTCAGTATTCATGTTGGTCCACTGCTGTAAGTGTGTAACCCTTATCCATTACTTGATCACCAATGAGTGAATGGCTTAAATGGCAAGCCTGTGGAGCATGTCCTCATATACTTGTGTACAAAAAAGTTGTGTAGGGAATTTAATTAAAAGTATGCTTCAAAGTAGGCTTCATAGGAAATTTTAGGCATTCAACAGTGACTGACTGTCAGTGTCTCCTATAATGTATACTCCACGGTGAAACTCATTGAAACATCAAAAAGCCTGGAGAATCTCGTGGAATCTGGTATTTCCTCCTAAATGGTGACAACATAATTAAATAACCTGATGGCATGATGATAATTATTTTTCATCACGGGTTAATTATCATTATGTGAATTTAAAATCAATTATTTTCGTTATAATTATGTAATTAACACAATAATTATCATTTCTTTATCATCATAATGACTCCAACCCTGCTACTAAACTGATTTGTAGTAAGAAAATTTGTAACTTCAGAAAATTATGTTCAATACAGTACACAAGTAGTTGGGGTGGCAGAAAGTGCGAGGTTAGTCTTAAAAATGGGTGAAAGGTTAAATCTAAAAAAAATGGTGGGAGGTGGTAGATTGGATAGGAAATTGACTCTAAAAAATGGTAGGAGGTGGGAGTTTGGGTGAAAGGTTGGACCCACAAACAGATGGGAGATGGGAAGTTGGCCCCAAAAACAGGTGATTAGGAGATTGAGACCGCTGCCACACACCTTCTTGTATTACTTATAGGTCGAAGGCTGAAACATTTGTCAGACTGCATGTTGCAGCATAATCGTTCGACATCGCTGGTAATTTCTTGACAATGAACAATTTGGAGCAACCGCACTTCCCACTGTTCTTGGTGTATTTTGCCTCATAATATCGCAGCCCTTTTGCCTCCTGCTCAGTCAAGGCACTGATGTCAGCCTGGAAGGATGACGAAGAAGAGGTGCCACCAAGTAAAATTGCTCTAAAAAATTGTAAATGTACTGGTTTCGTTGATTTGTGGGTGGTATGTGAAAATCGGACGCTGGGGGCCTCGCTCAATGGTTGTGGTGTGTGGAATTTTTTTTATTTTACGTTGCATGTATTCATTCTGGTGCTTTTCAAAGTGAAATGATGGTGTGCAGGTACATCTGGATTAAAAATGAGTAAACATATTTTTTTGCGGTTTGCTATTACATTTTGTTGCTAGTACATTTTGGCTTGAAAGCAGGTTGTAAAAATGCTGAAAAAGCTGTTCAACTGCCAAAGTGGTACACTTGGCATATCTGCATATTCTTTCACGTACACGACACACAGGTATTGCTGCTGTTGCAAAGGGTTGCAGGGATACTATATGCACTTATTATTGTCTATAATATTTGGCTCAGAACTTTACATGTTGATCAACACATGAAATCATCACCATTGATGTTGTATGTATATTATAATAAAAAGTGTTTTAATTGTTTGTAAACTATGCGACAACTATTCTACATGTTGTTTCCTGTATTTTCTTGCATAATTATATTGACTAATAATATTACTACCTATCACTGAGTGATTGGGGCTGTAATTATATGCATTATATTATCAAATATGCATTTGTCATATACGTGACATACAGATGTCATGTAGTGTTGTTAAAATAAATTAATGTCATGCAGGGGTCCACATCATGTAAATGATCTCCATCTCCCTTAACCTTTGTACAATACAGACAGCTTAAGTTCAGTCAATGTAATCTGGCTACATCTATCGCGTAGATATTTATCAAATAGGTGTCATGTAGATGACACAAAGTTCATAATTATGTATACCGGTACATATAGAATGCATTGTGCTAGATCCATGTCACAGTAATACTGTACAATTCATTCAACATAATGACACTTAAGTTCATTTAATAATTTTAAAGCATGTTTCTCACACCTTGTTAGATGTACTTGTAATATGTTATGCTAATGAATTAAATCCTTAATTATGGTTAATTAGGATAATGATGTAAAAATTCAGTTGTACCGGGTACATATAATTTTCAGTTATTACACTTCATAATTAATTTGATATAATTTATGTCACTGCAGTTTATTGCATGCATAAAAATACCACAAATGAGGCTAAACAATAATATAGAGACCTTTATCAGCTGCATTTGTTTACTACAATTGTGTAATTCCATATAAATACAATTTTACCTGTAGTCTCTCCTTTTTCTGGCTTCTCAGTTTCCTCATGCGTGCACAGTCTTCTCTGTTCAGTGTAACTAGACTTGCTCTGCCACGTCGACGCCTCCTGCCACCCATTCCTCTCGATGCACTCTCCCCTCTTTTTGCACCGCTTCCTCTTCATGCACCCCTTCTTTTCATGCCACCTCTTTCTCTTCCTGCATTTCTTTCCTCAGAACCATTGAAACTCTGTGGGTGAAAGGATGTGATGTTGCTAAATTTGCGTTTATAACCAATACAGTTTATGACATACATTTTATCACTACTTTAGAAAACAATTATTGACATTGTTTGCTGCATTATAAACAAGGAAAAGTTTACCGTGGTGGCCGGGACACACAAATGCAACAGTTTTCACAGAAGATCGTGGCACTCAAGAAAATAAAATGTGCTGCTTTTAGAACAGTTATGCGCGAAAGAATCGCCAGTCTTATTCCGCGAAATGGGAACCGAAATCGAATGCATGCAAACCAAAACAACTTCAAAAACTATTACGACATATAGACACTTATTATATATGGTTTAACCAACAATATGTAGGCTGTGGGTGGTAAGCTTATGCTTAAATTAGGAATAGACCACTGTAAAGCACATTTGAAGATAAAATTGCATTTATTACAGTTTAACTACTAAAATTATATAAAACCAAGTTTCTCAGTCCTTGCACAATTTACACTACTGATCTAACTTCAGTACCTCATCAAAGTATAAAATGTCAACCAACAGTTCAAAATACAACCGAAAGTAAGAGCGTTAAGATCAACAATAAAATGTGGAAGAACAGATGATATTAAACATGATAATAAAGACGACTCAAAATACGACTGAAAAGACGACCGAAAAGACGACTAAATATAAGACTTAAAATAATACCCATATACATGCACAATTTATCCTTGTCTCATGTATATCACATCTTATAACATATTAACTATAACAGTAGCACCACTAAACATGATCAAAACTTAACTTTCTAAAGGGTTCTGTACATTTACCAGCTACTGACTGCAAGTGGTCAAAATCTCATTAAGCCCTGTTGGGCATTCACTAACTACATTCTCTAAATTACATTACATTACCCTGGGTGCTGCCATCATGTGGTGGGTAACTAAACTAAACGAACAGACAAGTGACTGTCACAAATAGACCGTATACACGAAACAGGCCTTACACGTACGTCTTTTCTGGTATTAGATGATTACATGTAGGTCCCTAATTACGCTAGTAATACGATATAGGTAATAGGCAACGGCACGCTCGAGACGAACATAAATTATAATCGGACAAATCAAATGTACGAATAATATAGAATGCTTTTTGACGGACACAGCTTGTTGATAACAATCATTGATTGATTGAAATGAAACAATTCTCAAACGAAGGTAATTTCTCAGACACAGTGACAAACGGAATATTTACGACAATTTGTGCTATAACGTACCTCCAACTCCGTTGACGAACCATTTGTTACTATGGAAGCCATGTTGCTTATCAGTGACAGGCGCTGACATAATACAAGCTCCGCCTTCTCGGGTCGCGACCTTCTCGGAACTTGCCGAAAACTGTTCGGGAAGTGCACTGACCAGCGACGTCGAGTGTTGTAAGCGTCGATTTAAAAATTGCGTCTTCTTCATTTCGACACGTTTGGCCGGTCGGCATATGTTACAGTATATATAATTTACACTAAATAACACCATTTTATAATAAACAAATTTGTTTTACGAACCCCTACCGTACCTTTACTAACAATATATACTATAAAGTTATGTTTACTATTATTAATATGTACATATGTTACTTTGTCTTTGATATTGGGGGAAAGTGATTAATAAGTAATACATAGCGCCTTATAAGTCCTATGCCATGGCTATGACTTCAGGCTCAGCTATGCCTATGTCTATGTCATAGACTAGCTATGACTATAAATTAGTATAAAATATTATATGTCCCTTCACTCAGTCTCAGAGACAGAGGCAGCAGCAGCGTGTTGAATAAAATTTCACTTCACTTCACTTTCTCCCTTTCCATTTGAATTACATACATTTGATGTGTATGTGTATATGTTGTAAATTTCTATTTTCATTTGGAAATAACGAACTGATTTTATTTGAATCGATGTTTACACTGATGTTTACGGTGGGAAACTCCTGGCCCTGGGGATTCTTAATCGAGGCTAGGGGATTCCCTTCTTCCTTGACGCATGCGCGAGTGACGTCAGGCTTGAGACGACGTGTATGGTACCCAGCTCTTCCCGCGGGAATGTCAATTTTCTACAGGATCGATCCATTATATCCGCTTGAATACGTTTATCAGCATGGCGCCAGTAGTGTTGCAACATGTAGTTTCTTTTAGCTCCCAGGTAAGTGAATGTTCCACTGCGAAGGTAAAACATTTTCGATAAATCCCACAAATGGAGTGACAACTGATTGTCAATGAGTGAATGACGTGATCACGGTGATGTTAAAACAGTCACGACAGAACACCTTACGCCTACACTTACACTTACAAATAATGAGCATTTGTAAGGTTAGAAATAAGCCTTTTATAGTTTGCCAATATCTTAACCCAGTTTTTGTCTATTCTATTTTTTTAATGTTAGTAGAGGGTGCAGATATAATGTTGGACAAGGAATTCCATACATCCACCACTGACACCGAGACAGTCCACTCTCAGTGACTCTGTCTCTGAGTTTGACTGAAAAATCGGCGTCTGCATAGCTTCATACATTGTTGTTTGCTTATTTTTTTACTGTGGCCTCTGATGTTATTTAGATTAATGTTAAAACAACTGATCTGGGTCTATGTTCTCTTTCCCAGTTAACAACTTAAAAGTTTCAGTTAAACCTCCTTGTAATCTCTGTTCTTCAAGTTTATAACCTTAATAAAGTTTTAGTTGTGTTAATCTTTTGTCATATGTAATTGTAAATTCTTTTAATCCTATTACCAGTTAAGCAGTTTTGTTGCCCTGTTTTGTACTTTCTCAAGCAATATTCTAGATGTGGTCTAATATATGTATTGTAAACAATGTTGAACGTTTCACTGTCAAAGTGAATAAATGCTCTCTTTACTGAACGCAAAACTGTAATATTTTGTATGTTATTGAAAAGTGTACCTTTCAGTTTTAATGATATTTATTCCAAATTGGGTCTTTGCACTTTCTGTATCTCTGCGATACTCGCCAGAACATTTGTTACTGCAATGACATCGATAACAACAACTGATGGATGGTTCTGTGGTATATCTCTGGCGCACACGAAACTCCAAATGGAAGTTGTAGGTATCGGTACCTGCCAAATGGAGTGTTGAATGTGCAGAGTTTCGAGCTGTCTTCATCCAGTGTTAATTGCCAAAATTCTTGGATGCAGTCGATCTTTAAGAAATATTTCCCTCATGACATTTTTGCCATAATCTCTTCTCATGTTGGAAGTTTGAAGTGTTCTCTTCTAATTGCTTTATTCAAATTTCGTGGATCTAAGCATACTTGCTTTGCGCGATTTCGCATTCCCGTGTGTGCTACTCTGACGTCTGTGCGCATCAACCATACGCACTCTGACATCAGTTGAACAGCAAACCCTACGCAAACCCTACTCACTCTGATGTCAGTTGCACAGCAATGCTACGCACTCTGACGCCCATGCACCATTTTATCACCACTGTTGGGAAATAAATAAATAAAACTGCACGTGAAAGGCTGAACATGATGCTTGTCCAAGTCCCAGTATGTCAAAATACAGAAGTTTTTGGTCTGATTATTTTCAATGAAATTGAATTTTAGTGCTATTGAAATGTTAAATTGTAATAGCAAAGTAACAGCTCAATTACTATTCCTTTGCTTTTTATTACTATTACATTGTGTTCTGTTCCATCAATTACAATTACTATTACTTGAACAATTGTAATTGTTACTATTACATATTACTATTACCCCAGGCCTGGCACACGCTTTCGCACACATACATACAGAATAGTGCTCAAATGAAAGATAAGAAGTCAATCAACAAGTACACACAGATTTTATTTCATTTCATGAGAAAACACGGAAGTTACAACAACTTGAAAATGCACAATTTTCCATGTTCTGACTGCTGAGACAGGGCGTTACATAGGCTGCCAGTGCCTATTACATCATATAACTTTTTACTAAAATTATTCACTGCAAATAATCAATATAATATGTTGCACATATCATATTTGTTTGCCATTAGGTGTCATACTAAAAGCACAAAAGCAGAAATTAAATAAAGCTGCTCCATGCAAAAATTTCCAAAATAGTCAATGGATGGTATATTTGTGGTGGTTACCATTTACTTGTTCTGTTGAGGCCTACGTTGATTGTGGGGCAATTCTTGAATTGCTCCAATAGTGGTGCAGGTCATTTTGGGACGCACACAATGACCTGCCAAAGTGGGGATTATATTCATTCGGTCGCTTGGCAGTATTAAATCGGTGTGGTAAGATGTATATTGCAAGTTGCATGTGTGCTTATTCCATAACATATATATGTATATACACACAGGATTTTGCAACTGTATGATTGAGGTGACTGTATTTATGCTTTTGCAATCTATGCTTTAGGCAATCACATGAGGGTATTATTCCAAATGTGCATAACAAAATGGAACATAATTGGAATAAACAGAACTACTAAGTTGACGTTATCCATATATAGTGTGCCAAATCATGGTATATAATAGTTATCCATATATACAATGCCTCCTGTTCACACCATGTCCACATGATGTGGTTTCATTTCATAAAATATCATGGTTTGTTATAATTCCAATAAGGCAACAGTATTATTCCAATACAGCACAGCATAAAATATGGATTAATTGGAATAGACAGTAGTGCGTTTGGTATGCCGGTACCGTATAGTGTATTCCCATTCCGCCGTGCATTGTTAAAATTCTAATAATGGTCTATCCCAAGTAAGAATCATCTCCACTTTGCCCCCATGCCCAATACGCCTGCATCAGTTCCCCAACTTCGTCTCAGTGAGAGTTTTGGGACACCTTAACCTAATCAAGATTGTATCAAATTTGCATTGGCAGGGGTACAACAACAATTGGTAAGTGTACAACAACAATTGGCAGGTGTACAACAGTTGGCAGGTGTACAACAACAATTGGCAGGTGTACAACAACAATTGGTAGCTACTCTAGTTCGATTTGATTTACTCGATTTCAAATTGTAAATTAAATTGTACATAAGTAAAAAGTGCAGATTTGATTTTAATTGTTGCTTCTTTATACAGGATAAAAAATATTGTGCTGAGAACCTGCTTAAGGGGTCATTGTTTGGTAAATGGCTGTCAGCGTCCGAGGATCGCAGTGGACAACTGGACGGAGAATTTCAACTGGAGCGGGCGTGTCACATCTCAGGAATTGACATTGGTGAGTGTTAGTGTTTTAGCCAATGCTATTCTAATAAATAGATGCTAGTATGTCACATAAATTAAATTCCACCCAAGTGTAAAACTAGCATCTGTATATTAGAATAGCATTGGGTAAAACACAAATCATTACCATAATCATTCAGTTAATTCTTGAGTTGATATGTAGTCAGTACTTATTTTAAACTTTGACATGTTTTATGTTGTTGTCGCTACTCCGTGCACACAGAATTGCCACAATTGTGTTATGATTGATTCTGTGGTGATTTAGGACAACAGTAACGTGAAATTAGAGTGATACTTACATGCTGCATAAACATGGTATGTTTCAATTTGTCTAACATGGCAGACAAAATTGATCGGGGTAGGCTTTATAAAGTCTGCCATATTGTTGTTAATCATAGTGATCCTGGCCTGATTACATAATACACCCTGGAATAATCAAGCAACCCTATGCAATAAAAAAATGTGAGATCAGCAACTAAAAAAGTTTTTTGTCGTAACAAATATAGTGCCGCAATTTGAGAAAGAACCATATGCAGGACCAGTTTGTCTCGGTGACGTCAGTCTGTCTACCACCACAGGCACACAATGGGCGTTCAGTGTCAGCATCTCAGTGGGAAGATCTTCCTGGCCCCGGGGGAAGGAGTATGTTACCCTCGTCCCTTCCGCTACCTTCATGACTCCCCAGGACTGCAGACAAGGCAAAGGCAGGGATAGTGTGAGAATGTTTAAACAAGGTAATGTGTGTTCAAACAAGGCAAGGGCAGGGATAGTGTGAGAATGTTTAAACAAGGTAATGTGTGTTCAAACAAGGCAAGGGCAGGGATAGTGTGAGAATGTTTAAACAAGGTAATGTGTGTTCAAACAAGGCAAGGGCAGGGATACAGTGAGAATGTTTAAACAAGGTAATGTGTGTTCAAACAAGGCAAGGGCAGGGATACAGTGAGAATGTTTAAACAAGGTAATGTGTGTTCAACCAAGGCAAGGGCAGGGATACAGTGAGAATGTTTAAACAAGGTAATGTGTGTTCAAACAAGGCAAGGGCAGGGATACAGTGAGAATGTTTAAACAAGGTAATGTGTGTTCAAACAAGGCAAGGGCAGGGATACAGTGAGAATGTTTAAACAAGGTAATGTGTGTTCGATTTTGTCTTGAAGATACAAAGTCTGATTGTTATGTAATTATATAGTATATAAACTGTATCTGTTATGTAATTATGTAGTACTTAAACTGTATCTGGTGTTATGTAATTATATAGTATGTAAACTGTATCTGGTGCTATGTAATTATATAGTATGTAAACTGTGTTTATTGTTATGTAATTGTATAATATGTAAACTGTATTTGTTATGTAATTATATAATATATAAACTTATTATCTGTTCAATTTGAATATTTCGACTCGAATGTCACGTTTACATTCCACTCTGAAGGGATATTCATGAAGACATCAAGAGATTACAGTGACATTTTGTTTCCATTACTGACTTCATGAATCTTTCTAGATGTTGATTGTGTGAGTAAAATAATTATTTTTAGAGGAATATGGGGGGTGACAAAAATAACAATTGGAAATGTAAAGGATGGCTGATGGTTGTGTTTCCTGTAGGGTTGTGTTTCCTGTATAATGCTAGGTTTCGAAACCTTACATCTTTATAAATTATGTATAAATTGTCTTATACAAAGAACATGTGAACACTTACATTCCAACCCTGAGTAGCATACACCTCTAAGACTGGTAGTGATAAAAATCTATAAGACCCACAAACCAACCCATATGATTGTCTTCGTTTGCTGGTTTGTTGCGTATGCGCAAAAGGAACATGCTGTGCAAATTGGGATATAATGATTGGATCTCTCGAGCCTTTAGCACATCTGACTATGCACAGCTAAAGTATTCACACAAGTCTTTGGACATGTTTTGAACTGGTGATCTTTTCACATGCCATTTCACAAAAGCTAGCTATATAATGCAAAGGAATGTCCCCAATACGCAGACTGTCAAATCTCTGAAAGAGTATCATGTAGTATCGTGTAGTATCATGTATTATCATGTAGTATCATGCATTATCATGTAGGTGGTAAACCATAGGAAGTGGGAATGTATGAGAAACTTAGCGTAATGTATTTTTGTACACATTTTAGGGGACTTCTTGGCGGAGGCCAAGAATGAAGCTTGGGACCGTCTCAAGATCACCTGTTGTCAACCGTTCAGGAAAGACGTCCAGTTTGGCATTTCAATGCTACAGATATGGTCGACTGACCCACCTGAAACTGACCATGGCCTGCCCGTAAAGGTCAGTGATCAGAATTATGTTAATTTCATGCACTCCTATGGTCCATTTCACCTTACATAGTTAGGCCTGGCTGTAATGCATTTTTAATGCAGAAAGTTTGATAGTAAAATCATGTTCGGGGAAGGCAGTGTTAGTTGAGCCACTGGGTTAGTTGAGCCACCCATGTTTCCCAGGAAACTACAGCAGCGACAGTTACATAGTACCACCCAGTGATTGAACATGTTATTAGAACACGGTTGATGTATAATAGGTTACATTTGTCACAACTGTCAGAACATGTGAGCTAAAAGTATGTTTTTTGATGTTTTTCAAAACTTTTGGTAATTGTGATTAATATCTGCTGGTGAGTAAACTATCAACACACATGACCAGACTTTACTGTTTGTGCACTTACAAATGATTTAACTATGCACAGAGAAGAATTAATGTGAAGTTAATTAAATAAGCTTATTTGTCGTGAAGTTAATTAAATAAGCTTAATTGTCGAAACAGGGCTAGTTGAGCCACCCAAGGTTCAAGGGAGGGTTTGTTGAGCAGCAGTTAAAGAATGAAAACGAGTGTTCTTTACCCCAAAATGCATCAAAGAATAAATTTTTCCAAGCATATTGGGACATCGAATAGCTACAAGGCAACATATTAGCAGTTAGTTACACTTGTTGTGATTGGCCTATAAGGCTATATTAATTGTGTCTACTTATTAATTAAGCATGTAAACTTGTCAGAGACGGTTGTACCCACTGGGTAGATGTGTTGGCTGAGTTGTTATGATTTTTTTGTACAAGGCCTACGTAAATGATACAAATAAAGCATTTATGTAACTTACGCTACATTGTGGCTCAACTTACCCCACACCAGGTGTTAGTTGAACCAGCTTACCAACCCTATTTGAATCAGCTATATATAATTATCTATGCATGCTATATATATTATCTTGGTATAAAATTATCTACTAATAATCATAGTTTATGTGAGTAAAAAAAATTTTACTTATGAATATGATTGCTCCCTAGACATCAAAAAGAAAAAGAAATGGCTAAACTAACACTGCATTGCCCTACATAGTATAAAAACTATATCTATTTTAGCATCTTGACTGCCAAGTGTGTTTTAGTGAACAGTTCCTTAAATATAATTTGACTGTTATCTCTATGAATATCAACCTTGCTCTTCGTAACAGCTGACAACAATTTTCCAGGTTTGTGAACAAAGTCTTTTGGGGTAAAACTTTCATGGGATCACATGATGGGCATATCATTAACACCCATCCGCATGCAATGTAAACATGATATTTAGATCGAAACATTCAAATTAAACAGTTAATGGTCAAGTTTTTAAAATTTTATTTATTAAAACATAGGCGATAAAAATGTTAGAATTCCAGGTATATATATAATAACTATATAACACAATTTTATGAAAAAAATTATTAGACTTTGTAACTTTAAGATTAACATATCTGACGAATAGTAGTTAGTAATTTTGATTCATCTCATTCTATTTAGTTTTTTGGACTTTGTTTTATCCAATCTTTGGGGCTTTACAGCAATGTTTTATTGACAATTAAAGAACTTTTACATATTTAACTTATTAAGTGGTTTTAAACTCATCGTAATTGATTTAATTTATTGGTTTTTACTTATCTTAATTTATCTTGACATATTTTAGCCCCTTTGAGCAAGATTTGAGCAAGAATTTTACCCAGCTTCACAGCGAGTTATAAGTTATAAATGTCCAATTAAAAAAATGTTTTACTTCACCAAACAAAAGATTCTTCTGTTTTGTGTGAATGTCTAGAACATGCCACATCTGAAGACATCACCAAATACAGGATCAACAAACGCGGCAGTATCAGAGATACAGAATCGCCTACTTGGCAGCACGCCTAGCAGGTAGTGTGACACGTTACAATAGAGCTATCTCTCTTTTGATGCTCAGTATACATTGTACAACAATTAAAACACAAAAATGAGATTAAGACTGTGAAAACATTACATTGAAAAACATAAGCTGAATTGTTATGATGTAGTCCGTGTAAAACGTTAATGCAAACACAATTCGCCAAAAAATAACACAAATTTACACAAACTCGCAAAAATCGACATAAACAACCACAACTGCAGCTTATGAATATGCTAATCTAAAAAATGTACTTGCACCATTTTCTGAAATGTTGTGACCTCTTCATTGTTGAAGCAGACCTGACCTAATCAGGCAGACTTGTAAACAGACTTGGGGTCAATTGCATTATATCAATTCCAATTACACACCAGTTACAAATACCAATTACAAAATAACAATTCAAATGATCAATTCCACATTGAAATAAATGTGAACAGAGCAGACATACTCAATGCCAAAAATAGCATATTTGTAGAGCAGCTTTGTTTAATTTCTTCATATTGTTATGGCACATAAATGCAACAAATACGATACAGCATATTATATGTTATTGATAATCTTTAGTGAATAATTTTAGTTAAAAAGTTACATGGTGTAGCTGAAAAAGTAGTTGAAAAAACCAGTTACTTTTAAAAACAAATTCCGGAATTGGTGTTTCAATTCCAATTACACTGTAATTGACCCCAAGTTTGATCCAGTAATCAAGGTTTTATAATTAAGCCTAATTTTGGTTTTAGTCAGAGAAAGATGACGGGTCTGCAGGCAAGGCTGGAGAAGATTGATGCCTCGACAGAGAATGGCCCAGCACAGGGTCATGACATGTCTCGTAATGCCCGACTTGTTCTGGCTGCTGCCGCCAAGGTCCCACGGTACTCTCTACCCCCCGGGACACCTGAGACGCTCTTCGGTAGCACCCCGAGAAAAAAACTTACTGTGAGTTGTCGCCCTCCCCTCTATCCCTGAAGTCTGGGTTGAGACTGGCACCGATATGAGTTTTCAACTTTTGTTTTCTTTCTTCCATCACTGAGCCTGTTTCACTGCTGTCTCCCCATCCCTCGTTCTTCACACAGTCCTCCCATCTCGGTCTTCCTCTTCTCCTCCTACCCGCCACTCTAAGCCCACCCGCTCCCTTTGTCAACCGTTCCCTTCAATCCTGCTCCTCACCAGCTTCCTCCTGATTAACATTTGTCTGTTTTGTCAGCGAGCATCTGTTCAGGGTTGTTAGTGTGCAATGCCAGTTGATCTTGGTCAAACTATGGTTGTCTGCAGCTTAGCTTTGCTTTGCAGTTTGAGGCGTCGGTGAGAGAGTTCCTCACTAGTCTTGACATCAAAGACCTTGATCCAGAGCACATGACATTTGCAGGCAAGTGCAGTAAACTCCTTTATAACGAACACACTTGGGTATTACGTGTTTGACTGGCAGTTTCATAATTTTTGCCCAATTTCCCTGTGGAATTTTTAGAAAATAACGGTCAACAACTGTGTTAATAAGTTTTGGTTGATGAATATATGTATTTTTTATTAATACAGGCAGAATATTTCACTTGGCGTCATTGATATTGCAGATGTTTTTAAAATTTGTGAATTGTTAATGGATATATCTGCTTTAGGAGAAAATGCAGATAAACTGCATGAAAAGGATTTTAGAAAGCTTTTGGATTTTTACTGTATTCTATTTTACCCACGGTTACAACTATGCTATTCAATATTATTGTAGTTAAATATTTATTCCTACTTATACATAGCACAAAGGGAAACTTGTCATAGAAGTAACTACAGTGTACCATTGTATTTGACATTTCTGGAAAGGCTCTCTGTTCTCAGTTAATTATGTCCAGGGAAGAGTTTCTCATTGGCTCATAAAATGCTCCATTCTAATAGAATTATTATAAGCTAGAGTCTGTTAAGCTAGTGCCTCAACTCAAGGTTTGTGAGATTGGAAAGTTTGAGAGACAGTTTGTCTAGCTAGGGAGAAGTGACATAATCTCAAGTGGATATCTTTGCTTGGCTTCCAGATCTGCGACATAAATTTGAGAAGATAAAACAGAGGAAATTATCACAAGATGAGAAGAAAATCTTCTTTGCCCTGGCCCGTAACATCATCGAAGACATCTTTGATGTTGGTCGAGGGACGAATAAACTATCACTTTCACCAGATGGCAGCACATGTCAGAAGGAACGAAAATTGCATACTGCGGACATGAAACAATGTGTAAAATCGAGGACAGACAGCAAGCCCCCCGCTTTTCATTCTAGATCAGTCAAGGCTGAATTTGCCAAAGGCCAGAAGGGAAAATCGTCCTGCCAGATTTCTAATGCTGGGGATGATGTTAAAATAACTGGGTTCACTCCCTCTTTTCCCAACTGGGCAAGTCCCAATAGTCGCAAGAGACAGCGGCTTCAGGACACATCAGTTAACAAACACACAGCAGCTGTCAATCAAATGGCAGCTGTCAATCAAGTAGACTTAGCTTCATCTGTCCCTAGGACGTCTGGTCCACGTCGAGTTTCCCCTCCCAGGATCAAAAGTAGAAGCAGACAATCGGTTGCAATGGGAACGTGGGGTTCAAGAGGGGGTGGTCATGTTCTAGGAAGAGGAGGAGATGATGGAAGGAGGAGGAATGGGAAAAATGCAAGGAATGCGGCACCAGAGGTAGAATCCAGGTAGGAGGCAAAATGCACAGTAATTGGACAAGGGTAGATCTCGGATACAATACACAAAATTGGTTTCATGGGGGAAGGGTGTTGGCAGCCATTTGTTTTTATGTTGTACATTCCCCCCCAATTTTTTTTCCTATTGCAGCTCAAGGATGCATGCAGACTGAGTATTACCTGGCGAACACGAAACTGCATACGATTGAAAATCAATTTCATATAATGGGGGGAGGTACTCTGAGATTAAATAACAATAATTTAATGTAGTGCCATTAATCGGTGTTTTAGGATCAAACCACTCACTGACAGATAGACTGACAACTGTCTTAGTACAGTAAATAGTTTGCATTTAATTGAAATTCATATTTTACGTGTATTCTGATCCAGATATGGCAGTTTTTCTTTTCCAAATTTTTTTCTTGTAGCATTTATTTGTCTTGATCAACTAATTCTCGTGCTTCAGTTCGTGTCCACAGATAACTCGACACCGCAACCCACCACGAGAGAAGTTCATGAGTTGTCCCCTGTGCGCAGGTAATTGTCTCTGTTTTGCTTATGCTTCAAAGCAACACATTCAGATACTGGCATTTGTGTTGTCAACATTTTATATTTCCAATACAGCACATTCAGGGTTTTTTAATGATGCAGTAGTGCAGATTTTTTATTTATTGACAACCACAGTGGCGACTTAATACGAATACGGTTTGTGTGTAAACCCAGCTTTAATAATGTTATGTATATATTCAAATATCATATCAACAATTACATACTATGTGTAAAATATTTCCTAATCCTACTTCTGTACATATATTCACAAAACAATTAACCATCACTAAATGTCTTATGCTGAAAATACCTCAAAACAAACAAAACAGGCATATAACACTGACACTGTTGGATATTGCATGGCTAACAAAACAGCACCTTTTGTTTAGAAAAAATAGCATTACAATCTTGTACTATTCCTCAATTGCAAATTGAAGGCTTGACTTGAGACTTGACTTGCCAGTTTGTGACATACCAATAAGTCTGGTGGCTCGAAAAGTACACAAAACAAGACCATGTTGTGATAGGCCGCACCAAATACAATAATTATTAAGTACTTGATCATTAAAGCCTATGTTGTGGTCCCCTGACAAGGGTTGATTTAATTTGCACATATGATATAAAATCGTATTCTTATTGGTTTTCCCAGAAACGTCGATCTGAATTAATGAAATAATAAAAAATATACGCCGATGGACTCGTTCTGTAACCTGGGACACGAGCACATGCCAGAAACTGCCTCGTAGTGGGCTGAAGAAGCCGTGACGTCACACGTGGAAAACATCGCCACCAACAGCATGGCCACCGCTATTGAATCTAGCAGTAGTGAGTCACGTTTCAGCGATGATGAAGCTGTTTCGGATTGTGATTTGCCAACAATGCTAGACAGTCGCGACATTAGGCCTTATATGTTGGAGCCACCAGTCCGTGAAAATGCAGATCGTCCTGAAATCCTGCTGGATTTGCCACCTTAATACACTGCAATGAAACTTCCATGTGTAGCTAGATCATAGCGAGGCTTATTTTCCACTGGGTGATGTCACACGGTGCCAATCCAACAAATGTAAACAAGCACACGTGTTTTGCCACTGAGCCAGAGAAGACTATTTGATGAGCTTCGATCCCATATTTTATATTCTTTTCAAATATTTTTGAGGATGCAAAAAATGGATATATTGGGCAATGGTTTATTTAATTCCATTGAAGGATGAATTCCAAAATTTGCTGCAACATAGTCTTTAATAGCCTTATTATGATTGGCTAATGTTATGCCGGGGCAGCATCCGCCAAAATTTCCTGCTAAAAATTACTGCAGACACCACAACAATCTGTGATTGGTGAACCTTGGTGAGTTGGAATTCAGAGAGACGACTCAAAACTTGACATGGACTTGGAGGTCATTGACTTGAGACTTGAATTGCCAATTTATAACTTGTCAACAAGTATGGTGTTTGCAGGTTCGTTTATCGAGACGTTGATTGAGGCGCACGCAGCCCAGTGTCAGATGCACCAGCGAACTCCTGCAACAGCGCTACAGAACAGACAGCATGAACATTCGCAGCTAACATCTAGTGGAGAAAGTTGCAACTACGATGACACAGTGGCGACATCTGGTGGAGTGTATATGAACAATGCCGATGAGTCTGATTGCCCCATATGTGGGATCAGTTTTCCACTGGAGTTGCTGCCCATGCATGCCGATTCATGTGCTGATTTCATACTTTAGCCAATGTTGAAGTCGAATTGCTTGTTTTACAGTTCTTTGGATATTTTGTATGTTATGCTGCCAGTTGTGAAGGCTTGATTAAGTTTAGTACGCTGCATCCCAACTGATTATCTAGGAGTCTGGGATATTACCTTCCACCTCCTGCACAACCAGTAGTGTATTTAGTGGGTGGGGGCGCATTTGGACATGGTTCCTTTGGCTTAAATGTTTTTCCATATGTAACCCATGGTGCAACTACATGGTAACATGGTAAACTAATGTGTGACTAAGCTTGCCCCCTTTTGCGAGATCTTAGATATGCCCCTGTGTGTAACACTGTGAATCCCTGGAAGTGTCCGCAGGGGCCAGTGCAGCGACATATCTAGGATCTTACAAAGGATCAGCTTAGACACCCATTAGGATCTTACAAAGGATCTGCTTAGACACCCGTTAGTGTACCATGCTACCATGTAGTGGCACAACAGATTACACTTGGAAAAATTAAAACAGCCAAAAGTTGGACCAAATACGCCACTGGGCCAGTGCTCACGGCATCATAAATTCAACGTAATAATTATTGATAATAATATAATTAATTGTAATACACCATATGTTTTGTGCAGAAGCCATATTTTGGATTGAAGAATAATTCCTGCGTTCCACTCACAGAGAGGGGAGACCCTCCGTCACACTCTCCCTAATCCTGAAAATCGATATAATGTTCAAAAGGTTGGGATGCCTGGTACATTGTCCATAATTATGGTGATAATTCCACAAATCTGATTACAGTATCGCCTGTATCATTTCCAGCTGCCAGTGAAATAGCATAACATTCATTATATGCTGAATTACATTTTCATTGTTTATAAAAAAACTGAGTCAGAATTATGCTTTGGGTGTGTCCTGAATGCTCCATGTTTTTGGTTCAAATGTAATTTCAAATGTAATAATAAATATTGTTTTATTGCAATTGTTTACTAATGTTTACTAATCACAACAGAATACAGGAAACAACAGATAAATTATTATACCCTTGATATAATTTTCTGTTATGTTGACTACACCTTATGGTAAGCCGAACAGCCCATCATAAAACAATTCTGTTATGTAATATCGATTAATGTCTTAAAGGGAGTCTACCTGACCTTATTGTGTTGATATTGATGAGGACTCACTATATATTTTATCAGACATTTAATGTCATTCAAAAGATTTGTAAAAAAAATTCACGTAGGGAGTGGACAAAAAAAGATCACAGTGAAGAGGGTAATGCTTTGCTATTCTGTTGGACCATTATTTCAGGTCTTCCAGCTTCTAGAATTTTATAGAATTCTACACAGCATAGTAGATTATATCAAAAACTATAGAATGCTACCAATTCTATAGCTACGTCTGCAAAAAACCCTACAGAATATTCTATAAAAAAAATTCAATACATTTTCTGATTTCTACACAGCTGTGATATATTTTTTTGCTAAGGGTTGTTAATTGTGCAGAATTTTTAGAACTGACTACTCAGTATTTTTATTTGTATTATTATACAATGTTTCAAAGCAGAAAGTATAGAAAAACCAGTGCATTAGATGAATTTTCAAACCTGATGGTCATCACTTATTGTCCAGCCTTACAATTACCTGTCCTACAGCGTCCACAATAATACCAAAATACACTTAATATTTAGACTGAAATATTTTGTCACTGAGGTGATTGGTTGATGAGGACATGTGACTAGCAGATTGTCTCCAAGTATACTCGGTCCTTGTGCTGAGCGTTTAGTTCAGGCTTGCTGCCACTAGGTGCTCCCAGTCTCTTCTTGCCACTAGATGGCACTGTACTGATATCTGGCACCGAATGACAGATATTCTTGTGCAGCATACATAACTGCTTTTGCAGTGACGACGTTCTCTCCTCATATGTATCAGTGCCATCTAGTGGAGGGAAGTAGAATTCGCTTTCTGCCCATGGTCCACCAGTTTTCATCACATTGTAGGTGGTGTAATCTTGCAGCGTTGACCGATTGACAGATACACCTGGTGGTGAGATAGTGAACTTCTCACATCCATTCCATAAGGGCACCAGGCTGGACGTAGGGGTTGGGTCATAACTCTCACTCTCAGAGGTCCAGTTGAAGATGGGATCTATGCTTCCACTTTGTGTGGGTCTGGGTACAATGGTGTGATCACTGCCTGTGCTTCCGTCTGGGAATGACCACTGGTCTTGGCTGCTGGACATGGTGTGGACGGTTGATGACCAGTTGGCGTTGCTGCTGGCTTCGGTCACGTCTTGTGATGCGTCTGTGGATTGGCTTCCGATAACGTAGCGGAGAAATGTCTGCACATACAAATATGAGGACTAGTTGGCTCCATGGAAAAAATTTAGATTTCTCCTAGGACAAAACATGAATACTTTTATGCTTATTTTGTGAGCTTTAATACATTCCCTGAAGTAACATGGACTTTAGCATGCAAATTACAGACAGGAAATACAGTGATCTGTCCCTGTATAGAACATGTGGGGACTTGGCCAAACTATTCTATATTTCCATCCACAGCCAATTTATCATAAAACAGTTAAATTGTGATAGTTTATCCAATCTAATAAATGTTTATGCTAGTAAAGTAGTAACAATTTTGTAGGCAGTCAACACTTATCAATGACAAACAATACATGGTTCTACTGATTTAAAAAAAAAAATTCTAATTTTGTTTAAATATTGTGCGTTGTGAAAACCAAGCTTCATTCAAACCAAAAATAGTGTTGTAAAAGGGATGGTTTAAACTTACATTGAATCCCATTTTATTGTTGTTGGGGTCTAGCTCCTCTTCTGTTGTCTCACTCTCTGGTTTAGTTGCATTCTCAACTGTAAATCAAACAGGTCAATTACCTTTACTGCCACACTCAATAACAAAACTACTAGGCCATCACATAAAAAACCATTAAACAGTCAAGATCTTAGAGTAGATATTCGTGTGATAGTTTATATCATATAATATGATTTTATTATAAAGAAATCAGACTGTACTTTTAAATCACAATGTACAGTGTTAAATGTTGATATATTCAAACATCAGAAACAAGCCAGCTAATCAAACTAAAGAAAAGTGGTCTTAATTCATGACTTATATCAGTATCATAGGTATTGACAAATAGCAGTGTCGCTAATGAGCTGTTCATAATACTGAGAGGTTATTAGGTGTGATTCTATTCTTACTAATGAGGTGTTCATAATATTGAGAGGTCATTAGGTGTGATTCTATTCTTACTAATGAGGTGTTCATAATATTGAGAGGTCATTAGGTGGGATTCTATTCTTACTAATGAGGTGTTCATAATATTGAGAGGTCATTAGGTGGGATTCTATTTACTCTTACTAATGAGGTGTTCATAATACTGATACTGCTAGGTTTGTATGTATTTACTCTTTGATTGCTAGGTTTGTATGTATTTACTCTTCAATTGCTATAGGTTTGTATGTATTTACTCTTTGATTGCTAGGTTTGTATGTATTTACTCTTTGATTGCTAGGTTTGTATGTATTTACTCTTTGATTGCTAGGTTTGTATGTATTTACTCTTTGATTGCTAGGTTTGTATGTATTTACTCTTTGATTGCTAGGTTTGTATGTATTTACTCTTTGATTGCTAGGTTTGTATGTATTTACTCTTTGATTGCTAGGTTTGTATGTATTTACTCTTTGATTGCTAGGTTTGTATGTGTTTACTCTTCAATTGCTATAGGTTTGTATGTATTTACTCTTTGATTGCTAGGTTTGTATGTATTTACTCTTTGATTGCTAGGTTTGTATGTATTTACTCTTTGATTGCTAGGTTTGTATGTATTTACTCTTCAATTGCTATAGGTTTGTATGTATTTACTCTTTGATTGCTAGGTTTGTATGTATTTACTCTTTGATTGCTAGGTTTGTATGTGTTTACTCTTTGATTGCTAGGTTTGTATGTGTTTACTCTTTGATTGCTAGGTTTGTATGTATTTACTCTTTGATTGCTAGGTTTGTATGTATTTACTCTTTGATTGCTAGGTTTGTATGTATTTACTCTTTGATTGCTAGGTTTGTATGTATTTACTCTTTGATTGCTAGGTTTGTATGTATTTACTCTTTGATTGCTAGGTTTGTATGTATTTACTCTTTGATTGGTAGGTTTGTATGTATTTACTCTTTGATTGGTAGGTTTGTATGTATTTACTCTTTGATTGCTATAGGTTTGTATGTATTTACTCTTTGATTGCTATAGGTTTGTATGTATTTACTCTTTGATTGCTAGGTTTGTATGTATTTACTCTTTGATTGCTAGGTTTGTATGTATTTACTCTTTGATTGCTATGTTTGTATGTATTTACTCTTTGATTGCTAGGTTTGTATGTATTTACTCTTTGATTGCTAGGTTTGTATGTATTTACTCTTTGATTGCTAGGTTTGTATGTATTTACTCTTTGATTGCTATAGGTTTGTATGTATTTACTCTTTGATTGCTATAGGTTTGTATGTATTTACTCTTTGATTGCTAGGTTTGTATGTATTTACTCTTTGATTGCTAGGTTTGTATGTATTTACTCTTTGATTGCTAGGTTTGTATGTATTTACTCTTTGATTGCTAGGTTTGTATGTATTTACTCTTTGATTGCTAGGTTTGTATGTATTTACTCTTTGATTGCTAGGTTTGTATGTATTTACTCTTTGATTGCTAGGTTTGTATGTATTTACTCTTTGATTGCTAGGTTTGTATGTATTTACTCTTTGATTGCTAGGTTTGTATGTATTTACTCTTTGATTGCTAGGTTTGTATGTATTTACTCTTTGATTGCTAGGTTTGTATGTATTTACTCTTTGATTGCTAGGTTTGTATGTATTTACTCTTTGATTGCTAGGTTTGTATGTATTTACTCTTTGATTGCTAGGTTTGTATGTATTTACTCTTTGATTGCTAGGTTTGTATGTATTTACTCTTCAATTGCTATAGGTTTGTATGTATTTACTCTTTGATTGCTAGGTTTGTATGTATTTACTCTTTGATTGCTAGGTTTGTATGTATTTACTCTTTGATTGCTAGGTTTGTATGTATTTACTCTTTGATTGCTAGGTTTGTATGTATTTACTCTTTGATTGCTAGGTTTGTATGTATTTACTCTTTGATTGCTAGGTTTGTATGTATTTACTCTTTGATTGCTAGGTTTGTATGTATTTACTCTTTGATTGCTAGGTTTGTATGTATTTACTCTTCAATTGCTATAGGTTTGTATGTATTTACTCTTCGATTGCTAGGTTTGTATGTATTTACTCTTTGATTGCTAGGTTTGTATGTATTTACTCTTTGATTGCTAGGTTTGTATGTATTTACTCTTTGATTGCTAGGTTTGTATGTATTTACTCTTTGATTGCTAGGTTTGTATGTATTTACTCTTTGATTGCTAGGTTTGTATGTATTTACTCTTTGATTGCTAGGTTTGTATGTATTTACTCTTTGATTGCTAGGTTTGTATGTATTTACTCTTTGATTGCTAGGTTTGTATGTATTTACTCTTTGATTGCTAGGTTTGTATGTATTTACTCTTTGATTGCTAGGTTTGTATGTATTTACTCTTTGATTGCTAGGTTTGTATGTATTTACTCTTTGATTGCTAGGTTTGTATGTATTTACTCTTTGATTGCTATAGGTTTGTATGTATTTACTCTTTGATTGCTAGGTTTGTATGTATTTACTCTTTGATTGCTAGGTTTGTATGTATTTACTCTTTGATTGCTAGGTTTGTATGTATTTACTCTTTGATTGCTAGGTTTGTATGTATTTACTCTTTGATTGCTAGGTTTGTATGTATTTACTCTTTGATTGCTAGGTTTGTATGTATTTACTCTTTGATTGCTAGGTTTGTATGTATTTACTCTTTGATTGCTAGGTTTGTATGTATTTACTCTTTGATTGCTAGGTTTGTATGTATTTACTCTTTGATTGCTAGGTTTGTATGTATTTACTCTTTGATTGCTAGGTTTGTATGTATTTACTCTTTGATTGCTAGGTTTGTGTGTGTTTACTCTTTGATTGCTAGGTTTGTATGTATTTACTCTTTGATTGCTAGGTTTGTATGTATTTACTCTTTGATTGCTAGGTTTGTATGTATTTACTCTTTGATTGCTAGGTTTGTATGTATTTACTCTTTGATTGCTAGGTTTGTATGTATTTACTCTTTGATTGCTAGGTTTGTATGTATTTACTCTTTGATTGCTAGGTTTGTATGTATTTACTCTTTGATTGCTAGGTTTGTATGTATTTACTCTTTGATTGCTAGGTTTGTATGTATTTACTCTTTGATTGCTAGGTTTGTATGTATTTACTCTTTGATTGCTATAGGTTTGTATGTATTTACTCTTTGATTGCTAGGTTTGTATGTATTTACTCTTTGATTGCTAGGTTTGTATGTATTTACTCTTTGATTGCTAGGTTTGTATGTATTTACTCTTTGATTGCTAGGTTTGTATGTATTTACTCTTTGATTGCTAGGTTTGTATGTATTTACTCTTTGATTGCTAGGTTTGTATGTATTTACTCTTTGATTGCTAGGTTTGTATGTATTTACTCTTTGATTGCTAGGTTTGTATGTATTTACTCTTTGATTGCTATAGGTTTGTATGTATTTACTCTTTGATTGCTAGGTTTGTATGTATTTACTCTTTGATTGCTAGGTTTGTATGTATTTACTCTTTGATTGCTAGGTTTGTATGTATTTACTCTTTGATTGCTAGGTTTGTATGTATTTACTCTTTGATTGCTAGGTTTGTATGTATTTACTCTTTGATTGCTAGGTTTGTATGTATTTACTCTTTGATTGCTACAGGTTTGTATGTATTCCTCATAAAATCCCCAAACTGTGTATTGTACACAGGAAATGCGTATGATGTAGCACGTCTGTACGGGTGACTGGACATAAGAATATGGCTCTGACCATTTGTTGGTGGACACAGGTTAGTGACCGTGATGTCTTCAGCTTGTTGTTCTGGGAGAACCTGCAACATAAGACGAACCATACAAGTCCTGGTAACTCTCTTGACCCTTCTAGATGCTGCACACGACTGATCTCAATGATCAGTTTGCACATTAGAGCAATGTCATAATTTAGTGAATGGTGGCAGGACAGTAGAACCATATTCAGTATCACTTCACTATGTAAATGTCACCATTTAGCCACGTCATTACATAAATGTCACCATCCCGACAACACCACTAGGACAGTGTCACCATTCAGTTGACTGATCAAAGTAAATGGTGACATTGTCATATGGAGAGTGTCAACACATTTCATCATGAATGGAAATATCATCACTGGTTTGACCAATTCAGTTGACCAATCAAGACAAGGTCACCAGTAATGATTTTGAGGCATTTTTGACCCCGTTTGTGATACAAATAAAAATTGAATGATAGAAGAAAATATGCATTAATACGTTCACATGGAGAAATACAAACACATAATTTAATAAGGGGTCAGTGACTCCTGTAAAGACTTTACAGTCGCTCTCACAGGAGCCACCAATGAAATATAATTAACTAACCCATTTATACAAAAGGTTGTGACAGTGCATGTGTGCTGAGGGAGAACATTTTGTAATAAAAAACCTTGTAAACTGTGAGTTCCTATCTTCTCTATAACTATTTTAGGGGTATTATTTATAACGTGGCAAGTTATATGTAAGACACCTTTTGGCAAATTCATGTTTAGGACAGTGTGGTAGAAGAGGTAAACCCGATTAAGCCTTTAGAAGAGAGAGGAGAGGCCTGGAAAGGTCAGGTGTGAACAGCAGAGAATGGTAGAAGATTGAGAGCTGTTGATAAGTCATCATGAGGGCGGAAAAGAATTTGTCCCCACCTCACAAGGGATTAAGAGGAAGAAGAAAAAGAACAACTGCATGAGGTCAGGGCCAGCAGGGGAAGCCCTACCAGGAGGGAGGGACAGTTGGGACAAGCATCTCCTACCATACCAGGAGGGAGAAAAGTTGGGACAGATGCCTCCTACCATGCCAGGAGGGAGAGACAGTTGGGATAGACGCCTCTTCTCCATACGCTCGTCGTTGGCCCGATACTTAAGCATCCTCATGTACTCCTGCTCCCGTTCTTCCTTCTGCTTCTTCCTGTTGATCTTCCTCCTGTCCACTCAGGGAGCAAAATGCTTGTTACCAGGAATATCATGTTTTTGATCGATAGAGGCAATGCATCGCGGGATCGATTATTGATGGAAATGTAACACGTACTTCAAAATAGAATAGATAGAAAGAATTATTGTTTGCAAAGAATACATCTTACCAACAATAACGCTTACTGATGTTAAACAGAAATCACAACGTTAACATCAGAACACAAAATCAATTGATTTGATGTTTGAATAACTTTTAACACAATTGAGCATGCGTTGGAATAGGTACGTGATTGTTTGAGTGCATGGCAAAAGATTCGTACAAATTATGTGTTGTACTTCCATCAAAAATGTCACGCGATTTCACCTTTATATTAGTGTTATATTATGCACCAGAGGTGCCACTGGTTCTTCCGGGTATCGTCTATTACGCATTATGAGTGTTAGGGAGATTTTCAGTATTTGTTCCTATTAAAGAAATTTAGACTAGGAATCAATACCTTTAAAAGTATTGCAGATACTTGCAATACTTCATAAAAGTATTGAAAATACAGTTGAACCTCGTTAATACGGACACCTCGGTCCCAAGTGTATGTGTCCGGGTAACAAGTTTTTTGGATAAACAAATCATGCAATTAACAGGGTAGATTAGTGTTCGGAAATTCCATTCCCGTGAATTGATGTCCGGATGCCGGGGTTTCCAGGTTATCGCCATCCGGATTAATGAGATTCCACTGTACTTGCAATACAATTAACTGGTCATTTACACAAGTTTGTTCATCATCTATTATTTACTCTAGCCTTTATTTATTATTTACCCTAGCCTGCTATAGTTAACTACGTAGTAGCTTATTTAATTTAACACAGGTATTTGGGTAATTTTTCTTGGACTTGCTCCTACAGAGAAACAAGGACTGGGAACCAGAGAAGGGTGCAATACTTTCAAGAGTATTGAAAATACTTAAGTATTTGCAATGGTTTTAAGAAAATGCAATACTGTCTCTCATGAATTCACTGATCTTTCTTCACCAGAAAGGTTTCTCCTTGTAACACTACTTTTGTTGCGTTGTGTAATGGTCTCACTGACATTCTCACCACAGTCATGTAATTACCATAAACAAGTTACATCGCAACAAAAATGCCGGCACACATCACATAATGAAGGCACCCCGAAGGTGCCAAAAGCTCTGTATACCTGGGATAATTTCTGACAGGTATGGATGATCTGTTTAGATTTTAAATAGTTGAAAGTATCACATTCTGATGGATGTAGCAGACAGACTCACACGTAGTAAGTCATCGCGACAACACAGGACAGTGGTACAACCAAGCCACCAACTATTCCTACCACAAGCTGGTTGTGGAGGAAATCTACAACAAAATGTTGTTTAAACATTTAAAAGCTACATAATAACAGCTGCAATATGAAATTTTAGCTGAGATATGACATTTGAAAGGAATACATAATAAGTTAAAAAAGTTGTGGTTAATGTACCTCCTAATGTACAATTATCTATTTAATCCCACTTGCATAATTACAATTAAAACACACAATTAGAAAACAATAAAACTTAAATCAAATTCAACAAAAATTATTGAATACTATAGTTTGCATAGAAGATGATCTCAAAACACTGATGCATGACATACACAAATTCAATGTAATTTAACTTCAGACCCCATTTTCCCTCGCTACATGAAACTTTGAATTACATCATCCTATGTGCAACTACGGCAACTATGTATTCACCAGGGGGCACCACAGCCATCACGACAGAAAACTGCACTCATAGTTGGCATCCTTACATTACGGACTGTGGTCAGAACATAAATAAGATTTTTTGAAAAATACACCAATGTACATTGTTAAAAATGAAACAGCTGTTAACCCCCCTCCCCCCAGGAAATCACCTTTGTGTAGTATCGCACATCAATGATTTTAGATAATGCCTACATGCCTTACCATTTACCGTATTCGACATATTAAGCATTCATGCCCCAATTAGTGTACACCCCTTTTTTTAACCATCAGGATTCATAATTATTGTAATTTGACTAGTGTGGAACAACTGAAGTGTCGCCATCTGGTGTTACATAGTCGGCACCACTTTTCAGTTGTTCTACACTAGTCACCAAATGACACTAGTGTTAAAAAGTTACCTTATTGTCTAGAGAAAAAAATGTTGGTGTACGTTTATAAGAACAGATTACTCCACATTATTCCATGGCCCAATTTTTTTCCACACGACTGCTTATTAGATCGGATATGGTAACCGAACATTAGATATTAACCCTTCAGACGATTCAACATTTGTATGGGGATTAATTGACGAACCATACCTGTGTCAATGATTGTATAATCCACCTTCACGCCTTCGTACAACTTGGGCTTCACGGCTGTGCCGGACGACACAAAGGTCAGCCAAGCCCGTTGTCCATTTGACATGAAGATAGGGGGAAACTCCGTGCCGCAAAACCTCTGATGCGTCACTTGTCTACTGTCATAGTCATACTGACCATACGTCACATAACCCCCCAAACACTGCCCTGTCTCCAGGGAGGGTGGGGGCAGGTTGATGATAAGAAACCTGGGGAAAAACAGATGAAGGTAAGTTGTCAGTATAGCGCTGCACCCAGGCTCAAAGCACTTTATACTTCACACCCTGACAGACCTGTTTGTTCCAACATCAACTCGACTTCCCTGGGAAGCATTCGGCCACACTGGAATTACTGCATTGACTGTTTGACTGTAGATAATGATACTTGTTAGTTTGTGGGTCTTACAAATACAGGTGGACAACGCTTAGGTTTAGCACATATCAGTACGAACACAAGAGTATAATAAAACAGTAATGGCATGGGCTTAAAATTTATATTCAATGAATATTACATAATTTATAGCCTAAAAGTTATTGCAATCACCTGTAATAGCAGATGGATTCATATTTCCAATCTATACCCACCTGAAGCGTATCAGTGTGTGGCGTGAACCCTGTATTACCCATGAGCACTCTGTGTATGTGGGAGGAATGGACTCTGGGAAGTGTGGTGAGACGAGGTATCCGTGATTGGCAGTTAGAAGGCCTCCACATCCTGCAATGATACATTCTTGTGGAAAAGTAATTATGCTAAGATAAAGCAACTGAATATCAACAACTACGTTTCTTAAATAAATTGAGGGTTCAGTATTCATGATATAAGTAAATGTTTTATTCCACATAAAACATAGGAAATTAATGAGTTTATATTGCACAAAAAGTAGAATTTCAAGAAACATTGTGTCAATAGTTAATTCACTCATGCAAATCCACCATTCATGATGACTTCTAACAAAAGCATGCACTCTTATTAAACCGACTGCATATAATTATTAAAACTATTCACACACTATAGATTTGAACATAAATGAACTTTATTCGCTAAATGAACAGGCACAGTTTTAATAAATGATGATGCAGCGCCGTCAAGCCGCAGCCAGGGTTGAAAAAATCATGATTTTTATTTTTTTTAATCGGATTTATTTGATTTTTTTTATTTATTTGAAATCTGGTATATAGATATTTATATAGATGTTTAAATTTGTAAACTCTTTCAAACATGTTCTATTCAAATCGATCTGGGTTCTTGTCTTAACAGAGGGTACATGATTTTTGCTTATATAAAGACATTAGACAATGTCCACAAGGCCTCACCCCTTGTAGTTGCATAATCTGTCTTGGAAAGGAAAGCATGCTGTGTGGCTGTAGCAGTGGTAATTATTGTTTGCCTATAGGGTGGATTAGCACCTGTCCAAGGCTCTGTGTACTCTAAGAATACAAACTGGTACAGTATTAAACAACTGAGTCAACATACTGAATTGGTAACAACTAGCACAAGCTATAAATGGACTTTAACTCAGGGCTTCTGTGTTGAAAAGATACTTCCTCTGGGAGACAAGTTTGTGTGGCTTCACTGCATTCTGAAAGGGAATAGCTCAAACATACACGTCATAAAATATTTGACTATCAGGCTATCTGGTGACAATACAATACAGCTACACAAGTGTGCACACTTTGTGTTTTGTATTAAAAAACATACAAAACTTTGTTGATCTCAATGCTTGTAAACAATTATTTGTGTTAAATTCATATAAATCAGCGATTATAAAAAAACCGGAAGTCAAAAAATAAAAAAATCATAAATCAATGATTTTTTTTTGGAGTGATTTAAATCATGATTTAAATCAAATGATTTAAATCAAACAACCCTGGCCACAGCCAATATATAAAGCCCAGCATATGGTTGTTGCACTGTGTTCTTTTAAATCTCGACAATGCGATGACAAGGTGGTTCTGCCGTTTAACAACACTAGAGACAAGGAGGTTAAGAGGAGATCAAATTGAAGTTTTTAAGATATTAAATGGGTATGAAAATATTGATAAAAATATTTTTTTCTCACTCAAGAAAGATAGTAGAACTAGAGGACATGAAGTAACATTAGTAAAGGATCAGTGTAGATTAGATATCAGGAAGTACTCGTTCTCGCATAGAACAATAAATTCATGGAACAAATTATCTACAGATTGAATAACTGCTAGCAGCGGGAATATGTTTAAAAACAAGGTTGACACATATCTCAGGAGGGCGGGTTACACATAGATGAAACATTTTGGGCTCTCGATAAGCCAATGGCTTCCTTGTCCACTTGCCATCTGGACTTTTAACAAAAAAATATGCCAGTGGTGTTTATTCATACCTTGTGCACTTTCATTTTTGCTGACCATTTCTAGTGAATACTGCAACAAGCAACAGAAAATATAAGAATAATCTTGCTAAAATGCAGTTTTTTGTCACATTGAAATTGCATTGTTATGCAAAAAGGTTATTCAGTAAAAGCATTTAAATTGTCACGTTTTTATTTAGTTGTATTTAGAAATGCATTTATAAACACACATTTATTTGTATTTATGGTTATAAATTACTTTATATACATACATACATACATAAATACATACATACATACATAATAATAATTAGAGCACTTTTAGAGCGCCATGGATCCAGGTGACCCTGTTCAAAGGCGCTGACACAAACATAGTTAAAAACAGTCACGATTAAAAAATAAATAAATAGATAAATAAATAAAATACATACATACATACATACATACTGGTCGGTGTAGTTTTCGACCTACTTAATAGAATAAGCTGTTTAAAAAAAATCTTAAGAAACATTTTGTGTAAGAGATCGATATACCAAATCAGCAAAAGCTACTTCATTTAGTCAATGCAAACAAATTATTAAAACAGTTGTTCTGAGTGAAAAACTTACGAATATTGAACAACTGAACCATGTTGCGCGAGTCGAGGAAACCAGCGGAATTCAACCTATATTTATGGCAAGCCGTACAGACAATCTTTTTTCATTTTACCACTTTGTTCCAATTATTTCAACTTTTTATAACAACCAGGCTTGACATAGCGCTTTATAAAACATACACATATACTTGTATTGAATATATAATGTTAATGTAGTAAAAAAATTTCGTATATGTATATTTAACATTTTAATTATTCCTACCTTTATGACAAGAATGGCTTGCCATACATCTACCACAAAAAAAGGGCTATTATTGTCACGTGGCCAAGAACGAGACACACGTCAGCAGACGCTCAATAATAATGTCTGGTAAGCATCCAAAGTCGGTTTTTATCAAGGTAAACGTGTTCCATGTTATATTATATATCAAAATATATTTTGCTCAGACAAGACTCTGCATTGTTATTGTCGTAAACAGACGCTGCGACGTCTCTAATGCGATATCAAACGAGATTTCAATGGGTCGAAAACTGGCGTGGCTCGAAAACTGCACCGATAACCATAATTCACCGTAGAGATTGTTTCGTACTGGTACTTGGTAGTGTATTCGCATAACAAAATTACAAATGGGGAACTGTGCTAAATTTAATTTGCTCTCAAATTTTATTTTATTACAATGAAATGAATTACACGTTTATAAAGTCAGAATGCAAATTAAAACGCTTTTGGCTTGCCGTACCCGCATTCACTGCTGAAGTTGAACCCAGAACGCAAAACGGTGGAAAATACCTGCGAAGCCGTCACTTGTTCTGCCTTATAGACAGAATGACACACAGTAGAAAGAGTTGAAACGTACACAGCTATAAATAGCACATACATTGTGAAATGTTCAATACAACACTAAGTATCATTTTAACAGAAAAACGTATTAACTTCAGCGCTAGTGGAAAACAAGCTGTCATTCAAATGCCCCGCCTTCTGCGATCTCGTTCTGTCGTGCTCCAATATCGTTAGAAACGAGAATTTGATGTGTCGGACGGCTGGATGGAATGTTCAGAAAACTGGGAACACAGTAATTAAATTAAGTATTATCCATTTCGTTAAATTGCTGTACCGACACGACACTACTAACAATATACGCGTTATTGAAACGTTTTGATTTACATATATTGCGGGCCTGAACAACACATTTTATTTAGCTCATATTATCGCTCCAAAAAAAAACGGGGCCGCTGCACCACCACAGCTTAACGGTTTTGTATAACGTATCATTGTATGCCATCAGTTCATGCCAGTCATCCAGGGTATTCTTCAACAATCGGATGGTGTACGTCATGACAGTGCTGTAAATTGCACACGTATATATGGATATCCGTATATATGATGGGTGTTGTCACAGACAGTAAATGCGCATGTTTAGTTTTAGACTAAGTCTAAGAGTACGTAAGACTAAGTCTTACAAGTTAAATAGGTATGTGATTTTGTATTATTTTCAACTTAGGCTAAAGCCCCTAAGCCGAAACCTACTTACTTACTTACTTACTTACTTAGGCCCTTAACTCCTCCTGGAGCATAGGCCATCCACAACATTTCTCCAGCGCCTCCTGTCTTGGGCAATCCAGTTGTTGCCAGCCCTTCCCTGTTTGCTTGATGTCTGCCTAGAGGTCACGCCGCCAGGTGTTTTTTGGTCTCCCCCTCTTTCTCTTGCCTTGGGGGTTCCATGTCAGGACCTGTCTGGTTATGTTTGTGCTTGGCTTTCTCAAGGTGTGGCCAAGCCATCCCCATCTCCTCTTAAGGATCTCTATCTCTATTTGGGCTTGGTGTGTTCTATCCCAGAGGTCTTTGTTGCTCACCCTGTCCATCCAGTGTATTCAGAGAATTCTTCTCAGGCAATGGTTGACAAATGTCTGGATCCTTATCAGTGTGGTCTTGTTTATTCGCCATGTTTCTGCTCCGTACAGCAACACGGACTTTACATTTGTGTTAAACAAGCGTATTTTTGTGGTTTCTCCAATTACCTTTGACTTCCACACATTTCTCAACAGGTGGAAAGCTACCCTTGCTTTGCTGATCCTTTTCTTTACGTCAGCCTCTGTCCCTCCATGCGTATCCACTATGCTGCCTATAGATATCTGAAGTCTTTGACCTCGTCCAGTGTCTCTCCCTCAAGCATGATTGGTGTTTCGCAAGTAGCATTTGTTCTCAGGATCTTTGTTTTCCTTTTGTTGATTTTCAACCCAACCCGCTCTGAAATCAATGCCAGTTCTGTTGTTTTGTCTTGCATCTGCCTATGGCTGTGAGACAGGAGTGCAAGGTCATCCGCAAAGTCCAGGTCATCAAGTTGGGTCAGCATCGTCCACTGGATTCCATTTTGTTTCTCCTTGGTTGCTGTTTTCATGACCCAGTCTATGACTAGAATGAAGAGGAATGGTGACAGTAAGCATCCCTGTCTCACCCCCGTCCTAACCTCAAAGTTCTTTGTAAGTTGACCTTCATGAATGACTCTGCATGACATTCCTTCATAGGAGTTTTTGATCATGTTGACTAGTTTCTTGGGCACCCCATAGTGTCTTAGCACTTTCCAGAGTGTCTCCCTGTCCACACTGTCAAAGGCTTTCTCGTAATCAACAAAGTTGATGTATAGGGATGAGTTCCATTCGATGGATTGTTCCACTATGATTCGCAGTGTTGCAATCTGGTCAGTACACGATCTGTCCTGCCTGAAGCCTGCTTGCTGTTCACGCAGAGTTTGGTCCACTTTGCCTTTCATTCTCTCTAGGATTATTCTGTTTAGAATCTTCCCAGGTACTGACAACAACGTGATTCCTCTGTAGTTATCACAGCGGCTCAGGTCTCCTTTCTTGGGAATCTTGATAAGGTAACCTTCCTTCCATTCTGCTGGAATTTCTTCTTTTTCCCAGATCTCCTCAAAAAGACTGTACAGCATTTCTACTGAAGTATTTACATCTGCCTTTAGTGCTTCTGCAGGGATACCATCAGGGCCTGCTACTTTCCCATTTTTCATATGTGCGATTGCCTTTTTTATCTCTTCTCTAGTGGGTTTATTACAGTCTATTGGGAGATCTGTCTCAGCTGGTTGGATGTCTGGTTGATTCTGCATTACTGGTCTGTTGAGCAGCTCTTCAAAATGCTCTGCCCATCTGTTAAGCTGTTTGTCTGCCCCCATCAGGACGATCCCATTTTTTTCTCTGATTGGCCGCTCTGATTTCTTAAACTTTCCAGCTAATTTCCTTGTTGTATCGTAAAGTTGCTTCATGTTCCTGCTAGCTGCTGCCTTTTCTGCCTCTTGTGCAAGTCCCTCCACGAAGTTCCTTTTGTCTGTTTTGACACTTTTCTTCACCTCTCTATTTGCTGCAGTGTGCTCTTTCTGAGCTGTTACCTTTGCCACCCTTGTGCGGCTGCTGTTGACTGCTTCCTTCTTGTCTCTTCTGGTCTGTATTTTCCTCATTGTTTCTACTGAAATCCAGTCTTTCTGTTGGGGTTTCCTTCTTCCAATTATCTCTTCGCATGTGGTGTTTACTGCATCTTTGATGTGACTCCATTGGCTGTTGATGTCTACTCCCTCATCTTCATCATACAGTTCTTGCAGGACTTTGAATCTATTAGCTAATGCAACTTTATATTCTTCTGCTGTGCTTGGGTCCTTCAGGAAATCCACATTATATCTTGCCTTTTGTCTTTCTTGTTCATTCACTCCATTTCTTCTTAGCTTGAGTTTTAGCCTGGCTGTTACTAGGTGGTGATCAGACGCAACGTCAGCACCTCTCTTCACACGCACGTCTTGTAGTGATCTTCTAAACATTTTGTTTATGCCGATGTGGTCTATCTGATTTTCAGTGACTTGGTCAGGAGATACCCATGTCGCCTTATGTATTCTTTTGTGTGTGAACACGCTTCCCCCAATCACAATGTTGTTTATTGCACAGGCATTCACAAACCGCTCCCCATTGTCATTCATCACACCCAGCCCATGAACTCCCATCACATTTTCATATCCTTGGTTGTCCGATCCAATATTAGCATTGAAATCTCCCATAATCAGGTTGATGTTTTATCCCCTAAATTGCTCATGATATCAAGGAGTTGGTTGTAGAATTCATCTTTGGTTTCGTCAGTCTTGTCGTTGGTTGGGGCGTAGCACTGCACTATGTTCATTTTAATCCTTTTGTTCTTTGTTCTAAAGGATGCTGTTAATAACCAAGGTGCATAACAGCCTGTTATGCACCTCGGTCCTCTGGCTTCCCAGCCAATAAGTGCTCTCTGTGCCTCCTTCCCCAATAAGAGGGCAACCCCCTCTGAGTGAGGGGCATCATCTTCCTCGTGTCTGGAGTATAGCATAATCTCTCCTGTTGTTAGTCGCAGTCGTCCTGACTGGGTCCATCGGGTTTCGCAGAGCCCGAGTAGAGCGAGGTTGAATCTCCGCATTTCTGCTGCCACTTGGGCAGTTTTCCCCGCCTCGTACATTCCATGTGCCGATGTTTAAATTTTTCCTGGTCGAAAGAAGAGTAGTCGGCATTGTGGCTTCCTTTCGGCTTTGACCGCAACACTTCATGCGCCCTGGTAAACCAGGCCCTACCTCTTCCAGGACAGATGTCGTAGTTTTATTTGTTGTGAATGTTTCTGTAGCGTTGGGTTTCTTTACAGGGTGGGGGTGCTAGCCCCATGCCCAACCCTCCTCCTTTCTCAGCCGGGCTTGGGACCGTCCATGGCGGAGTTAAAGCCGAAACCTAGTAAGGCAATAAAGCCAAGTTTCTGACATTAAATTCAAGCTGTTTTCAGTCTTGACACAGCCACCTTGTGAGGTGTGGTGTTTTGGCGGTAAAACATTGGACTGTTGTTCAAATAGGGAGGTCAACAATGTCACGTGACCCTTCGGACAAATCGCCTGATTCTAATGCGTGGTCGGTGTCCCCTTCTTACCGTCTGCTGCCTGTTTCATCACAGCGACCAGTTGTAAGGTAGGCAGGACAAGGGCTACATTGAAAGATACCTTGTCTGCAAGAAGTTTAAAGGGGAACATGCTGGGGACACCAGACAAACAGGACAACAGACATGATGCTAAGCACAAACAAACAGCCATGTCTGTCCCCCCAGCCACGTAAAGCCACTTGCATGAAGAAGCGCCGTCACACACAGCCACTGAAGGGCCCAAGTGTAAGCATAGCTACACCAATATCTCGGCATGTAAACCATTATGTCAGCATGTAAACCACCAGGGGACAGTATCGGATCTCTCCTGCAATACACCAGATGGCAGCACCAGAGCAAAAGAATAGTCGACTAGTCATGTGACTGGCTGTTTCCCACATTGCCCCGTCACATAACCCTTAATACACAGTAATTAAAACAAGTGTTACACTGAGAGCCACCTTGCTGATGGAAAGTTACCGAGTGAATACTCTTGCAAGAACAAACTTACGCATGCTCCTCCTGGACCAGTAACCATATGAAGCAACGGCTGACACATTATCTTAATATAATATTTGGCCTGGTTGAGCAAGGTCACAATTAATCTAACAACTCTTACAAGAATGTTAAAGGCTTGTATAACATTTTGTTTACTTATCTAATCATTGTAATTTATTATATATTCGTTATGCTTATATAACTCATGAAACCTGCCCATATAACACTATATATCATGACATCTAAGTTGCTGATCGACACATCCTCCTCACTTTTACAAAAAATTTTGACAACAAACCCATGACTAAAAAAAACTAATTTGGAATATAGCGGTAATTGTGTTTTTAAGATCGTTTGGTGCCACCCAAGTACAGCCCGGTGGTGAAGGAGGCCGCCCAGTCGGAGGTGATCGGAGCCATCGCACTCGGGCTTGTCGTTGCCGTAGCTGCGGTCATTGTGGCCACTGATGTTCCTGCCTTGATGGTGGCCGTGCGACGCCTCCGAGACATCATTGCCACATGGTGCTGTAAAACATCATGAACTTGTGATAAAGTAGATTGTTAATTGAGAGTACCAGGGTTCTAGTCCACCAGCTGCTGCTTCGAAGCATAGCCCGAGATTGTGTATGAGAAAAACATGCTCAGAATGATGTGACTTGTGAAAATTCAGCCCTCAACTAAAAGCGATAGTGAAACTTGACAAATGCATCTAAACGGGTTTGCAAAGTGATATCTGTATGTACTTGCAGCATAAAAGCATATGACATTGATAGGATTTAACAAGATTGCTATCCAATGCAAAGACCCAGATGGCAAGTGGACAAGGAAGCCATTGGTTTATCAAGAGTCCAAAATTTTTTCATCTATGTGTAACCCACCCTCCTGAGATATGTGTCAACTTTGTTTCTAAGCATATTCACGCTGCTAGTGCTAGCAATTACACTATCTATAGATAATTCGTTCCATTCATTTATTGTCCGCTGTGAAAACAAGTACTTCCTGATATCCAATCTACACTGATCCTTTACTAATGTTACCTCATATCCTCTAGTTCTACTATTTTTCTTGAGTGACAAAAACATTTCTATCAATATTTTCATACTCATTCAATATCTTATAATCTTCAATCTGATCTCTTCTTAACCTCCTTGTCTCTAGGGTTGTTAAACCACATTCTTTTAGGCGCTCCTCATAATTAAGGTCTCTCAGTTCTGGAATAATTTTAGTTGCTGTCCTCTGTATTCGTTCAAGTGTATCTATATCCTTACGATTTGGTCTCCACGCTTGTATGCAGTATTCTAAATGAGGTCTACCTATTGCGTCATACAGAGGTTTAATTAGGTTTTTTCCTTGTGTGCTATATTTCTCCTAATCAACCCAAGAATTTGATTACCCTTTGAAGCTGCAATACCACACTGCTCTGAAACGTTCATATCAGCGCTTATTGTTACTCCTAAATCCTTTTCTTTTATAGTAGTACCTAAAACAGTATTTCCCATAATATAGTTTACAACCAAGTTCACGTGTCCTGTGTGTAGGCATTTACATTTCCCAAAATTGAATAACATCTGCCATTTTTCAGACCATAGAACTAATTTGTCTAGATTGTTTTGTAACTGTTGTTTATCAGTAAATTATCACTATCATTGTTAACCTTTCTAAACACTTTTGTGTCATCCGCAAATTTTATATGTTGCTTGTTATATTATCATCTAAGTCATTGATATATATATATATATATATATATATATATATATATATATATATATATATTAAGAATAATAAAGGTCATAATACTGATCCTTGTGGTACCCCATTCAAAACTGATTTCCCATTTGAAACCTCTCCATCTACTACTATAAGCTGTCTTCTGTCAGTCAGCCATTGTTCTATCCAGTCGATTATGCCATCCCTGATACTATGGGCTATTAATTTAAGTAGTAATCTTTGATGTGGCACTTTGTAAAAAGCTTTCTAAAAATCTAAGTAGATAATAACTACTGGTTATCCCTCATCTATCCACTTAGTGATTTATCCCAAAAAACAACAAATTTGTTAAGCATAACCTCACTTTTAGGAATCCATGTTGAGATGAATTTAATAATTTATGCCTAACAAGGAAGTCCATCATATGGTCTTTAATTAACCTTTCTAATAATTTACAAATCACTGATGTTAAACTCACTGGTCTATAATTTTTTTACGTATTTCTTGAACCCTTTTAAAATAATGGTATGGTGTTTGCTTCTTTCCATTCAAAAGGAACCACTCCCTCTTTTAATGACAAGTTGAACACTTTCGCAAGTGGTATACTAATTTGTTCTACTGTTTCCATTAGTAGTCTTGGAGGAATTTCATCCACTCCAAGTGATTTATTATCCTTCATTGTCTTTATTTTCTTAGCTACCATTTCTGGAATTACAGTTAACTGCCCTAAATAGTCAGATTTAGCCTCCTGAAATTTAACATCTGGAACTGGTAATGAACTAATATCCTCTCTGGTAAACACTGAACTGAAGTATCCATTTAGGTCTTCCAACATTGTAAATATTGATCAAACACTTAGTTAAGAAATATTGACATGTTTTCTGTGACTCTTAGAATGTATACCATAAATGTATATACGTAGGACTTATGTAAATATTGATCCAATACCATTTTCATTAAGAAATCTGGACAATTTGGCTGTTAAGAGTTATAATTTAATTAAATTACCATTTGTAATTAGTAAGAAAGAAAAAAAACATTTTAAGCACAAGGCTGATGAAAACGTATTTTCTGCATTTTAATTGCATAAAGCATGTACAATTTCTTAAATGTAACTTGTGTTAGACACAGATGTTTTGTTGCTCCAAGATAACCATGTTATGATGTTATGTCATGAACTGTTGGCTACATTAGTTTCTAGACCAACTAGTTCACAGACATTATGTTGATTAGGTATGCGAGAGAAAAAATCAAAGTGGTTTAATCATACAACGGCCCAGGAGAAGAAAATATCCTGCACAGCTTGCATGGTTTGATGTATATTTTTCTCATAAAAGGTAACGGTACGTTCTTATATAATGTGGTATCCAGTCCTTAGGACTGCTCAAAGTGCTTTACACTTCACCCCCTGGCAGACCTTTTCATTCCAAGGCCATTTCAACTTCTCTGGGAAGCATTCAGCCACGCTGCAATTACCTGGTATTACACGAAGACTATTCGTTCACATATCCACCACTGTCTGTATTGCCAGGTACTATTTTATACAGCTGAGTTAACTGTGGCAACATGGGGTGATCAAACTTGCCAAAGGTTTGAAGCGAAAGCAGTGGGATATGAAACTGGATTCTCTCGATCGAGAGTCTGACATTCTACCCGGCATGTAATGCAAGCCTGCACATACACACTTGGGTATACACGCATGCACACTACAAACATACAATGATATCGGTGTGTGCAACTTATGGTCAAACTTCTGTGCAGTTCATTGTTCTACATTTTATTGGCTATATAAACACGTGTATGTATGTATGTATGTACAATCAAACCTTGCATACAATTTCATGCAATGTTTATATAAATCTAGAAACACACTGATAATTGCGGTACTTGGTACTGACATCAGATGGAAATCAAGGATAACAAGACAATGGGTAAAGTCACTTTATATACATAATTGATCTTGTGTAATCATACTGTATGTGTATGTTTCACCTTTTTTACATTATTTTGTTAACTGTCGTGTACGACTATATGGAGCCATATGTATCATTGTATGTGTATTTGTGTCTGAATTAAATAATTGAATTGAAACTCTGTGGTCGCTTGAGCAGGTATGACAATATTAATTATTATATGTATATATATATATACTTTAAAGATAATATAACTTAAATGGCACGTACTAGTGTTCGTTCTTGGTGTTTGTTGTGACTTAAACATAAATCATCGTTGTTTGATTAGCATAACATGAAATGAAAACAATTTCATGTTATGAGCCAGATTTATCATGTAGATTTGGCTGTGAACACACATTTACAAAGTGTATCTTCCGAACTACATCTTTTCCACGCTCAGGCAATTTTATTTATGTAATGACTCTTTGTGTCAACAAAGAAGCAGGTTTGTTAACAAATGCATGTCAACGCATTTGAATGCAAATGTTTCACTTGATTCAAATACAAATGCCATTTTCCAGGAACGCATTCAAATGCAAATGTTTTGGGGTTGCACTGAAATGTTTTGGTTACACATTTTGCAAATGCATTTGAATTAATTTTAAATGTTTTGGCTTTATATTAATGTTTCGTTATATTTCGAGAAAAAACAATGTAATGTACGCAAACATATTATTAATTTATTTAATAAAAATAGTACATTGTTGTAAACACTAAGTCCCACTACATGAACAGGTATGAATTATACAATTAGCATAAGTGAGAAAGAATTACATTTTTAATCAGAGTGCTGAAAAAAACAACAGCTGGTATGCGAATCTCAGCAGCCAGCAACAGGACAGATGACAGGACCAAAGATCTTGCACAGAACTACGAATGGTGAATTTGACATGTTTAATCTGTATGGTTTCATAAGAAATCAATATCTTGACAAATTGTTCATTGTAAAAATAGTCAACTATGTTTTTTACAAAATATTGCATTTTACAACATTAATAAACAATGGTACTATTCATAGATATAAATTAATTACAACATTCATAACCACACAATTTCTAGTGTAAACCAACAAAATGATCAAATTTTAAACTTTTAATAAAATACTCTGAACTTCAATCAAATGGTCTCTTTATCACAGGATTTATAAGTACTGTGTTGGAGAAAAAACTATTTAAGTCACCTAACAACACTGACCATTGTTACGACTATAAGACTCATCATGGGTCAGTGTATAACATTGCACAAAAACTGTGAAAATTCATTAGTTAAAGATGTACCCGTCTTCACGGTAGCACCCTCTCTTGGTGGTAACGTGCTACCTCCATTTGTTTCTGCCAAAACCCGTCTCCTGAGATCCAATCAATGCAGTTTGCATGGTGAGCTACATTTGAGCCTGCCCAGCAAACTAGCAGACAAAGATTATCATATGGGTCCATGTGTGGGTCTTACGGATTTCTGCAACCTGTCATACACGTGTGCACAGCTTGGCTCATACGACCACACAGTGAGGACCAACTGACCAGTGGTCAGCGTGTTTTGCCGTGTCCAGCTGTCAACTGTCGGTTAAGTCTCTTCGGCATCATGCTGCACAGAATGTTACTGGCCAGAAACACGCTGCCAAATATTATAAACACGAGGTTGACGTCGAACGGAAAGCCAATCTTCACGCCACTAGTGATGGACCAGGCAAACATACTGCCTCCCACGGTCGGTGCCAGGCCCCTGGAACATGCATAATTTAAGTATAAGTTCCCTGGAACATGCATTATTAACCTGTCATGGCACGGTGCTGTAACACAGTCTGACATCTTGGAAATTCACAACTTTGTGGTAAACAATTATCAATATGACACCATAGAGTTGTTACAAAAATACAAATCTTTAAAATAATTATTGAAGATGTTTGTAAACATATTCTGGGGGTCTGAGAATTAGTACGCTTTGAACGAATATGTAAATGTCGACAATTGTGAATGGCCCCTAAGTTAAAGTTCTCTGGAATGTGTACAATTCATGTAGGCAATACTAGGCACCAGAACAAGCATCATTCAAGGATAATATACAGTATACTTTTGTCTTGTCTGATAATTCCCTGTGTGCCCATCACGTGCAGTTGTATCATCAGTCAAACAGGTCAGTGAAGACTGGGTCTGTTCTATTTTCCATCCATGGAGAGACCACACCCAGACACTTTGGAGTGGGACAAATAGAATACACTTTGGACAGGTGTGAAAACACCTTAATTATGGCACACATATTCTCTTATTATTAGTATCACACAAACATGATGTACAGTTTTTTTGGTACAAATTTGTAATGTAATTCATACAGTAGTAATTATAATTGTAAAAACTAATTTGTATTTTATGGTGAAAGAATGGATGAATAGTTTCCCGTATTTGTGGTCACATGACGGAGGCGGAGAGACCTGAACGACCCGGACAGCTTCTCTGGTCTGTTCTATTTATCATGACCTCTCCACAACAACTAGAATAGCAATTTCTATCCATGGAGCGACCAGAAAGGACAAACAGACAGACCCTTTGTTGATAGTATCATAACTCACCTGAAGAGGGCAGCAAAGGTCATGGCGATGCCGTTGAGACTGCCGACATACTCTGGAGGGACGGAGTTGTTCGTGAGAATACTGACAGCAGAGAAACAGTTGAGAATGCAGATCTTTGTGAGGCCCATGTAGAGAAGCAGGCACACCCACAACGTCGTAGGTCTGAAACAACGACCGAGCATGAATATATCACAAAAATAATATCCATATGACTATGAGGCGAACAGTTGTAGGAAATGCGGTATTTGAGTAGACTTTCAAATACGTTTCAATTTACAAAAGCTAGTGTTGAATTTTAATATTATCAACAGACTCAACAAATATTCAGCATACAATGGGTCATTATATATTTCCAGGCACATGCTGGCATAAGATGTATTAAACAAAATAATTGTTTTCAAATAATGAAACATGACATTATTAAACACTTGGCAATCAAACCTGGAAGGTTAGCCATAAACAATTATCTAAGGAACTAAATCTAATTATTCAACTTAGTTAATTAGTTTCTTTATCATATAATATGTTGTTTACCCGACATAAAGCAACAATGGTGGTAAGGTGTGATCCCTGAAGAACTAACAACGTTGAAATATTTAATGTTGGACATGTTTAATGTGTAGTACTTACTGGGTAAGAAAAATTCTCAAAGCACCAACTGTCGTACCAAGAAATATGAGAAAGAGACACGAAAACTCGAAGGTCTACAAACAAAACAGAAGGGAGAGAAGTCACTTAAGGACAAATCATTGAGTTCTTGCTTCCAATAGGTACAAGTCACAATATATGTTTAATCAGAATTATGCCAACAATAACAAACAATTGTAGCTACTAATTACCACAAATTGTTATTCTCAAACAACTTTTCGTAGCTATGAAATTCACGAGGTATGTTTTCTTGCAGATTTACTTTTGTTTAATTGATGTTTTACTGTTTAACCTGTGCATCTGGCTATGTATGTGGATGATGGATCAGGCCATGTGTATATTTATAAATAAACATGGAGCAGACAATCGGAAGCATGGAAGATGCCACAAAATTGGGGTGCGTATTATACATAGTAACATAGAAAAGCTAAAAGTATGTTCTCATATAGCGCGGTATCCAGTCCTTTGGACTGTTCAAAACACTTTACATGATTGTGGGCATATTTCACACAGAACATTATGGTAGTTGAGTAGCCATTAAGACACGTACGTGTTTAGAGCCGAACCTGGACTCGGCGGCAGGGAAAATATAGACCTGGATGAATAACAGGGGAAGACTTGATGTGCCCAGAGCCACCCCTAGCTCCTCTGTTCCAAACCCAAGTCCGTCTGAAAGGCACCAACAATCATCCGATTAAGAGACTGTTCACAATTGTTGACCTTTACCTATTCTTACAAAGCTTGCTAATTCTCAGACCCTCCTCCCTGATTTAGTACTTCAAAATGTTGATAATTTTCCAAATTGAAAAATGTATATCATTTATATCCAATAATTATGTTAAAGCTTTGTATTTATCTAACATCTCTGTGTCATATTGATAATTGTTTACCACAATGTTGTGAATTTCCAACATGTCGGACTGTGTTACAGCGTCATGCGGTGAATGGTGCACCCGACATTTAAAAAATTGCCCCCCCTCCCCCTTTAGACCCCCTCCCACCCCTAACTACACAGATATGATATGGTAGGAATCTAATAAAACCCTGAGTTGTTTCCCAGGTTGTTAGATCTATTATTATGCTATGACTAATATTGATAGTTTTTGAGATGTAACTGCTGGCATTATCACCCACAGACCATTAGATTGGCAGGAGGGTAAAAGTAGGTGATGGATTTTAATGCGAATTAGCTCAATTATAGACATGTCACTTAGACAGAGTCTGATTCTTGTTATCATAAAATCGTGCTGTATAAACTATATCTATCCTAACATCGTGACTGGCCACGTGTTTCAATGAACCACAATACAGTTTGTATATCATTTTACCATCATCTGGTTAATTTGAATGTTTCGGTCTAAATATCATGTTTATATTGCATGAGGTGAGATCATGACTGGATACGCCCATCGCCACCTGTCGACACTTCTGAGTGGAGTGTAGAAGAGGTAGATTCAGACCGAGATTAGAGGACTGTATGAAGAGAGATTTGGTGGGAGTGGGAGGGGAGTGGAGAATGCGAACGAAGGGTAGGAGAGAGTGGAGGCGGCAGGGAAACGGGATCAGTGATGGAAGAAGGAAAACAAATCAACAACTGGTATCAGTGCTAGCCTCACCCCAGACTTCAGGGACAAAGAGGAGAGCAATGACATAGTTGTTTTGGCTTGACACGCCCTCCTATCGCTGAAGGATTTGTGTCAATGCTATTGACACCGGCCAGTTTATGTGCTCACTCCCCTATACCCTACCCTACCCTACCCTGTGCCCAAAATGCAACTCACGAAGGTGAATGTCAGTAGAGGCCCACACGGTGAAAACTTCATCTGCACCGATGACACAGAAGGAGAGAAGCGAGTAGAGCCCCACACAGGAGCAAACCCCGGGGATCCTGTGACAGTAAATGACGCGTCATGACATCACATGTAGTGTCGTTGTAGTGTCTCATATTGTGATCATTCATAACTGACTATAAAGTAATGTAAATGAGTCATGTACAGATGTAGAAAACTGATCATTTCAATGACTCACTTACATTGGATGGTGCAACCAGAAATGCATGTTATTAAATAGCAATTTATGTTATATAATTAATTAATAGCTATTCATCGTATTTAGCAGTTATTTTGTTATTTAGAAAGTCTACAGTAAAAACATAATATTTTATATATGCATATAATTATAACGGATAAATTAACTGTACCTACTGCATTTTTGTTTATTTGTTTAACTGCTGATATATATAAATAATAGCTATTATGATTAAATAAATTTTCACTCTAAAGTTCTCTTTATTCCAAACACATGTTAGGGTTTTGTTTGAAGGCTTGACAACAGTTAAAAATCACAATTCATTTTTTTCAAAGACAATAACTAACAGACATATTTTGTCCAATATATATCATTAAAGACCTGTTAACATGAAGTGGCCATACTACGAAAAGCCATTGTTGAAACATTTAAGGATATATTTTTTTATGTCATACACAGATGTTCCACATTTTTTTAAGCATGCACTTTATTACACAGAAAACGGCGTATCACTTACTTCATCATTTTGTAAACATTAGTATCCTTTACGTAATCCCAACAACCAGGCTTTGTCCTCACTTTAGGGACATCCTTTGATTCGACAGATATGTGCACATGTTTCTCGGAGCTGGTTTTATTGTCCATCTCAACTACTTCAACTAGTTTGCTTGTCAACTGCGTAACCTCAGACAAGTCTGGCTCGCTCTCGGAAGCACTTTTCACTTGAATTGTTTGTGGATTCAACATTACAGTTTCACTGCTATGCTGAGTTGTTCCCTCAATGTCTTCATAGTGAGATGGTCCCTTTTGCAGCATTTCTACGAGTTCTTCACTGTTCGCCTGTATGACATCCGGCTTCACCTCTGGAACAAGGCTGGGGAAACAAAAAGACATACTAGTCACACAGTACACAAACTGAAAGCTGTTGGAACATCTACATTACAAATATATCATAAATTATGTACTTCTAAAAATACTGCCAACTTGACAATCCAAAACTACATGACAAATTACATGATTAATTGGGCAACGTGGCTGTTACCCAATTAAGCTAATGAGCAACAGTCAGACAAATTGGGTACAACTGCAGGGACAATCATAGCCACAAATGTTTTATCACGTAATTAGACATGAGCATTTAAAAATGAATAATTAATTACAATTGAATATATTATTATTTAAAAATTAATATATTATTATTAAACAAATTATATTATTTAAAAAATAAGTAAATATAGTAACCAAGAACGTAACAGCCACTGTTAAAAAGTGCAGACACCAAGGTGAAGGGTACAGAGTGCAGACTTACACAAGACGTCTCTTTCTGTGGCGTGTTTCAGGCAACAGAAGGATGTTGACAATGAAGGGACCGAGGCACATGACGCTAGCGATAACACTTGCCAACAGATAAGGATAGCGGCCAAACACCCCGTCCACCGGGAAGTACTGTGGATATTTCTTGGCGGGGTTCGAAGCAAACCCTACGAAAAGCAATGACTACCTGTTGTAACAGGAGCTGCTCGAAATGACTCATTGGTTCCTCTAGTGGATAACAATCATTTGTCAACAAACTGTTAGCAGAACATTTGTGTATTTGTACGGGCTAGCGATTTAATTCTGATATTTTGACCAACCACAAGCGAACACCTCCATGTAGCCCGTAACCCAAGATGGCGGCGCCATGGTGCACCGTGCTCACGAGTATTTTCGAACTGACAGAATCAAGTATGACCGCTTGTTACAGACAGAACCCTATTCAAGATGGCAGCATACAAGCACATTGTCATTGATGGATCGTTGAAATCGGCCACTTTAACACTGGATTTATCGTCTTTTTAAACTAGGGAGTCACATGGAGTGACGGACTCCTACCAAGAGATATATAAGAAGTATGTAGGTGAAACAAGGAGTGTGAAGGAGTTTTGGACTCGTGGACTCCTGTGAAAATCGAAGCCTGCATCGTACTAACAATAACACTATTGATATTATACATTAATCAAAATGGACATCAGAACATAAATCTCACGTTTGAAAAATTTTGTACATGGCAAAACAATCGTGAATTTTTTTAGGCATCTAATTATTCATTTTATTCTAATTATGTCAGCCAATCACAGATGTAGATTTAACATGACACATACAGATAATATGAACCAATGAACAGAGCTAATTGGAGTAGCCTCTACTGAAGCCAATGTCCATCCAAGGTAAGGAAGGGAATTTCCAAAGTACAAACTGTAGTGACTAGTGGGTTTCTTGATTAAAAGGCAGTCCAGGCTAGGTAACCCTGATTACAGTAAAAAGGTATATGTACGTTCTTATATAGCGCAGTATCCGGTCCACAGGACCGCCCAAAGCACTTTACATATAGCCCCCTGGCAGAAACGTTCATTCCAACACCAACTCAACTTCACTGGAAACCATTCAGCAATGCAGCAATTACTGCATGAAGACTATTTGTGCATATACACATCCATCACTGATTTATACAGCTGAGTGAACTGAGGCAACGTGGAGTGAACAAAAACAATGGTCTCGATTGTTAGTCCGATGTACTGACCACTGAGCCACCACGCGTTAACAGAACGCAACACTGCCAATGTGCAGAATGCATTCATGGTTAATATGAGTGTATAGTTAACTATTAGAGGGGGAGTATGCCCTGTTTACTCACCTGATATGAAGGGCCCCGTCACTACCCCCATGCCCCAGGCGAGGGCGACTGTTGACATTCCCGCTGCTTGGTTGGTGTTATCACTGATATCACAAAGAATAGACTTGGTGACACCGACAAGTCCTTGAAACAAACAAGAAATAATCAACTGGCATGTTGAAAAATAGTACACAGTATGACCCTCGCCGCCATAACATGTTCTTTATTCCATTACTAAAAAGTTTCAAACTGTTCCTTGTGATTAGGATTAGGATATAGAAACGCCAGAATGACTACACAGGAGATGTAGGATATAGATGTGCCAGAATGACTACACAGGAGATGTAGGATATCGATACGCCAGAATGACTACACAGGAGATGTAGGATATCGATACGCCAGAATGACTACACAGGAGATGTAGGATATAGATGCACCAGAATGACTACACAGGAGATGTAGGATATCGATACGCCAGAATGACTACACAGGAGATGTAGGATATAGATGCACCAGAATGACTACACAGGAGATGTAGGATATAGATGCGCCAGAACGATTACACAGGAGATGTAGGATATAGAAACGCCAGAATGACTACACAGGAGATGTAGGATATAGATGCGCCAGAACGACTACAGAGGAGATGTAGGATATAGATACGCCAGAACGACTACATAGAAGATGTAAGATATAGATGCACCAGAACGATTACAGAGGAGACGTAGGATATAGAAACGCCAGAATGACTACACAGGAGATGTAGGATATAGATGCACCAGAATGACTACACAGGAGATGTAGGATATAGATGCGCCAGAATGACTAGACAGATGTAGGATATAGATGCGCCAGAACGACTACAGAGGAGATGTAGGATATAGATCCGCCAGAACGACTACAGAGGAGATGTAGGATATAGATGTGCCAGAACGACTACAGAGGAGATGTAGGATATAGATGTGCCAGAATGATTACAGAGGAAATGTAGGATACAGATGTGCCAGAACGACTGCAGAGGAGATGTAGGATATAGATACGCCAGAATGACTACAGCGGAGATGTAGGATATAGATATACCAGAACGATTACAGAGGAGATGTAGGATAAAGATACGCCAGAACGACTACAAAGATAAGGATATAGATACGCTAGAACGGCTACAGAGGAGATGTAGGATATAGATACGCCAGAACGACTACACAGGAGATGTAGGATATATATACGCCAGAACGACTACACCGGAGATGTAGGATATAGATACGCCAGAACAACTACAAAGATAAGGATATAGTTACACCAGAACGACTGCAAAGGAGATGTAGGATATAAATACACCAGAACAACTACAGAGAAGATAAGGATATAGATACGCCAGAACGACAACTATGACATAATTGTAGACATCTAGCAATCTTTGCAACCTCTTAGTTGATGGAGCAAGTAGTACAGTGTCATCAGCATACAGAAGTAAAGTTAGTGAGTAAAGTGTAAATTGGATATCAGAAAGTACTCATTCTCACACAGGACAATACGTGTATGGAACAAATTATCTACAGATTGTGTAAATGCTAGCAGCGTGAATGTTTTTTTACAAATATCTCAATCAACGTTTAAACTATGTAAAATTCATCCTACCATTGGTAGCACCAGCTATCAGTCGTAGGATCATAGCGCTTGTGAGGTCCGTTGCAAAGCCAAATGCGACATTGACAATGGCCATCATGGCGAGAGACACTATCATGACTGGTCTGCGCCCTCTGGTGTCTGACAACCAACCCCAGAAATAACTGCAACATCCAGAAGCAACATTGGAACACCGTCACTGCAGGCTGAGTCTAACTGAACCAACTTGCATCACTGTGCAAATTTCAAATAAGGTCTACATGTGTGACCATCTAGATCCATAATAACATCTGTGTCAACATCATCATCATCATCTCAACCATTGTCAGTCCACTGCAGGACGAAAGCCTCCCCAAATCAAAAATGTGTTATTTTATTTTATATGCTATATTTTCATAAAAGAGCAAGAACTAAAGCACCAAAAGCGCTTGCTAAAATGATATATAATACCATTACATGAATTCTTTGGTGCCATTCTGTGGACTAGAACAAACCTGCTAAAAAATCTGCCCAAAAATATACATGAAGCCACCAGCCCAGCATAGTAACCCTTGTCCTCTTCTTTGTAGCCGAAGAACTGTAACAGAAAGATGAGTCACAATAAAGTTCACTAAATATCTCAAATTTTTAAAGTAATTACTGTATTCGTCCTATTAAGCGTACATGCCCTAATAAACGTACACACCCATTTTTGTCAAGGTTCAGTGACGACAGAAGTATGACTCTGAGAAAATCGAAAGTTTCACCGATATCAGCTCTGGTATATTTTTTACCACGTGAATGTATAAAACCTTTATTAAAAAGCTGGTAACACCAATGCAGTTCCTTCATTGAATATTTTGACAGTCACTTCTTGATGTGTCCTGTCTGAATTTTCGCGGTTCCACACAGAGTACTGGTCCATCACGGTTAATTATAACTGTCTCAATGACGTCTGTATGACAGCCAGTCTTACTAAGTTTTAGAATAGATACTACACATCTGTCATGCTGAACGTTTGCCACTGCTAACTTTTCTTCAACGTTTCATTCATACTTAGTTTTAAATCCATGGTAATCACAGATAGTTGTCAAAAATGTGTAAGTTTCTCTAAGCAATACGCAAGCCTTAGCGGACGCCATTTGCAAATTTTTGTGGTGGTGCCAACCACGGGACCATCTGGTGGATTAATAATAAAAAAACAGTGGTGCCTCCTGGCGGAAACATTTTCATAATTTATTTTTTACACAGATTTTTGGAAAAATACAATTTGTGACTTTTTATGCATCTCGAATTTTTTTCAAACACACTGTGCCCTTAATAGGATGAATACGGTATGTCTTATGTAATTATTCACAGCCTCATATATTTCATAACTCCGCCATGGAGAGTCCCAAGCCCGGCTGAGAAAGGAGGAGGGTTGGGCGTGGGGCTAGCACCCCCACCCTGTAAAGAAACCCAACGCTACAGAAACATTCACAACAAATAAAACAACGACGTCTGTCCTGGAAGAGGTAGGGCCTGGTTTACCAGGGCACATGAAGTGTTGCGGTCAAAGCCGAAAGGAAGCAACAATGCCGACTACTCTTCTATCGACCAGAAAAATTTAAACATCGGCACATGGAATGTGCGAACAATGTACGAGGCGGGGAAAACTGCCCAAGTGGCAGCAGAAATGCGAAGATTCAACCTCGCTCTACTCGGGCTCTGTGAAACCCAATGGACCCAGTCAGGATGACTGCGACTAACAACAGGAGAGATTATACTATACTCCGGACACGAGGAAGATGATGCCCCTCACTCAGAGGGGGTTGCCCTCTTATTGGGGAAGGAGACACAGAGAGCACTTATTGGCTGGGAAGCCAGAGGACCGAGGTGCATAACAGCATCCTTTAGAACAAAGAACAAAAGGATTAAATTGAACATAGTGCAGTGCTACGCCCCAACCAATGACAAGACTGATGAAACCAAAGATGAATTCTATAATAAAGTCGCATTAGCTAATAGATTCAAAGTCCTGCAAGAGCTGTATGATGAAGATGAGGGAGTAGACATCAACAGCCAATGGAGTCACATCAAGGATGCAGTAAACACCACATGCAAAGAGATAATTGGCAGAAGGAAACCCCAACAGAAAGACTGGATTTCAGTAGAAACAATGAGGAAAATACAGACCAGAAGAGACAAGAAACAAGCAGTCAACAGCAGCCGCACAAGGGCAGCAAAGGTAATAGCTCAGAAAGAGCACACAGCAGCAAATAGAGAAGTGAAAAAAGTGTCAAAACAGACAAAAGGAACTTCATGGAGGGACTTGCACAAGAGGCAGAAAAGGCAGAGCTAGCAGGAACATGAAGTAACTTTATGATACAACAAGGAAGTTAGCTGGAAAGTTTAAGAAATCAGAGCGGCCAATCAGAGACAAAAATGGGAGTGTCCTGAAGGGGGCAGACAAACAGCTTAACACATTGGCAGAGCATTTTGAAGAGCTGCTCAACAGACCAGCACCACAGAATCAACCAGACATCCAACCAGCTGAGACAGATCTTCCAATAGACTGTAATAAACCCACTAGAGAAGAGATAAAAAAGGCAATCACACATATGAAAAATGGGAAAGTAGCAGGCCCTGATGGTCTCCCTGCAGAAGCACTAAAGGTAGATGTAAATACTCAGTAGAAATGCTGTACAGTCTTTTTGAGGAGATCTGGGAAAAAGAAGAAATTCCAGCAGATTGGAAAGAAGGTTACCTTATCAAGATTCCCAAGAAAGGAGACCTGGGCCACTGTGATAACTACAGAGGAATCTCGTTGTTGGTCAGTACCTGGGAAGATTCTAAATAGAATAATCCTAGAGAGAATGAAAGGCAAAGTGGACCAAACTTTGCATGAACAGCAAGCAGGCTTCAGGCAGGACAGATCGTGTACTGACCAGATTGCAATACTGCGAACCATAGTGGAACAATCCATCAAATGAAACTCATCCCTATACATCAACTTTGTTGATTACGAGAAAGCCTTTGACAGTATGGACAGGGAGACATTCTGGAAAGTGCTAAGACACTATGGGGTGCCCAAGAAACTAGTCAACAAGATCAAAAACTCCTATGATGGAATGTCATGCAGAGTCATTCATGAAGGTCAACTTACAAAGAACTTTGAGGTTAGGATGGGGGTGAGACAGGGATGCTTACTGTCACCATTCCTCTTTATTCTAGTCATAGACTGGGTCATGAAAACAGCAACCAAGGAGAAATGAAATGGAATCCAGCATACACATGGAGGGACAGAGGCTGACGTAAAGAAAAGGATCAGCAAAGCAAGGGTAGCTTTCCACCTGTTGAGAAATGTGTGGAAGTCAAGGGTAATTGGAGAAACCACAAAAATACGCTTGTTTAACACAAATGTAAAGTCCGTGTTGCTGTACGGTGTGGAAACATGGCGAATAAACAAGACCACGCTGATAAGGATCCAGACATTTGTCAACCATTGCCTGCGAAGAATTCTGCGAATACACTGGATGGACAGGGTGAGCAACAAAGACCTCTGGGATAGAACACACCAAGCCAAAATAGAGATAGAGATCCTTAAGAGGAGATGGGGATGGCTTGGCCACACCTTGAGAAAGCCAAGCACAAACATAACCAGACAGGTCCTGACGTGGAACCCCCATGGCAAGAGAAAGAGGGGGAGGCCAAAAAACACCTGGTGGCATGACCTCGAGGCAGACATCAAGCAAACAGGGAATGGCTGGCAACAACTGGAGAGGATTGCCCAAGACAGGAGGCGCTGGAGAAATGTTGTGGATGGCCTATGCTCCAGGAGGAGTTAAGGGCCTAAGCAAGCATATATTTCATGTGTTTTTAAATGCTCAGGTCTAAATTAAATATATATATATATATACATATATATATATATATATATATACATATATATATATATATATATATATATATATATATATATATATATATATATATATATATATATATATATATATATATATATATATATATATATATATATACAGGATATATATTTGTTATATGTGATGCGGCATGCCAAAATCAGGTGCTTTTCTCAAGATTCTGTTCGGAGCAGGAGCCCAAAATGCACAGTGTACCTCCGAATTGTTAAAAAATCCATTTATATATGCCGAAACATTGTTCAAACTAGTAATATTTAGCACTGTATTGAAGCCCCTGATTAGCATCGTAGTTGAGAAGTCTGAAACAAAGCCATTCTTATGTGTTATTGATCGACTATCTTTGCTGGGAAGCTTATGACGTCAACTACACGTGTGGTTGGGAATCTCTTAATCTAGGCCAATGGAACAGCTCCTGTTTTACATAATTTATCCTGCAACAAAGTGCTCTTGTCGCTATGGAAGGTTTGAAACACTTGCTGATTGGTCGAAAACGTAAGTGCGCGTGCACAGTCGGCTCGTATACAATATTTCTTTCTTGTATGTTTGCCATTTTCGCTCGCTGTTATCATTAAAGATTTACATTATGGCATCAAAAGAAACTACCGAGTTGGATCGTACGAGAGGGTGCAATCTCGAGGACAGCAATTTAGCTGCCAAGATGCTCTGGACGAGTCAGAAGTGAGTTCCAGTGATGGCGATGCTGGTAAACCTTTGTGTTTTGTCGACGTATAAAGTTACTGACATTGTCAGGTTAACAGGTCCTGCATACACAAAATAATAAAGTTAATATGCGCTTGCAGGAGTAAGCACTGACATGTATAATGGGCATGATGCTCAGAACTGTTATTCCATGGATGTATACACTAAAAGCCCAGGAGTAAGATATCCTGTTTATGTTGGTGTTATTTTAAAGCTATGAATCTTTTTATTCAACATGTTCTATTTAACGTACCTCATTAACTAATATGTATATTTAATGTATCAACTTAATTGTAGTTGTTTGTTTTAACTTATTAATTTAATTTATTTATTTATTTAACGTCTTTATTTAATTTAATAAGTTTTTTTAAGATAAACTAACAATTTCTTCACAGATTGTAGTTGGAATACTATATCATATTCCAGATTAGGGCTGTTTTTTAAAGGATGGATTGGCGAAATACAAAGTTAGTGCCGGGTGATTATTAGTGGTGTCGACGTTCCCTATTTCCTAGCATATTATGAGGGAAAAAATGAAAAAAAATTCAACTGACACGTTAACCCCAGCTATCTTAACCCGGAAACATGGCGCATTATAAATGTATAATTATAATAAATAAAAAAATTTATAATGTCCCATCAAAGTAATCATTCTGGGATCAGCAGCACCATCTTAATTTCTTAAGTTAATTAGTCTTAAAGTCATTACCATTACTTACTTACTACTATAAATTACCAAAATAAGTTAAAATAATTATGATCACAATGGCTATTAACAATAAAATTATAACTTTTTCAGGGTGCAAAAATCCTCCAAAGGGATTTGTCCCAAAATCACTCGTACATTATTCTGCACCATCAACATGGAAATGGGGCGCGGTAGCTCAGTGCAGACTTTCGATCGAGGGGACCGAAGTTCGCATCCACTTGCTGCCATTTTGAAACTTTGGCAATTTCATTCACCCACTTTGTCTTTCGGAAGACACTAAAATCCACTGTTTCCTTCTATCAGGTGCCTATGCCTGGGGAAGTAAAATATCCCACCCAGGGAAATGGAACTTTTTTGTGGATTAAAAAACCACTGTTGAAGGATTTGCTCTATTATGAAGAAGTAAATAATGGTATGTCCACTGGTGGGCTGTCTGACACTAGGAGTCCACTTCTATAGAGATGATCACCTAGCTTCCTACAGATATTTTTTTCATACACTGGCATTTGTCAGTATGCAGTCACTTGTAAACAAATGCGATACTCACCAGTATCATTTCTGGCAAGAATGAAAAAATGAACGTGACAGTGTAGCAACCACCAAACTACAACAAAGGATGACACAGTCTCATCAACACAGGTTCTCTCATCATTATTTAACAAGGCAGTCATCTCATTTTGAAATTTTATCAGTTATCATAAAGACAACATGTGTAAATCTTCTAGCAAATTGCCAGTTATAACTGACCTAAGATAAAATCCGTTAAAAGTTCAACTGATTTATCATCTTAATAATTAAGAAAACAGGTTTTAATTGCTGATAAATAATAATTATAATAATATATAAATTAATTTGCTTGCTATTTTAATTCACCCTAATTATAAAACAACAATTTCTTTCACACAACATCAAAATGAGAATCTTACTAATGGCTTGTGGATTATGTTGCACATTATTAATTTTTAAATGATTGGCGGCACATACAAGGCCGAAAAGAGTGATGATGACCGTTGACCACTCGAGGGGGGTGGCATCAGGCTTTGTAAGGGCAAAGAAGTTCTTGAATCTCTGCCAACATCCCGGGCCTCTATCTTGTTTGTCTGTCATGTTTCTGTTGAGTGTCTGAAGCCTGGAGATAAATAATCTATGGGGATCTGAAACAGAAAATAAAATAGATCAAAAACAGATGGTCAATCCACTATACCCCAAAACACTGCATGCAAAATTACACAATTAAATTATTTGTGAGATGACATTGTGAGCGATTTAGCGTTCCATGTAATTTTTTTCTGGGAAGAATGGAAAACGTGTGAGATTTTTAGAAAAATTGTCAGATGTTCTGAACAGTTGTGAGACTTGGAGCTTTGATCTGGAGTTTGATGTTATAGGGACTGAACAAATTGTTGCATTTCTGAGGTACTTTGATGGCGTCCTTTAAATTAGGTCCCATTGTATTTTGAGAGAAATTATAAAATCATAAAACCTAAACCTCCCTGGACAAACTATTGCTGCATGAAATAGATGTTATAATACATCTTATGACATTACACTGTAATTAAATTATTTCAACAAATATGACAAACCACCTGACTATTTCACAAGAAACTATGAACTGTAAGGTCACCAAAGTCAAACTTATAAAAGGTAAAACAATGCACCTCTGACGCCATTCACTTGTCTTAATTCAACGGTTTCCTCAATAAATTAACCCAAACATAGATACTAGTGGTCCACAGTAGTAGCTGTTTACTGGACAAACACAATCACTTGTTATGGAGTAGAGCACTACACTGAACTTGCACCAAACTTGCACCTACTTGACACTACAGGTTCACGGATGCAATATGTACAATGTGTGTCCAACAAGTAAGCCAATAAACAAGTCACATAACCACTGGCCATGTACATAACCTTGGATCTTGACCCCAGCTATTTCTGTATGTGTGTGCATGTCTAAGTATGTTCCTAAATTATCTTTTCTGTTTTGAATGTAAATTAAGCAATTAGTAATATATATATACAAACATGCCGTTTGCACAATCTTGGATCCCAACTCAAAAAGCTTACATTCAGTTTTCTAAGTGTCTCTCAAGTGAACAGAGTAATATACAGAAAAAATAACAAATGGCGACTGTTCAAAAGAAGGATCAATGAACCATATGGTTTGCAGACCACGTTTATGACAATAGTGCAGTGTAATTACAGATGGCAGTCCAGGAAGGAACCGCCATCCAAACAGATATAATGGGACTGGCTGAAGAAGTTCTTGGAGGCGACTTTGCGCTATTACTGGGAGATGGGTGGCCCTCTGGTGGTGATGAGCTGTACCACAGTAATTGACTTGGTCTCTACAAGAACATGAGTGACATGACGCATTGAGCTTTCTTTGGTATGATCGCCATTTGTTTTTTGACTTACTCTACTCGCTGGAGACACTTAAAAAGGAAACTCTGTCAATAGCCAGCCAGGTGCATGAAGGTCAGGAAAGCATGATGTACTGTAAACTAACTGCTATTAGCAATGTCTGGCTGATCATGTAATGACAGGGAGTAGCTAAATTAGGAAAATCCTTAAATTTAAACTCCTCCCCCAACTGATTTAGCCCACCGTGATTCACATTTGTTGATGTTCAAAATTGTAGTGTGCAAAAAGTAAGTAATATACACAGTCAGTTTAAAAAGAGAGCTTACATTTACTAAAATCATTGGAAAAAGGGACTTTGATCGTTAAATTGGGTATTACTTGTAAAGTATAAATAGCCTTATCTTATAGTATATAGAGCCAGAACAACTTTTTCTTTAATTGGCCCAGTTCCATTTTGCGCCAGCCCAGGTGAGTTTGAACTGGCCCCACAAAATGTATAAATTGTACAAAATATATAAATATATGTAATAAAGCAAAACGACAAAGTTTGTGTGCGTAAAACTAAAACAGACATGGCTTTTAGAATAAATAATAGTTAAATAAATATAAACCATACCAAATATTGTCATTTATTTCTTATAACTAGCAGACCAATAAAATAAAGTAATGAATTTAATAAACATTTCAATATTAATCTTATTTCCGGAACAGTTACAATCATTGAAAGTAACATAATTATGTTTGATGCTGACATTTTGCATGCACTGCCACTGTCAGTGTCTGTGTCACTGGTACTGTCTGTGCCACTGTGACACTGCCACTGGTACTGTCTGTGCCACAGTGGCACTTGCAGTGTCTGTGCCATTATGGCACTGCCACTGGTACAGTCTGTGCTACTGTGGCACTGGCACTGTCTGTGCTACTATGGCACTGGCAATGTCTGTGCCACTGTGGCCCTGCCATTGGTACTGTTTATGCCACTGCCACTGGCCAAATATCACATTAATCAGAATGTCTTGGCACTGTGGCACTGCCACTGGTATTGTCTGTGCCACAGTGGCACTGCCACTGGTACTGTCTGTGCCACAGTGGCACTGTGGCACTTGCAGTGTCTGTGCCATTATGGCACTGCCACTGGTACAGTCTGTGCTACTCTGGCACTGGCAGTGCCACTGTGGCACTGCCATTGGTACTGTTTATGCCACTGCCACTGGCCAAATATCACATTAATCAGAATGTCTTGGCATATCATACGAACAGAAATAAATTAGTATCACCAGTATGAAGTAAATTGGCGTAATATCCTTAAAAAAAATTCAAACTATGATTCTTGCAACTGCGTCTGCCATTGGTGTTTCCCCGTATTCCCCAAGATACTGACATCATTAAATGTGAATCATCCAATAGGCATCCATGTTACAAATGGATGGTGTAAGAGGGTATCCTTTGCATGTGCGGGCTTCGCCTTAATTTGCATCTGTCGCTGGCAAGGAAGAAGTAGTTCGTCACAACTGTATTTTATATCAAATTAGCATAGATTAGTAAATTTGTAAATACTGCACATGTAATGTACATCACTAATACAGTCCAGCCATAGTCAGCGGGTGGGGCCGATAACTTGCACATTTTTGTTACCCGAATCGGCAGGATGCATTTCGAATCGGCAACCGCCAACAAAAAGGCCTTAATTTCGAACACTGAGGTAGGTTAATTTTGTGTGAAATGAGTCTGAAACGAGCCAAGCAAAAAAAACTAACCTTTATTTATTTACGAGACCAGCACCTCAAATTTTTTTTCAGAATAGTCGATGGCTCTGTGCCGACCATACCTCCTGATAAATATTTTCGTTCCCAAAGACCAAACAAAAGACGAGTGAAGCCGAAACTTTTTACAGATTATATGACTGTTAACATCATTGAAAGACATCAAAGCAATAACTCCAGGTCCTTTATAGTACAGAAATTCATATTTTGTAAAGATAATAGTTTAATGGAACACACTCAGTGAGCCTGAAGTGCGAGCTGGAACAATAAACAAATTCAGCCGCCTCTCCTGCGGCCTGGCCTACATAGCCAGTAAACTCCACGCGCACTCATCCCGACGTATAGACTACAGCTAAAATTGGCTTCTTATGTCGTACCACAAATAGAATTAGAAATCAATGGATGTTTCATGCACTCAAAAAGTTTAAACAAGATTGCAGATAAACGTTTCGAGGAATCGAGTGAAACATCATAATGGTAGCAACTGCTGTGCAAAAATACTTGCGGTCAAGCTCCGAACTGCTGACACCGCTGAAACAAGTGCGGTCTAACCCCATACGTCATCTAGTTCGTCTGCCCTTGGACGTTGGTTCCGCAATGCTGACATCGCCGACACTAACATCTACATTAACGGAGAACGAATTTAATCGTGACGATTTCATAGACTTAGCGCCATGTGATTCTGTGTCACAAACGTTTTTACGCTCATTCTGTATTATTATCTTGTTCGTGTTGCATCACGTCTACAACTTACGTTTCCGAGAGCAGATTCCCGTGTATGTGGACTGGGCACATAGAGTTACATCATTAATCACTCCCCTATAAACAAGAGCGACAAGCCAGCTCAGTGCAGTGAAGCGGGCGTGGACCACTGGTCGGCATTTCATTGCACGGTAGAAACAGTTGCATCCACTGGCACGACGCATAGGGTAGTACTGTTTATAGTGTGAACATAGCATGTTACAAATAGTCTAACATATGTAAGTAAGTAAGTAAGTAAGTGAGTAAGTAAGTGAGTAAGTGAGTAAGTTAATTTACTTCCTCCTCATCATCATGTACAATATAAGGCAAACAAAAGCAATGAAGATGAGGTGGCTACCAGAGAATTATAAACTTATCGGGCTAGTAGCCAGTGACGATGACACCAGGAACCAATTAACTTGAAGATTTGTCATTGGCATTTGTTCTTAATGGGGCATCCATGGCCACCAGACTGATAAATAATTTGGGTGAGGGTGGTCCCAGCAGTTGTGTTATAAGTGTGTGCAGTTGGGTTGTTCATACTGGAGTGAGCATCGTGCATTAGTAAACTCTTCAAGACAAACATTTTGGAGTCTTGTTTGAGAAAGTTGTGAGACAACGAATATGGTTATTTCCTGTATGACCTACAGCTGTACGAATCGACAGAAGACAGGATCTAACATCTCGTTATTTTCAGGTAATGTATGTTGCAAATGTTTGTGCTGTGTTAGTGTATATGTGAATGAATGTAACATTTTCGAAAATGTTCTGAAATATCACAGATACGTTTGTTTTTCTTGGGGGAGCGTACATTAAGTGTTTCCCAGTAGGCACATTGATTGGATGCAACATAAAATGTTATAGGGGTAGGATTCAGTTTTATAAATAATGTGGTCGTACGTGTATGCATATTTGTAACTCTTTTTTAAACTCTACTAGATGTCAGCTCATTAATAAGATTTTTTTTCTTTATTAAGTCATCTGCATTTAATGAGGCTCTCCCCTTTTTGGTCGTCGTTTGCCTTTTCTTCGTTGTATGAACCACTATCATGTAACTCATTATGTACACATTGCAACATTCATTGCATTCTATGCATTTGTTTGACAAACCATGTGAAAGGTTGCCTACTAAAACAATTGACAGCTTAAACGAGAGAGCACATTTCTTTACATGAGACGTGTCCTTGGGCAAGTTGGCCAGATAACATTCGAGAAAGATCTTGATCTGCAGGTGGAAATGGCTGTGATGGAGCAGCTGGGGAATGTGTTGGAAGATATATGAGAAAAGAATATTTTTGGGACCTTAGAGAAGAATGTCCAACAGGGCTAACTGAGATTTTGACCACTTGCAGTCATTAGCTAATACATGTATAGAGCACTTCAGAAAGTTCAGTTTCGATCATGTTTAGTGGTGCTACTGTTATAGTTAATATGTTATGATATTTGATATACAAGGTGCATGGATAGATTGTGCACGTAATAAGGTATTATGTATATATAGCTATGTAGTAATAATCTCTTATTAGTACTGTATATCTATAGATATATGCTGAAGACTGGGTGCTGTACAGTGAATGTCACTGGTCCATGCCGGCATCACTTTATCATGTGTCAACTGATAAGAGCTCAGTGATCTTGTTTTACTAACGGGTGTTCTATTTATGTCTATGACTGGGCATCATTCGCCGGCAAACTAATACGTGCTGCCACCTGACGGGTTTGATAGAAACAGCACATATTCTTGGACCACTTTCTGTTAGTTTTTGGCTGAGCTCTTAATTGTTTGAAAATTGGTAATTTATATTATGATTTCCACTGAGTTGTGTTGTTTCTGACTGACATGATGACATGTGACTGGCATTATGACAACCTGCCAATAAATGGCGGCGATTTTGTACTCGCTGGTTCCTGGCCCATACCATGACTACAAGATGACATATATATACTACAAGAAAACGTCACAGTTAGACCACCGAACCCATTTTGTTGCTCTTGTGTTTGTGTTGTCTTGTCTTGTAGTAATACTGGCCAACACTCCTATGGAGTCAAACGATCAGGGTTGGATGTGCATGCTATTTAGTCATGTTTGTGAGGAGGGGGGGGGGGCACTCACCACAGAAATTGCACTACGCTATTATACATGCGCGAATAGGGCTTGTGCCAGGGAATAGTTTTGCAGGTTTCAGGAACTATTGCCAATCATTTAATAATCACTATGTCTATGTCCAACCTTTTATGGCGTGGAAAAAACTTTAATACATGTGTGATCAATAATATAACGGTACTCGTTTTCACAGAACGTTCCGTTTCCAGGAATTAAATACAAATTCCCCTATACTGCTTAAACGAAATGCACAATTATATTTAATGACAGTGCCCATCGTGCGGTTCTTCCATGGCAAACCCAATTTTTTTTGTCCGGAAATGAGCCTGTAGTTGGTTGAATAATCGCTATAACGAGTAATTATTTACCTTTTCGAGTAATGTCCCTATGAGACCAGCAGGGAAACTAAAAGAACTCACACATCAGATGGAACTGTTCCACTGGAACCTCTTTCGACTGTGCGAATTACGCTGGAAGAACGTTGGCGAAACAACAACCGAAGAGGGACACAAGCTGTACTACAGCGGTGAAGATCGAGGGACAAGCTGTACTACAGTGGTGAAGAGGGACACAAGCTGTACTACAGCGGTGAAGAGGGACACAAGCTGTACTACAGCGGTGAAGAGGGACACAAGCTGTACTACATCGGTGAAGAGGGACACAAGCTGCACTACAGCGGTGAAGAGGGACACAAGCTGTACTACAGCGGTGAAGATCGAGGGACACAAGCTGTACTACAGCGGTGAAGAGGGACACAAGCTGTACTACAGCGGTGAAGAGGGACACAAGCTGTACTACAGTGGTGAAGAGGGACACAAGCTGTACTACAGCGGTGAAGAGGGACACAAGCTGTACTACAGTGGTGAAGAGGGACACAAGCTGTACTACAGCGGTGAAGAGGGACACAAGCTGTACTACAGCGGTGAAGAGGGACACAAGCTGTACTACAGCGGTGAAGAGGGACACAAGCTGTACTACAGCGGTGAAGAGGGACACAAGCTGTACTACAGCGGTGAAGAGGGACACAAGCTGTACTACAGCGGTGAAGAGGGACACAAGCTGTACTACAGCGGTGAAGAGGGACACAAGCTGTACTACAGCGGTGAAGAGGGACACAAGCTGTACTACAGCGGTGAAGAGGGACACAAGCTGTACTACAGCGGTGAAGAGGGACACAAGCTGTACTACAGCGGTGAAGAGGAACACAAGCTGTACTACAGCGGTGAAGAGGGACACAAGCTGTACTACAGCGGTGAAGAGGGACACAAGCTGTACTACAGTGGTGAAGAGGGACACAAGCTGTACTACAGCGGTGAAGAGGGACACAAGCTGTACTACAGCGGTGAAGAGGGACACAAGCTGTACTACAGCGGTGAAGAGGAACACAAGCTGTACTACAGCGGTGAAGAGGGACACAAGCTGTACTACAGCGGTGAAGAGGGACACAAGCTGTACTACAGTGGTGAAGAGGGACACAAGCTGTACTACAGCGGTGAAGAGGGACACAAGCTGTACTACAGTGGTGAAGAGGGACACAAGCTGTACTACAGCGGTGAAGAGGGACACAAGCTGTACTACAGTGGTGAAGAGGGACACAAGCTGTACTACAGCGGTGAAGAGGGACACAAGCTGTACTACAGCAGTGAAGAGGGACACAAGCTGTACTACAGCGGTGAAGAGGGACACAAGCTGTACTACAGTGGTGAAGAGGGACACAAGCTGTACTACAGCGGTGAAGAGGGACACAAGCTGTACTACAGTGGTGAAGAGGGACACAAGCTGTACTACAGCGGTGAAGAGGGACACAAGCTGTACTACAGTGGTGAAGAGGGACACAAGCTGTACTACAGCAGTGAAGAGGGACACAAGCTGTACTACAGTGGTGAAGAGGGACACAACCTGTACTACAGCGGTGAAGAGGGACACAAGCTGTACTACAGCGGTGAAGAGGGACACAAGCTGTACTACAGCGGTGAAGAGGGACACAAGCTGTACTACAGCGGTGAAGAGGGACACAAGCTGTACTACAGCGGTGAAGAGGGACACAAGCTGTACTACAGCGGTGAAGCAAGCTGTACTACAGCGGTGAAGAGGGACACAAGCTGTACTACAGCGGTGAAGAGGGACACAAGCTGTACTACATCGGTGAATAGGGACACAAGCTGTACTACAGCGGTGAAGAGGGACACAAGCTGTACTACAGCGGTGAAGAGGGACACAAGCTGTACTACAGCAGTGAAGAGGGACACAAGCTGTACTACAGCGGTGAAGAGGGACACAAACTGTACTACAGCGGTGAAGAGGGACACAAGCTGTACTACGGCAGTGAAGAGGGACACAAGCTGTACTACAGCGGTGAAGAGGGACACAAGCTGTAATACAGCGGTGAAGAGGGACACAAGCTGTAATACAGCGGTGAAGAGGGACACAAGCTGTACTACAGCGGTGAAGAGGGACACAAGCTGTACTACAGCGGTGAAGAGGGACACAAGCTGTACTACAGCGGTGAAGAGGGACACAAGCTGTACTACAGCGGTGAAGAGGGACACAAGCTGTACTACAGTGGTGAAGAGGGACACAAGCTGTACTACAGTGGTGAAGAGGGACACAAGCTGTACTACAGCGGTGAAGAGGGACACAAGCTGTACTACAGCGGTGAAGAGGGACACAAGCTGTACTACAGTGGTGAAGAGGGACACAAGCTGTACTACAGTGGTGAAGAGGGACACAAACTGTACTACAGCGGTGAAGAGGGACACAAGCTGTACTACAGCGGTGAAGAGGGACACAAGCTGTACTACAGTGGTGAAGAGGGACACAAGCTGTACTACAGCGGTGAAGAGGGACACAAGCTGTACTACAGCAGTGAAGAGGGACACAAGCTGTACTACAGCTGTGAAGAGGGACACAAGCTGTACTACAGTGGTGAAGAGGGACACAAGCTGTACTACAGCGGTGAAGAGGGACACAAGCTGTACTACAGCGGTGAAGAGGGACACAAGCTGTACTACAGCTGTGAAGAGGGACACAAGCTGTACTACAGTGGTGAAGAGGGACACAAGCTGTACTACAGCGGTGAAGAGGGACACAGGCTGTACTACAGCGGTGAAGAGGGACACAAGCTGTACTACAGTGGTGAAGAGGGACACAAGCTGTACTACAGCGGTGAAGAGGGACACAAGCTGTACTACAGCGGTGAAGAGGGACACAAGCTGTACTACAGCGGTGAAGAGGGACACAAGCTGTACTACAGCGGTGAAGAGGGACACAAGCTGTACTACAGCGGTGAAGAGGGACACAAGCTGTACTACAGCGGTGAAGAGGGACACAAGCTGTACTACAGCGGTGAAGAGGGACACAAGCTGTACTACAGCGGTGAAGAGGGACACAAGCTGTACTACAGCGGTGAAGAGGGACACAAGCTGTACTACAGCGGTGAAGAGGGACACAAGCTGTACTACAGCGGTGAAGAGGGACACAAGCTGTACTACAGCGGTGAAGAGGGACACAAACTGTACTACAGCGGTGAAGAGGGACACAAGCTGTACTACGGCAGTGAAGAGGGACACAAGCTGTACAACAGCGGTGAAGAGGGACACAAACTGTACTACAGCGGTGAAGAGGGACACAAGCTGTACTACAGTGGTGAAGAGGGACACAAGCTGTACTACAGCGGTGAAGAGGGACACAAGCTGTACTACAGCGGTGAAGAGGGACACAAGCTGTACTACAGTGGTGAAGAGGGACACAAGCTGTACTACAGCGGTGAAGAGGGACACAAGCTGTACTACAGCGGTGAAGAGGGACACAAGCTGTACTACAGCGGTGAAGCAAGCTGTACTACAGCGGTGAAGAGGGACACAAGCTGTACTACAGCGGTGAAGAGGGACACAAGCTGTACTACATCGGTGAATAGGGACACAAGCTGTACTACAGCGGTGAAGAGGGACACAAGCTGTACTACAGCGGTGAAGAGGGACACAAGCTGTACTACAGCAGTGAAGAGGGACACAAGCTGTACTACAGCGGTGAAGAGGGACACAAGCTGTACTACGGCGGTGAAGAGGGACACAAGCTGTACTACGGCAGTGAAGAGGGACACAAGCTGTACTACAGCGGTGAAGAGGGACACAAGCTGTAATACAGCGGTGAAGAGGGACACAAGCTGTAATACAGCGGTGAAGAGGGACACAAGCTGTACTACAGTGGTGAAGAGGGACACAAGCTGTACTACAGTGGTGAAGAGGGACACAAGCTGTACTACAGCGGTGAAGAGGGACACAAGCTGTACTACAGCGGTGAAGAGGGACACAAGCTGTACTACAGTGGTGAAGAGGGACACAAGCTGTACTACAGTGGTGAAGAGGGACACAAGCTGTACTACAGCGGTGAAGAGGGACACAAGCTGTACTACAGCGGTGAAGAGGGACACAAGCTGTACTACAGTGGTGAAGAGGGACACAAGCTGTACTACAGTGGTGAAGAGGGACACAAACTGTACTACAGCGGTGAAGAGGGACACAAGCTGTACTACAGCGGTGAAGAGGGACACAAGCTGTACTACAGTGGTGAAGAGGGACACAAGCTGTACTACAGCGGTGAAGAGGGACACAAGCTGTACTACAGCGGTGAAGAGGGACACAAACTGTACTACAGCGGTGAAGAGGGACACAAGCTGTACTACAGTGGTGAAGAGGGACACAAGCTGTACTACAGTGGTGAAGAGGGACACAAACTGTACTACAGTGGTGAAGAGGGACACAAGCTGTACTACAGTGGTGAAGTTGGACACAAGCTGTACTACAGTGGTGAAGAGGGACACAAGCTGTACTACAGCGGCGAAGAGGGACACAAGCTGTACTACAGCGGTGAAGAGGGACACCAGCTGTACTACAGCGGCGAAGAGGGACACAAGCTGTACTACAGTGGTGAAGAGGGACACAAGCTGTACTACAGTGGTGAAGAGGGACACAAGCTGTACTACAGTGGTGAAGTTGGACACAAGCTGTACTACAGTGGTGAAGAGGGACACAAGCTGTACTACAGCGGCGAAGAGGGACACAAGCTGTACTACAGCGGTGAAGAGGGACACCAGCTGTACTACAGCGGCGAAGAGGGACACAAGCTGTACTACAGTGGTGAAGAGGGACACAAGCTGTACTACAGTGGTGAAGAGGGACACAAGCTGTACTACAGTGGTGAAGTTGGACACAAGCTGTACTACAGTGGTGAAGAGGGACACAAGCTGTACTACAGCGGCGAAGAGGGACACAAGCTGTACTACAGCGGTGAAGAGGGACACCAGCTGTACTACAGCGGCGAAGAGGGACACAAGCTGTACTACAGTGGTGAAGAGGGACACAAGCTGTACTACAGCGGTGAAGAGGGACACAAGCTGTACTACAGTGGTGAAGAGGGACACAAGCTGTACTACAGCGGCGAAGAGGGACACAAGCTGTACTACAGCGGTGAAGAGAACACACGTGAATACGGCGGTGGTTTTCTTGTTCACAAGGACATCACCAAATCTTTCATGGGATGTCGTCCAATCTCTAATAGACTCATTTCCATCCGCCTAAGGGCAGACCTATTCAACGTCACAGTAATACAAGTTTACAACCCAATGACGGACTACAGCGATGAACAAATATATTTCTATACAACCAACTTCAGAGAATCATCGGCCCTGCTCGCAAGAATTACATTACATTAGATTAGAATGCAAAGGTTTCCATTCCTGTTTAATTAATTACTATTTAATTTATTTTACTTAATTGTTTTGTACTGCGTAATGCATCACCTGTGTCAGTTGGTGTTTATCTTGGATGTGGTGATTTTTAGTGTTTCGATTTTATTAATTCTTTTCTAAATGTCTTGTTATTTATTTAATTAATTAGTTAATTATTGTTAGTTTGTGTTACTCATGATTATATAATATATATATATATGTCTGTGTGTATTAATTAAATAAATAACAAGACATTTAGAGAAGAGTGATTAAAATTGAAACAATAAAAAAAAATGCTTCATTTATGCGCACTGTACAAAAGTCACAATGTTAGTAATAACTTAAGTTATGTTGTAAAACAGCTTCATTACAAATCCAAAAGTTAATAATGTACATAATAGTGTACATATAGTCACATAACCAAATAAGTATGCGATGTACATATACCACATCCAAGGTAAACATCAACTGACACAGTCAACACAAATTGTACATAGCATCAATTGTAAATACAACACAAGTTAAGGCGGGGAATATATATATATATATACATATATATATATTAAACGATTTAGAGAAACAAGCATATCCTGTGTAAAAACAAATGCATATGAATAGTGCCAATACTGAGGATGTTTGCAGGTGTCACACGTTGTTCAAGTGTTGTGCTCTTCCAAACAAAGATGTATAAATTATCTACTTATACAAATCTCACACTTGAATTGCTATAGCCTAGATTTGTTTCCCAAACAAGTGGTAAACAAATCATATATATATATATATATATGCTTTGTTTACCACTCTTCCAAACAAAGATGTATAAATCATCTACTTATACAAAGCTCACACTTGAATGGCTATAGCCTAGATTTTTTTCCAAAACAAGTGGTAAACAAATCATATATATATATATATATATATATATATGATTTGTTTACCATATATATATATATATATATATATATGATAAACAAATCATATATATATATATATGGTAAACAAATCATATATATATATATCAAATCATATATATATATATATGGTAAACAAATCATATATATATATATATATATATATATATGATTTGTTTACCACTTGTTTGGGAAAAAATCTAGGCTATAGCCATTCAAGTGTGAGCTTTGTATAAGTAGATGATTTATACATCTTTGTTTGGAAGAGCACAACACTTGGACAACGTGTGACACCTGCAAACATCCTCAGTATTGGCACTATTCGTATGCATTTGTTTTTACACAGGATATGCTTGTTTCTCTAAATCGTTTAATTTGGGTGTCATCAATTACAACAATTACCAACACAAATCACGTTGACAACATATAAAAATGTAACAAGATTGCCATCCAAAGCAAAGTACCAGATGGTAATAGTAGTGGGGCGGCTATGTGCTATGATAATGCCTTTTTGGAAGAGTCTGCGAAAATTTGCACAGATTTTGGTTAATATTTATTAAAATTTTTCACACGGGTTGCCAAGAAAAAGTTCGCCCGGAACGACCTCATTTGCAGTCTTCTCAAGAAGTGTGACAAGATCGCTTTTTGTGTTTGACCGGAGATTGCCGTTTTCTAAGAGAGACGGGGGATAAATCTGGTTTTCGTGTGAGAAGAATTCGTCTGAACTCTCGACACGTACTTCACTGGCCACATATAATTGGGCTAGTGTTGAACAGGTGTCTTGGAGTGCCTTCTCCTGTGGCGTTTTAATTTGTCTGATGATAGTAGGGGCCATCAGCTCTAGTCTGTTCTTCTCGATTGGCTTGAATACGGATTTGGTGTGTGTCACCAGACGTTCGTTGACATATGACTCGTACTGCTCCAAGCCTGCTTCTTGCAGTCTCTCTGTGCAGAGAACTGCTGCTTCTGGAAGGACCTCCATTGTGTGTAAGCGGAAGAGAACCTTGCCGTAGTCTGCAAAGGGATTGCACATAGCAGTTATCACTTGCTCCAATGACTTAACATATTTGATTAACCGTTTTTGGAACGCTTTTGTTTGTTCAGGGTGTCTCTTCGGGGCTGCTTGCTCTGCGGCACTGGTGCTGTCCACGGTAGCCTTGAAGTCAGTAATGACACGTGCAACCTCAGGTGAAACAAGAGAACACCGCTTGAGTGCCTCGGCATTATGTGTTTGACCGATTACACCACCATCTCCCTTAATTGTTACATTGTTCTGCTCGTGAGCCTGATCAACCGCCATGTTCGAAAACAGCCGCCCAGTTTTGTTGAGTGTTCTCAAACTCAGCTGCTATCTGAGGATGTAGCTCGGATAGTGTGACCATGTCGCGGATGTGGACTGGCAGCCAACTAGCATAGTGGGTGTGGTTGAGCATCATGAACCAGGGAGCAAGACCGGTCAGGCTTGATTTGTAAAGGCCGAACTTCGCCTCTCTGATCGAACGCGTGTACACCAAGATAACGAGCTCAAGTTGAAGAACACGATGCATGTACTGAAACTGTAAATTTAATGCCGACATCTTAGCAGTCCAGGTGTCAATGTCATCCGGCGTATCATCGGGCACAACTGATACTCGATATTCAGTGTACTGCTTCATCATGATGGCATAGAGAACGACAGCAGTAACTTCGTGGGCGTAGCGAGTTCCCTTGATGTGTATAGCAGTGAGACAGGACTCAGCGACCCCCAGGTGTGAAGATTCCAGCCTCGGTAAGCGCCTCGACCCACCCACTCCCTTCCAGGAGATCGCCAGGCAGAGTAAGCGCAGCCTTCTCGACATGCAAGCCCCTCATCAGCAGCACATACTTGTCCTCGCCGTGAATCTCGGGAAATGCCCACTGTACAGTTTTCGCAATCGCGTACAGAAGTTGGTCAAGGATAATGATCGGGATCTGGCCTGGGTTGAGATGCTTCACCGCTGCATTGATGACGCTCATCGCGTGCTTGATCATTGCGGGAGAGTTTGACGATTCACTGAACAGCGGGAGTATTGCAGTTTTCATGGTTTCTGGTATGCCTTCTTGCCGATTGGTATGGAAAGCAGCTCACGAGATGCCACTGTCCTTTGTAGTTGGGTGATAGGCGGCACTGCACGCTGCTGCGGTGTCTGCGAGCCACTGACTTTCCATCAGCAATTCTTCATATAGCACGGACTTATCATCGCGCAGTTCGCCCTCTAGCAACAGTATCTCTGCCTTCTTCATTGCACTGTTACTCACTGGTTCGATATATGTGTAGTACTCTGGAAGATCCAGAGAATCTGTGTGTTCAGCACTATTCATATCCGGGTGTGGTCTTTCAATCATGCCTGCATTGTTTCGACAGAGGCATTGGAACAGTGAAACAGCTGTACCATGAAGATTTATCATGGCTGTGGTAGAGCTCGAGTTGATGTCAATGTTATCAATGGCTGCCAGAACAAACAGGAGACGGTACAAAGGAGGGACAACAACACCAATGCCAATATACCTCTTACAAACCTGACTGTAAAGACACTTAGACCGACGTAAGGCTGTTTCACGATCATGATTGTGCTTTTGGTTTGCCTGAGATGAAGTGATGGCTCGATATCGCTTATAGCTATTGAACATGATCAACTGGGATATCGAGACTACGTGTTGAGTAGTGTCACACCCACCACTCTTCCTATTCTGTATATTGTTGTACATTAAACTATTTGGTACAAATCTGGTTTGGTAATCAGCTGCAAACTTTCCATTAAATGACTGACCGTGATCAAACATATCGCGTCTGATAATATTAGCTGCCTTGAGCAATGCAATGGCCTCGTCATCCTGTTGTTCATTGTTATCCAGTTTACCAAATATAAGCGCACTGATCTGAACATCGAATGCAAAGCACACAAACTTTCCCTGCTTAAAGCATCTGATATCTGGGATCTTTCGCAGAATTTTTTCCTTGAGTTTGGTTCTATGCACATATGTATCAGACGCACCCAGCTTCGTCAAGCGGTGTTTCAACAGCAGAGCGAGATCAGATAATTTGAAGGGTGGACACTCAGAATCCCCCCGACCATCTTCAATGTAGTCAAACAGCTCAGCAAAGGCCAAGCTGTGCCACAATGAATGACACGATTCTGAATGACCAAGGTCCTTTCTCAACTTTGCCTTTGCTTCATTGAATAAGTTCAGAGCACACCGGTCGTGGTACTTCGACTATCAGATCCGCAGCACTCAACCTCGCGATTAGTTGCTCATCCTCTAGTACTTTAGCGTATTCCCTCAGTCGACTGTCCAGCTTTTTCGTCATCACCTGTCTCAGTGGATTTTTTGCATTTGTTTCAGTTGTGCAATTCAAAAGACAATGCTTAGTTGAAAATGGCTCACACTTACTGCGTGTGTATTTAGGGTCTGGGGCACAGTGTGTCGGGGCCGAGGCATGACGCTTCTTGGTGGCCTGATGCACTCTATTGATCTTCGATTTCTTTATCATGGCTTTGCATGACGGATGCCACTTTGCACTCTGACGCAATAATGTCAATGGCACACCGTCTCCTTCATCAAGGGCGTCTAAATTCAGGCTATGAAATGGCAGTGGAGCCAGATCAACGTAATTTTTGAGATTGTCAACAAACACAACATAGTCGTTTTCAATATTGTCACATTTTGAGTTATTTGCTGGGCAACGCAATGCCTCTCCACCTCGGTCAACTTGACACAATATACATTTCGACCAATCCATGATGAATCAGTATTGGATCCTTATTGAAAGAGTGGCACACGTGCAGGTTGTCACGTAGAGGTGGGCGTCTGTCTCACATTTCCCTAAACAAGAAAAGAATATTCATTACCGTACTAAGTTCCACATCTCAATATTCCATGTAAAAACAGGTATGTGCAAAAAACATGGTAAAATGGCAAAAAATTGTCATTTCGATAGTTTACCTTGAATTTGACCGCTGTCATGACCCCAATTCCATTCGATTATTCATCCAAATAACAATCAAGATAGATCCCAAGATCAGCCAAGTAGATGCAGAGATATGCACATTTCAGACAGGGGGTAATTTTCGGTGGTCGCCATCTTGGATTTATGCAAATGAGGTTGTTCCGGGCGAACTTATTCTTGGCCACCCGTCTGAAAATTTTAAAGAAATATTGACCAACATCTGTGCAAATTTTGACAGATTCTTCCAAAAAGGCACTATAATAAAAAAATTTTGCACATAGTCGCTGGACTATAGGACAAGAGAGCCGTCGGTTAACCTAGAGTCGAACGAGTTTTTCATTTAGGTGTAAACAGCTTTTATAAAATATTTAAAATAAATATAAAAATGTTGTGTATTTTTGGGGCACTTTCGAAGTCCGTGGTAAAAAATTGAGGCTGACCACCTGGAAACAGCCGTCCGTGACGTCTGCCTCGGTGCAAGGCCTATTCGAGCAGTGTAATGCAAGTCTACAAAGCCTGTGCTGTGAGCACTCTCTTGTATGCAACCGACCAGCAACCGACCATGCACTACTTCAACAATAGTTTCAGAAAATTCATAATTAACTATTGGATTAGTTTACCGAAGTCCAAACATAAACGAAAAGGATAACACAAAAATAGAAAAAAAATTATAAAGGAAGTTAGTAAAGGGGAATGTATCATAATGGGAGATTTTAACCATGGACACATACGATGGAAATCTCTAGAGAGTACAGGAGGTGAGGACCAACAATTTATATTTTTAATTCAGAAGAGCTTCCTTACTCAGCACGTGCTAGAACCAACCAGGGGAGAAAATGTATTAGATATAGTTTTATCATCACACAACAAATTAGTGGAAATGAACCATTGGGTAACAGTGACCACAATCAAATACATTTTGACATCAATGTAAAATCAGAAAGTAAAAACAAAAAACGTATAGTAGAAAGTTCCACAAAGGTAACTATAAAGATATGAGAAAATACTTAGCAAAGCTAGATTGGAATAACATGCTGATGAATAAGACCGCAATTGAATGTTGAATATTCTAAAATATGAAATTGAGAGTATCATCGATAAATTTGCTCCCTTGAAAAAACAAGGAAAACGGTCTAGAAAGAAACACTTGTCAAAAGAAGCTATTAGAAAAATAGTGTTTAAGCAAACTATGTGGAGGGTTTATAGGCGCACCAGAAAGGATGAAGACTATGCAAATTACAAAGAGGCGCTTAACCTAGCTACAACTGAAATTAGAAAATTTTAAATAACCTTTCAAAAAAATTGGCAGTTAATATACCAGTGGATGTTGTCTACTTAGATTTTCAGAAAGCTTTCGATAAAGTGCCACATCAAAGAGTTAGTTAAACTAAAAGGTAATAATGTAATCAACTGGATAGAAGAGTGGCTTATAAAGAGTAATAGTAGATGGAGATTTCAAACTGGAAATCTGTTATGAGTGGGGTACCACAGGGATCAGTATTAGGCCCTATATTGTTTTTAATATATATAAATGATTTGGAAGATGACATATCTAGCAAAGTACTGAAATTTGCAGATGACACAAAAGTATTTAGGAAGGTTACTAATGTTACAGATAAGCAAAGTTTACAGGATGATCTAGATAAATTAGTTAAATGGTCAGAAAAATAGCAAATGTTATTAAATTTTGGGAAATGTAAATGCATACACATAGGACATGAAAACATGAATATAAAATGGGGGATGCTGTACTAGGTACAACCACACGAGAAAAAGACTTAGGAGTAACATTTAGTGCTGACGTGAAAGTTTCAGAGCAATGTCGGATTGCAGCTTCGAAAGGAAATCAAGTTCCAGGGCTAATTAGGAGAACTATCACGTATAAGGAGAAACAGCTAATTGTACCCCTGTACAAAGCAATAGTTAGACCACATTTGGAAGATTGTATTCAAGCATGGAGGCCGTATCGTAAAATAGACATAGACAAGCTAGAAAGAATACAACGAAGAGCAACTAAAATTATTCCAGAATTGAGAGACATTATTTATGAAAGCCGCTTATTACAATGTGGTTTGACAACACTAGAGACCAGCAGGAGACTAAGAAGAGACCAAACAGAAGTGTTTAAAATAGTGACCGGTTATGAGGATGTTGATAGGAATATGTTCTTCAAACTTAAAGAAGGCAGTAGAACCAGAGGACACAAAGCAGCATTAGTTAAGGAGCAGTGTAGGTTGGACATGAGAAAGTACTCTTTCTCACAGAGGGTGATAAATGAATGGAACAAACTGCCAAATTATTGTGTTAATGCTAGTAGTGTGAATATGTTTAAAAATAGAGTTGATAGATATCTGATAAGGGCGGGCTACACATAGATGAGAACATTTTTTTACTCTCGATAAGCCAATGGCTTCCTTGTCCACTTGCCATCTGGAACTTGTTGTTTGGGAAGGCAATCTTGTTAAATCTTGTAAATGGCTCGCGGATGCTCCACAGAGTTCCCATGCGATGCCTCAACATTTTCTGCAGAGACAATAATAACGAATAGTGAAGTCCTTGACAGAGCTGGCACTCAATCAATTGCCACACTCTTGACGTAGAGACGTCTTCACTGGATCGACCATATCTGCCGAATGGACGACGGTAGAACCCCAGGGATCTACTCTACGGTGAACTGTCATCAGGAAAAAAAGATTAAACACGCAGCAGTTATGCAGTTTTGCCATTACCTCGTTTCGCGTTTTGTCTAGCATCGTTACTATAACAAAACATACACACCAATTTATTGTGCTAATCTTCACTGAGGATTATTCATTTCTAATTAACCTTTTAACTAAATTTCTCCACCCACAAACGTACAACCACGTGCTTTTAAACTTCTGTTTAATGTTATAACCACTACAATATACACGGTGCATATTGTGCAGCCAATCAATTTAGAAAATTGTGTAAGACATTTCGTTAAAATAACTTACAATTTCTACCAACTTTACTCAATTTTCACTGTTGTTAAATATCCTTCTTAAATACAGCATCAAATGTAAATAGTTCAGTCGAGACGTTAAAATAAATCAGCAATATCCCGCATACGTTCCCATGCAGGTTTCTCCATAAAACATACAAACACGTTTTTTTATCAAGTTCTTTTTTTCGCCTCGCCTCGTCTCGTCCCTACGCATCGACGTGGCGTTCGGGGATCGGCGTGTTTTGGCTGTTTTTTTTATACGTTTCCTCGTCGACAGCCATTGTCCTCAGTTGCACATTTACGGGGCGCGTAATCTGTTTACTAGATTGCTGCCTATCTTCGCAGACGCACCTAGCATTTGGGTCAGCAACATCTGGTATTCTTGAGTGTTTGTTCTTGATTCATCAGCACTCAGACGGCCACTGACACATTGAGGTCACTGGGACTTGACGGCCACTGACACATTGAGGTCACTGGGACTTGACGGCTACTGACACATTGAGATCACTGGGACCGGACGGCCACTGACACGTTGAGATCACTGTGACCAGACGGCAACTGGCACATTGAGATCACTGGGATCAGACGGCCACTAACACGTTGAGATCACTTGGACCAGACGGCAACTGACACATTGAGATCACTTGGACCAGACGGCTACTTTGGCGCATTCACCGTCTTTTGCCTTCCAAACAAGTCATGGATATTCGGTTCGACGGACAGCGTGCTCTGGTTACAGGAGCTGGAAGAGGTAACACTTAATATTGCAGCTTTGCATAATTGTGTAACTTCATTGAGTTGTACTTGGTAGTTCGTTGTATCGTGTACTACGTAATAGAAGGCGCTTTGTGACGAATCGTCCTGGTTTATCTGGTTTATGTGTATATAAGCGGTAATAAAAGCCAACTGATGAACTAACGCAGCCGTAGACGGTCTAAGTAAAACAGTTGGGCGGCATTTCTCAAGGCTGCATCACAACATTTGTAAATATTTTTGAAACATTTATTTTTGTAAATATTTATGTGAAACATTTGCATTTGCATTCAAAAGCGTTGAGACGCATTTGTTAAGAAGCCTGCTTGGAATGAACAAGTCTGGCAGGGGTGAGTTTTAAGCTAGACTGGATACTGCGCTATGTGCGGACATTCATTTGTTAACAAGCCTGGTTGGAATGAACAAGTCTGGCAGGGGTGAGTTTTAAGCTAGACTGGATACCGCGCTATGTACGGACATTCATTTGTTAACAAGCCTGATTGGAATGAACAAGTCTGGCAGGGGTGAGTTTTAAGCTAGACTGGATACTGCGCTATGTACGGAGATTCATTTGTTAACAAGCCTGGTTGGAATGAACAAGTCTGGCAGGGGTGAGTTTTAAGCTAGACTGGATACTGCGCTATGTACGGACATTCATTTGTTAACAAGCCTGATTGGAATGAACAAGTCTGGCAGGGGTGAGTTTTAAGCTAGACTGGATACTGCGCTATGTGCGGACATTCATTTGCTAACAAGCCTGGTTGGAATGAACAAGTCTGGCAGGGGTGAGTTTTAAGCTAGACTGGATACTGCGCTATGTGCGGACATTCATTTGCTAACAAGCCTGGTTGGAATGAACAAGTCTGGCAGGGGTGAGTTTTAAGCTAGACTGGATACTGCGCTATGTGCGGACATTCATTTGCTAACAAGCCTGGTTGGAATGAACAAGTCTGGCAGGGGTGAGTTTTAAGCTAGACTGGATACTGCGCTATGTGCGGACATTCATTTGCTAACAAGCCTGGTTGGAATGAACAAGTCTGGCAGGGGTGAGTTTTAAGCTAGACTGGATACTGCGCTATGTACGGACATTCATTTGCTAACAAGCCTGGTTGGAATGAACAAGTCTGGCAGGGGTGAGTTTTAAGCTAGACTGGATACTGCGCTATGTACGGACATTCATTTGTTAACAAGCCTGATTGGAATGAACAAGTCTGGCAGGGGTGAGTTTTAAGCTAGACTGGATACTGCGCTATGTACGGACATTCATTTGTTAACAAGCCTGATTGGAATGAACAAGTCTGGCAGGGGTGAGTTTTAAGCTAGACTGGATACTGCGCTATGTGCGGACATTCATTTGTTAACAAGCCTGATTGGAATGAACAAGTCTGGCAGGGGTGAGTTTTAAGCTGGACTGGATACTGCGCTATGTGCGGACATTCATTTGTTAACAAGCCTGGTTGGAATGAACAAGTCTGGCAGGGGTGAGTTTTAAGCTAGACTGGATACTGCGCTATGTACGGACATTCATTTGTTAACAAGCCTGGTTGGAATGAACAAGTCTGGCAGGGGTGAGTTTTAAGCTAGACTGGATACTGCGCTATGTACGGACATTCCATTTGTTAACAAGCCTGGTTGGAATGAACAAGTCTGGCAGGGGTGAGTTTTAAGCTAGACTGGATACTGCGCTATGTACGGACATTCATTTGCTAACAAGCCTGGTTTTGAATGAGCAAGTCTGGCAGGGGTGAGTTTTAAGCTAGACTGGATACTGCGCTATGTACGGACATTCATAATACCTTTATCATTGCAGGGATCGGAAATGCCATTGCAAAGGCCCTGGCAGCCGGAGGGGCTAGAACAATTGCCCTGAGTCGTACACAGGAGAATCTGGACAAACTGAAAGCTGAGGTAGTTTGCTTTGTTTTCACCCATTTTGTGTCTTCACCTACAAACTGAACTAAACAATTATCAGCCAAACGATATATTCCAGCGTCAGGCCACCATTGGTATGTCTGGGTTAGGTCCACATCCATTGGTGTGTCTGTGTTAGGTCCACATCCATTGGTGTGTCTGTGTTATGTCCACATCCATTGGTGTGTCTGTGTTAGGTCCACATCCATTGGTGTGTCTGTGTTACGTCCAGATCCATTGGTGTGTCTGTGTTAGGTCCACATCCATTGGTGTGTCTGTGTTAGGTCCACATCCATTGGTGTGTCTGTGTTAGGTCCACATCCATTGGTGTCTGTGTTAGGTCCACATCCTTTTCATCAATGTGAATCAAAGAGATGATGCTACTGTATAACACGTATATTGATACTTGCTTGATAACGTATGCCGGATATAGCCCCCTATTGAAATGTGTGCTTCCTTACCCCTTATCAGGACACACAGGGTCAACAGTGACCCGGAGGGTACATAGCTGGTTGTAATTTTTAGTATTTATTTATTTTTTAAATTGATTAGATCCATTCTAAGATATGCTGGATGTAGCTGGCACGGCAGCATTGATTATTTGGGTGTCACTGCATCATGTATGGTCGAAGAATGAACCGAAGAGGAAGCCGTCGACAGTTTCTGACAGCTTGGCCATGAACTGGCCGATGGCCGAATTAAAATTCGCCTGCCGAATACAAGAGTTATACAGCCAGGGAAATGTCCGAAATGCGTTAGCTGACGTGATTGAGTCACGCTCTCGTTTTAATGACATTGCTATATACCAATGACTTACTCATAATGTTTTATTCATGTGTGTACTATAAGTGTAATATCTGTGTTTATTTATTTGTTATGTTTAAATCAGCTCCTTCACACTATCTACTTTTAAAATAATCTATATTTTATAGTTTTATTAAATTTATGCAATTTTATGTAAATTATGTGTTTTATGTATTTTATAGTTTTATTTAATTTGTGCAGTTTCATGTAAAGCGCTTGAGAGCATTTTATCTTAATTGGATTTGGGCGCTATAGAAATTCCGATATAATAATAATAATAATATTAACCTGCGCCTGAAGCAACACACCACTCGACAAAGCGCTTCAAGTTATACTACATACTCAGGCTGTCACATAGGTGTATGCCCAGCTCACTGGTTGAAGGAGATGACATGCTAATGATACCTGTGCGTATGTGTGACTCATAGAAAACATGTCCAAAGTATTAATAAACTGCTTAGGGCGTTATTACGCAAACATGTACACTTTTGCCAAAATGCACTTTCCTTCATTGTATTCAAACAATTAATTGTGTAATATTAATTCACCACGATTATCATGCAGTGGCTGTTCCAAGGAACCACATTCAGAACATATTTCATGAAGATACATCGACTATTGGTTAAATCTGCATAGTGTGCTGTTTTTGACACATTTCTTAGTTCCACTTCAGTTTACTTTAGTATTAAAGCCTGCACTGCAATACTGTGACGCAAGTTACCCAGGAACAACCAATTTTGTTAAATTGCCAGTCAATCGGTGAGCTTAACGTTATACATGTTGTGCAAATTGGAGTAGCATGTATGGCATAACGTCAATTTGTATAATGGTGCATTTTCCGTTAAACAGAAATTGGAATGTCCTCACCAAAAAGACCCCCAATAATACTAATAATAATGAATTCCAACTGCTAAAAAATGTATTAGACATTCCAAGCCCAAACCCAAAAGCAAATAATATGACATCAAAATGTCCTAATGGTACATGGTGCGTCAAACAAATATCCTCTTCAGATTGTTGATTTTACATATTTATTTTGAAACCAATTTATATGAAATATATGTAGCGTCATGCCCCTAAAATGCCATTTTTGACCCGGCATATACATAGTTGGGAGTAAATTGCCAAAGACCAACAGTATAGTGACACATTTTCACACGCGTTGTGCTGATCACAATTACTTTGTATCGCAAGAAAATGTACACTTAAAAATATTTCTTTATGATTTCGGGTATATCAAGAAAATAACAACATGAAAAAAGTGACGCTATTTGTTGGTAATCATGTAAAATTAAATTATATGGTGCAATTTAACTACACAAGTTGATATTCCCAACACTTTCATGTCAAAAGGTATACCAGTGTAGCGGGTAGAAAGTGTCCCCGTACCAGAAGCAGGTGCCTACTTTCGGCCCGCGTAATGTCACGGGCCGAGAGTAGGCCCGTGCCAGATGTAGGCGCAGCCGTTATTATCAATGTGGTTTGGTCTAATGATACATGTTAATATCCTTTGTGCGAATGAAGCTTGCACAATTTCTGATGTCAAGACTTTTATTGCCCAACATGTTAATTAGAGATAAAGTAACTGCATTACTTAATTAACACAGAGAAACCAGAGAGTTATATACTATTCATTGCAGTCGCGTTAGAAAACGATAATTACAAACAATTCATGAATCTTTATTATAATACACGAATCTGGTACAGATTTGTAAATAAATGAATAATATAATGTCACTGCCTCATCGATGCAGTCCAGTATAAATATCTAGTCCATTTATGTGCTGCATCAACCAAACCATGTGGGACACACGGTCTCGATATTACATCTAAACATCTTGGTCCATCATTAATTCATTACTTGACCAAATAATCAGCTCTGCTTCATTAATTCAAAACAACGTTCAGTTGTTTGTGCTTTCATAAATCCATGTGATGCACTTTTCATGATTCTTGAGGTGATTTCACCATATCTTTAAAACAGCCTAAAACAAACGTGATGGCTACAAGAATTACAACAACTTAGTGTCCAAGTGGATGATCACACTAATTGTATGTATCATAACATAGAATATGTTGAAATGGATTTTTTATTGATGGTTATAAACAAAAGTAGAAACTGAGACATCAATACTTGCACTTCTTTGTTGTTAATAACATTAAAGCTTGTAAGTTCATTTGTTTTATTGAAATACTATATTGATGTCAATATTGAAGTGTAAATATTTTATTCTAAGGCCAGAGTAAAGTCCAGAACATCACTTTCATTACTGTCATGAGGTTAGCCTGTGACTTGATTCAAATTATCAATACGGAATTTATAATTTGAATTGGTATTTTCATGTGGAATTGGAATTGATATGTTGTAATTGGTGTGTAATTGGAATTGCTATACAGCTGTAACATTAATGTAATTGACTGCTACTCTGATAAAAAATTACTTGAATTAACACAAATCGTCATAAGCAATGATGTTTCTGATTTTACGACTCAACTTGATTTGCATTATATACACCTTGTACATGACATGATAAAACATTGAACTTCGGGGATCAGCTTAGTTGCGCATATTTCTATTCTTTTCAGCTTATCGATGTTCTTCTAATATGGCCTATAGGCTTGTGTCCAGCATTTTAATTAAAACATTCTGTTAAACATGTTAGCAATTATACCAGTATCTTGAGAAGTTAAGCTAAGCTAGTTAGCTCGTTTGGGGCTGTGGTCATTTGAAACACTTTCAGAAGATTGTGATTCAAATGCTTAATTTAATGTCAGTCGACATGTCTCATTTCACAAATTTATGTCTGGGGAATAATATACACATTTATACATTGTAGTAGTTTAGTGTAACATTGTGCTTAATAGTTTCTTTTTATGAATATATATCTGTTGAACTGGTGCATTGAAAAACAAAACCACCTTTAAGATGACATTACAACTTTTTATTTAAACATGTTTTTTTTAAAGGGAATAAAAACACGGCAGTGGTTAAAATGCCTATTCGGTGTGTACACCATAAGCCAACATAACAAATTAACACAGAATTATGCATCGGTAAATTAAATGTTTAATGCGTTTAACTCGCAAAGCACGCTTAAAATTCGAAGTTAATTAGACGGGCTATCACGTAGTTTTGTGACGTCACTGGTGACATTCGTTTACATTAAGTTAGTAATTCCATGGACTTGGTAATTCCTATAGCGAGTGGCGGTGATGGCAGTTTTCCAGAATACCAAGTAAAATATTTCCAATTTATGTAGACAGAACAAAACAGTAATCAAATAATTAATAAATTAATAGGAAAATATACGTTAATTAATTGAACAATATGAACTATAATTTTGTAGTTATCATATTGTTACAAGACTACATATATACACGCTTGCATACAAGTACGCACACATCCGCGCATGCACGCATTTCATTTATGCAGAGTTAAAATTATAAACCTCCAGCAAGCGTATTCCGTCGCATGGGAGACAAACCGCAAATCTCAAAGCAGATTCATGGGAATTCACTTGCAGCTGTCACTCATCGATCACGTGAACAGAGCATCGCATGAATCAAACTAACCTACAGGAGGTTGGCAAGCTCGTGTCAAGCGCAGTAAATGATTACATGTTAAGCCCCGCCTACTTGGTAAGCTTTACGGGCTCTTGTGTAATTGCTGCATGCAATGAAATTATAATGTGTTATATTGATACGTGGTCATACGTTGATTTATTAAAAACTAGGGAAACAAACTATCGCAATCGTCACACATTTCCGCATCTGTGTGATTAGTTTTCATAACTTGAACTTTACAAAAACAAGCGCATATGTTTTCGTAAGCAAAATCAAATTGCAAAATATAATTAATCGTTTGATATATAAATCATATTGAAACACCAACATCTTCTTTCTAAAATGTATGATTTAAGCTTTAAAACAACCAAAAACTTGGATAATTAATGTCTTTTTAAATATCTATTTTAGGACTTTTATTGCAAGTAATGTTCCTTGTTTTCACGTGGCTGGCTCGAAAATGTATCCGTCTTAAAAAGCGTAATACCATTATAAAATGATCCCATTATTTTCAGTCATAACCATATATATATATATAATATATATACATATATATAAAATATATATATATATATATATATATACATACATACATACATACACTGGTACACTGTCCATGTTTCACATGCGTAGAGCAGCGTGGGGAGTACTATTGCCCTGTACACCTTCAGCTTGGTCTGTATACTAATGCCTCTTCTGTTCCAAACATTGGCATGTAGTCTGCCGAAGGTCACGCTGGCCCTTGCAATTCTGACGTTCACCTCGTCATCAATGGTGGCATTTTGAGACAGTGTGCTGCCAAGATAGGTGAACCTGTTCACTGCACTGAGTCTCTGACCGTTGACTGTAATGTTGGGCTCAACATAGGGTTTCCCTGGGGCCGGCTGGTGCAGTACTTCAGTCTTCTTTATGCTGATGGTGAGACCGCAGTTTGTGCAGGCTATGGAAAACTTGTCTACGCTGCGTTGCATGTCAGCTTCTGAGCCGGCGTTGAGGGCACAGTCATCAGCAAACAGGAAGTCCTTGATGATGTCTGTCTTGACCTTGGTTTTTGCTTGAAGCCTCCTGAGGTTGAACAGCTTGCCATCTGTACGGTACCTGAGGTCGATTCCAACGTCACCATCTCTGAAAGCGTCTGTCCGCATTGCGGAAAACACGAGGCTGAACAGTGTTGGTGCCAAGACGCAGCCCTGCTTGACGCCGTTTGTGACAGGAAATGGCTCAGATGTCTCACCGTCGTCCTGAACTTGTGCTTGCATGCCAGCGTGGAATTGCTGCACCATGGAGATAAACTTCCGTGGGCATCCGTACTTGGCCATGATCTTCCACAGACCCTCTCTGCTAACCGAAACGAAGGCCTTGGTCAGGTCGACATAGGTAGAGAACAGGTCAGAGTTCTGCTCCTGACATTTCTCTTGCAGCTGCCTTGCAGCAAACACCATGTCGGTGGTCCCGCGCTCTTTCCGGAATCCACACTGGCTCTCTGGTAGGAGTCCCTGGTCAAGGTGCGCTGTGAGACGATTAAGCAGGATCCTGGCAAGTATCTTGCCTGCAATGGAGAGCAAGGATATACCTCGGTGGTTGTCGCAGACCTCATGATTTCCTTTTCGCTTGTACAGGTGTATGATAGAAGCATCTTTGAACTCCTGGGGGATCGTCTCCTGCTGCCACATGAGTAGAAACAGCTGATGGAGCTTTTCAGTCAAAGCTGAGCCACCTTCCTTGTAGACCTCGGCTGGAATGGAGTCTGAACCAGGAGCCTTGCCACTGGAGAGTAGACGAATCGCTTTCTGGGTCTCAAGCAAAGTTGGTGGATCATCCAGCGCTTCATTGATGGGCACTTGGGGGAGACGGTTTATGGCTTCATTGTTGATGGATGAAGGGCGGTTCAGGACGCTGTTGAAGTGTTCAGCCCACCGTGCGAGAATCTTCTCCTTGTCTGTGAATAGTGTGTTCCCGTCTGCACTGAGGAGAGGGGATGATCCTGAGGATGTTGGACCGTAGACTTCTTTCAGGGCATCGTAGAAGTTCTTCATGTCATGTCTGTCAGCGTAGCTTTGGATCACATCAGCTTTGTTTCTCAGCCAAGCATCTTGCATCTGGCAGAGTTTCAGCTGTACCGTTTTGCGTATGGTGTTGTATGCATCTTTCTTCGAGGTGGACTTGGGGCTACTGAGATAGGCTTGATGGAGACGGTGTTTCTCATCCAGTAGCTGCTTGATCTCGTCGCAGTTTTCGTCAAACCAGTCCTTGTGCTTTCTGGTCGAGAAAGCTGTGTTGTAGACCAGCTCTCTGAGGGTCGCCCAGTCGGCCACATTCTGGCTGTCCAGAGGGGTGGATTCCAGACGTGCTTCCAAGTTGTCCACAAAACACTGTTTGGTGTTGGTGTTCTTCAGTTGGGTTACGTTAAGCCTTTTTGGAGCTTTCTTGCCTTGCGGGCGTCTTTTAGGTTGGACTCGGATGTTGAGCTTGGTGACGATGAGGCGGTGGTCTGTCCAACAATCAGCGCCGCACATAGACTTCGTCACCCGCACATCCTGCCTGTCCCTCTTCCTGACGACGACGTAGTCAATAAGATGCCAGTGCTTTGATCGAGGGTGCATCCATGACGTCCTGTTTCGGGTAGGGAGGCGGAAGACTGTGTTGGTGATCAGTAGTTCATGTTCTGCACAGGTCTGGAGTAGTAGGAGACCGTTGCTGTTGCAGTGGCCCACTCCATACTCTCCGATGACCCCATCCCAGGAGACGTTGTCAGAGCCGACTCTAGCATTAAAATCACCAAGAATGATAATCTTGTCCGCTTTCGGAACAGCAGCAATGGCAGAGTGAAATTCCTCATAGAATTTGAACTTCACTTCATCCGAGTTGGTCATGGTGGGAGCATAGGCACTGATGATGGTAAGATGCTTCCTTCCAAACGAGAGAGGGAGTTTCATGGTCATAAGCCTGTCGTTCACTCCATCTGTATTGTACGTTAGGTGTCGTGCCCATACATGCAGTCTAGTTATGTACTGTAAGCTAGGCGTCGTGCCCAAACATGCAGTCAAGTTCTGTACTGTACGCTAGGCGTCGTGCCCATACATGCAGTGCAGTTATGTACTGTAAGCTAGGCGTCGTGCCCATACATGCAGTCTAGTTATGTACTGTAAGCTAGGCGTCGTGCCCAAACATGCAGTCAAGTTCTGTACTGTACGCTAGGCGTCGTGCCCATACATGCAGTGCAGTTATGTACTGTAAGCTAGGCGTCGTGCCCATACATGCAGTCAAGTTATGTACTGTAAGCTAGGTGTTGACATTGTTCACATACATGTAGTCAAGTTCTGTACTGTACGCTAGGCGTCGTGCCTATAGATGCAGTCTAGTTCTGTACTGTACGCTAGGCGTCGTGCCCATACATGCAGTCTAGTTCTGTATTAAGCTCTAGGCGCCACTTCTACATACAACCTAATAAAACTAATAATACAAATCCACCGACATTAATCCGTCTACAAGAACTCATACACGAGGTTTTCCCCGCGTCCTTTAGGTTTTCTTTGTCACATGACTTTCCGTGTTTGCTGTAATCGTGATATACCAATATGACACATCCTCATAAGTTATAATATGTGCCACTTTTTTAAAGCCTTTTGTTTTGTTTTATTTTTTGTTCGCCTACTTAATCACAATTGTATTTATAGTATATACTCCAGGTTTTCTCCGTTGTTTTGATGTTTATTAAAAAGCTCTGCAAAATGCATTGTTTTAGCTTGTCTGATACATCTATGTAAGATTATGTTGTATATAATCAGGTGTGTATGTTGTTGTATGCAGTAATTGGGGGAGTTTGGATATGTATACTTTTGGTAGAGCCTATATCTGTATTTAATTGATTTTAGCATACTTTGGGTGATCCATTCTGAGTTTTTATGTTTATGTTTTCTAAATTTGACTAATTTGTCTGGCATATGAGTCGCCTGTCAAATGTGCTAATTTGGTTTTAGAATCCCGAGATTCGCACTGTATGTGTTGACTTGTCCGACTGGGCAGCTACGCGGAACGCTGTCGAAGAAATAGGACCAGTCGATCTCTTGGTGAACAACGCTGCCATCCTAAACTTGGCCACGTTCTTACAGGTGGAAGAAGCCGACATAAGCAAGTACGAAATATCATTGTTTTATAATTTCAGTTGCACATATTTAACCAATTGGTATATATAAAAAGGCTGTAAATATTTCCATTAAAAATATAGGTTTCCTCTTGTTTTATTTCAGCAAATACTCAGATTAGCTTCAACATAGGTATACTGTATGTTTGCTTACTTTAAATTAAAACAAATTGTTCCAGGAAAAGCATAAATGTGTACCTTGTAACGGGAGCCGCCTGCAAATATCAGATTTTCAGAAAACTTTCGATAAAGTGCCACATCAAAGATTGCTACTTAAACTAAAAGCCCATGGTCGATGTAATCAACTAGATAGAAGAGTGGCTTACACACAGAAGACATAGAGTAATAGTAGATGGTGAGATTTCAAACAGGAAATCTGTTTTGAGTGGGGTACCACAGGGATCAGTATTAGGCTATATACTGTTGTTAATATATATATATATATATATATATATATATATATATATATATATATATATATATATATATATATATATATATATATATAAATGATTTGGAAGATGACATATCTAGCAAAGTACTGAAATTTGCAGATGACACAAAAGTGTTCAGAAAGGTTACTAATGTTACAGATAAACAAAGTTTACAGTATGATCTAGATACATTAGTTAAATGGTCAGAAAAAGGCAAATGTTATTCAATTTTGGGAAGTGTAAATGCATACACGTAGGACATAGAAACATGGACGAAGAATATAAAATGGGGGATGCTGTACTAGGTAGAACCACACAAGAAACGGACTTAGGAGTAACATTTAGTGCTGACATGAAAGTTTCAGAGCAATATCGGATTGCTGCTTCTAAATTCTATGGCTAATTGAGAGAACTATCACGTATAAGGAGAAACAGCTCATTGTACCCCTGTATAAAGCAATAGTTAGACCATATTTGGAATATTGTATTCAAACATGGAGGCCGTATCGTAAGAAGGACATAAACAAGCTAGAAAGAATACAACGAAGAACGACTAAAATGATTCCAGAATTGAGAGATCTTAGTTACGAAAGCCGCTTATTACAATGTGGTTTGACAACAGAGACCAGGAGACTAAGAGGAGACCAAATAGAAGTGTTTAAAATAGTGAAAGGTTATGAGGATGTTGATAGGAATAAGTTCTTCAAACGTAAAGAAGGCAGTAGAACAAGAGGACACAAAGCAGCATTAGTTAAGGAACAGTGTAGGTTGGACATGAGAAAGTACTCTTTCTCACAGAGGGTGATAAATGAATGGAACAAACTGCCAAATGATTGTGTTAATGCTAGTAGTGTGAATATGTTTAAAAATAGAATTGAGAGATATCTGATAAGGGCGGGCTACACATAGATGACAAAATTGTTGGACTCTCGATAAGCCAATGCTTTCCTTGTCCACTTGCCATCTGGAACTTGTTGTTTGGGATGGCAATCTTGTAAAATTTTGTGAAAAGTGAACATCTACGACTCGAGTTAACAATTCTGAAAGTTGTCACACAACGTTGCATGCTTATGATGGAGCGATGTTGCTACAACATTATTTGTGAAATGACCAAATCTAGACTTTTCCACAACGGTGTTTAGCCTAAACATTTTGTGTTAGCTGGGATGTTTATGATGTAGTTATTTTTTAATATAGCGGTATCTTTACTATTATCATCAGGACTACAACGACACAGTATGATGCAATTATTTTGTTCACATAGCAGTGTCTACTATTATCATCAGGACTACAACAACGCAGTATTTTGGCTTTTTATTTTGAAGTTTTAGCCGGTTAGTGTCTTTGTCGGTTAGAACGCCGGATTGTCAGTCGAGATGACCGTTGTTCTAGTCCATCATGCTGGTGCTTCGACACTTTGGCAATTTCGTTCATCCCACATTGCCTGTATCTTTCGGATGGTACACTAAAAGCCGTTGGTCCTTTCTGCTTGTTTTCTGCGCCAGGTTAAGTAAAAGGTCTCACCCAGGGAGTAAATGTGTACCCTGTCGTGGCCTCATTATCTCTATCAAAGTGTGGTGTACTCTAGTTTGTGTGTATCTCTATCAAAGTGTGGTGTACTCTAGTTTGTGTGTATCTCTATCAAAGTGTGGTGTACACTAGTTTGTGTGTATCTCTATCAAAGTGCGATGTACTCTAGTTTGTGTGTATCTCTATCAAAGTGTGGTGTACTCTAGTTTGTGTGTATCTCTATCAAAGTGTGGTGTACTCTAGTTTGTGTGTATCTCTATCAAAGTGTGGTGTACTCTAGTTTGTGTGTATCTCTATCAAAGTGCGGTGTACTCTAGTTTGTGTGTATCTCTATCAAAGTGTGGTGTACTCTAGTTTGTGTGTATCTCTATCAAAGTGCGGTGTACTCTAGTTTGTGTGTATCTCTATCAAAGTGTGGTGTACTCTAGTTTGTGTGTATCTCTATCAAAGTGCGGTGTACTCTAGTTTGTGTGTATCTCTATCAAAGTGCGGTGTACTCTAGTTTGTGTGTATCTCTATCAAAGTGTGGTGTACTCTAGTTTGTGTGTATCTCTATCAAAGTGTGGTGTACTCTAGTTTGTGTGTATCTCTATCAAAGTGTGGTGTACTCTAGTTTGTGTGTATCTCTATCAAAGTGTGGTGTACTCTAGTTTGTGTGTATCTCTATCAAAGTGTGGTGTACTCTAGTTTGTGTGTATCTCTATCAAAGTGCGGTGTACTCTAGTTTGTGTGTATCTCTATCAAAGTGTGGTGTACTCTAGTTTGTGTGTATCTCTATCAATGTGTGGTGTACTCTAGTTTGTGTGTATCTCTATCAAAGTGTGGTGTACTCTAGTTTGTGTGTATCTCTATCAAAGTGCGGTGTACTCTAGTTTGTGTGTATCTCTATCAAAGTGTGGTGTACTCTAGTTTGTGTGTATCTCTATCAAAGTGCGGTGTACTCTAGTTTGTGTGTATCTCTATCAAAGTGCGGTGTACTCTAGTTTGTGTGTATCTCTATCAAAGTGCGGTGTACTCTAGTTTGTGTGTATCTCTATCAAAGTGTGGTGTACTCTAGTTTGTGTGTATCTCTATCAAAGTGTGGTGTACTCTAGTTTGTGTGTATCTCTATCAAAGTGTGGTGTACTCTAGTTTGTGTGTATCTCTATCAAAGTGTGGTGTACTCTAGTTTGTGTGTATCTCTATCAATGTGTGGTGTACTCTAGTTTGTGTGTATCTCTATCAAAGTGTGGTGCACTCTAGTTTGTGTGTATCTCTATCAAAGTGCGATGTACTCTAGTTTGTGTGTATCTCTATCAAAGTGTGGTGTACTCTAGTTTGTGTGTATCTCTATCAAAGTGCGGTGTACTCTAGTTTGTGTGTATCTCTATCAAAGTGCGGTGTACTCTAGTTTGTGTGTATCTCTATCAAAGTGTGGTGTACTCTAGTTTGTGTGTATCTCTATCAAAGTGTGGTGTACTCTAGTTTGTGTGTATCTCTATCAAAGTGTGGTGTACTCTAGTTTGTGTGTATCTCTATCAAAGTGTGGTGTACTCTAGTTTGTGTGTATCTCTATCAAAGTGTGGTGTACTCTAGTTTGTGTGTATCTCTATCAAAGTGTGGTGTACTCTAGTTTGTGTGTATCTCTATCAATGTGTGGTGTACTCTAGTTTGTGTGTATCTCTATCAAAGTGTGGTGTACTCTAGTTTGTGTGTATCTCTATCAAAGTGTGGTGTACTCTAGTTTGTGTGTATCTCTATCAAAGTGTGGTGTACTCTAGTTTGTGTGTATCTCTATCAAAGTGTGGTGTACTCTAGTTTGTGTGTATCTCTATCAAAGTGTGGTGTACTCTAGTTTGTGTGTATCTCTATCAAAGTGCGGTGTACTCTAGTTTGTGTGTATCTCTATCAAAGTGTGGTGTACTCTAGTTTGTGTGTATCTCTATCAAAGTGTGGTGTACTCTAGTTTGTGTGTATCTCTATCAAAGTGTGGTGTACTCTAGTTTGTGTGTATCTCTATCAAAGTGTGGTGTACACTAGTTTGTGTGTATCTCTATCAAAGTGTGGTGTACTCTAGTTTGTGTGTATCTCTATCAAAGTGTGGTGTACTCTAGTTTGTGTGTATCTCTATCAAAGTGCGGTGTACTCTAGTTTGTGTGTATCTCTATCAAAGTGTGGTGTACTCTAGTTTGTGTGTATCTCTATCAATGTGTGGTGTACTCTAGTTTGTGTGTATCTCTATCAAAGTGTGGTGTACTCTAGTTTGTGTGTATCTCTATCAAAGTGCGGTGTACTCTAGTTTGTGTGTATCTCTATCAAAGTGTGGTGTACTCTAGTTTGTGTGTATCCTTCATTGTGTTCAACCTAGCTTCGCTTTACTTTCAGAACGTTTGATATAAACGTCAAGGCGGCTATCAATGTGGCTCAGGTACGCTGTATTCACTTAATTAATTTAATGTGTGTATGTAATAATAATGTGTATGTATGTATGTTAGTATGTACAGAACGTACGTACGTACATGCTTATTTGCATGCACGCTTGCTACGAGTTTATGTATGTATGTATGTATGTATGTATGTATGTATGTATGTATGTATGTATGTATGTATGTATGTGTTTTTGACATGTGTAATTATTGCGGTATTTAAAACCTATAACATTGATGATAAAGAATCATAGTTGCCTGTTTGCTATGATGGTGTTTCACTACTTTGGCGACCGGTAATATTTTGTAGATTGGTACATCCATAATTGTAAAATGTTCCGTTATCACATGGTATACATGACACCAACTAAGTTAGCGAATTACTCTGCTGTCTGTGTCAAGGTATTCATCCTGTCACTAAGACTCGTACGATTCTAACGTAAACTAAGCATTATATGGTATGCTATGTTTATTCAACTTCTTCGTTTTCAAGGTAGTGGCAAAAGGAATGATCAACAGAGGCAAAGGAGGTGCTATAGTGAACGTATCTGCGATTTTGAGCCATATCGCTAAGCCATCATTTCTGTCATACTGCGCATCTAAAGGGGCACTTGACCAGGTCACGAGGGTGATGGCTTTGGAACTCGGCCCACACCAGGTAAACCGTCAACTCAATGAAGAAGAACGCTCATCTTATTTAGAAATATTTTTAATTGCTATTGAGTTAATATTGTCGACTACGCACACAACTGCACACAAAGCTTATTGCTTTATAATAGTGTTATTATAGTTAACTGGCCTATTTTGGCGGGTAACGCCGTTGCACGGGAAGAAAAGGCAGAGCCATCAGTATTTTCTAGTTAAAGCCGCGACTATCGATATCTACAGTCTCACTGGATGGAGCTACCATGTGTATGTTATACTACTACTCCTATATCTACACTCTCACTATGATGGAGCTACCATGTGTATGCTATACTACTACTCCTATATCTACACTCTCACTATGACGGAGCTACCATGTGTATGCTATACTACTACTCCTATATCTACACTCTCACTATGACGGAGCTACCATGTGTATGTTATACTACTACTCCTATATCTACACTTTCACTATGACGGAGCTACCATGTGTATGTTATACTACTACTCCTATATCTACACTTTCACTATGACGGAGCTACCATGTGTATGTTATACTACTACTCCTATATCTACACTTTCACTATGACGGAGCTACCATGTGTATGCATTACTACTACTCCTATACGTTTTCGATCTCCCATAAGTTAAAACCCCAATCGGCACCATCATTTGGAATCCATCCTAGGTAGCGTCGATTATCCAGGCTCCGTGCCATATACTGGGCGCATACATAACATAAGAGTTGACTTTTTTCAGTTGATACGATGCAATTCGAATTAACTTTAAACTTTAATTACATTAACACAACTGTCCGACTGAAAAAGTTAAATTAGGCAAAACATTTTTTAGTGTAACATCTCGATAATGACGCTAATTGGCTAATGGCGCTACACGGGAACGCCTACACTGAATGGAGTGGTGACAGTGGGTATCAGCGAGGCCACGCCTCTGCTGCCAGACTCTCTTCTCGGTGGATTCATGAAACCGAGCGAGAGTCGAATAAGCGAGATTAGTCCTATGGGCATATAACAGGGGCGCCACACGGTGGACTGGGCACCAGTCTTTGAAACATACGGATCTTACCATGGGAATACTACGTCTTTTTTGTAAATCACGATTAATATGTAACTGCATCTGGTCTCATTCCTGGAAATAAAAATGTCACGGCCATTTTATTTTATGGATTAGTACTTGATGTATATATTTAGAAGAAAGTGCAAATACTATTTATGGTTCCAATTGTATGCACTTTCACTAATTGTGGTCAACACATATGACCCCTGTACAAGTTTACATCACTTTTAAATTATCGTTCGTCCTCATTAATTATTATAAGTGTAGCTTTGAGTAGCTTGATTCATAATTTATCATTACATCTAAGGCTGATTGAAAACACTGACATATTGTTATAATACGGTTATATTGAGGCCATTAGGTCTTCATAGCATCACGTTGTAACACTATTAAATCAATGTCATTAACCAATATGAAAAAAACAGTGTACCTAATGCGTGGATTCGTACTCGACGTGTGGATTTTTATCGTAGCATATTAGGTTCCCCAACATTTTTTTATATTAATTCCGCAAATTCAGACGTTTTGCTAAACGATATGTCAGGCAAAGTGTGTGTGCGTGCGTGCGTGCGTTTGTGTGCTAAATAAAAAAATAATAATGTGTGTTAAAAAAAATTTAATAAAAAGTTGCGAAATTGCCGAATATTTCCATTTTCCATATATTGCACTGTTTGGTCACCGCTCTTTCTAATGGATGCAATTTTAAATCAGGAGGCTACTCTCATCTGCATTTGTTTTTAATTAGTTCGTTGCAAAGGATAATTTGGTTATATGTCTTCCTTTAATGCTGCATCTGATACATTAAATAACCCAAAACTGTCAATTCAGACTTTTGGTCGAATAGGACAGCAGGGGACACACACGCACGCACGCACGCACGCACGCACGCACGCACGCACGCACGCACGAAAGCACGCACACACACACACACACACACACACACACACACACACACACACACATGTACATACATATATGCAAAACTCAGAAGACTGGCCTGGTGTATCCCGACTCCCCTTGAACACGCACACACACGTGTTGGTGTGATTAGCTGCGCTGGCATGGCGGTATAAGTAAAAAAAATTCTAACTTCGCAATCAAATTATTTTCCTGAATGAAACATTTGTTCTATTGGTATAACTTTAAATCTAGACTACGACTACATTTTTAGATTCGGACCAACAGTGTGAATCCCACAGCTGTGCTGACAGAAATGGGGAGGTGTGTTATGTCTGATCCTGCTGTAAGTGCTACATTGATGGCGAGAACGCCACAAGGAAAGTGTGCAGGTAAATACTGTTTCAACATTGTTGGGAGTAATAATGAAATATCAAAGTGTTATTGTGTTTGGGAAGTACGTGCGTTTAGAAGAGTACATTTTGGAAGAACATGATAACTGTCCTGGTTTTTGACAGATAGTACATGTTTGTGTCTATGATAACACGACAATCAGATTTCAAATGACCTATGTTGTTTTCGTTCTGGTAGAAAACAGTTATCGATGGCCGTGGGTGAAGCACACTCACAAACACACACGTTATGTGTATGTTTGTGTGTGTGTGTGTGTGTGTGTGTGTGTGTGTGTGTGTGTGTGTGTGTGTGTGTGTGTGTGTGTGTGTGTGTGTGTGTGTGTGTGTGTGTGTGTGTGTGTGTGTGTGCGCGCGCGCGCGCGCGCACTCTCACAAACACACACGTTATGTGTTCGTCTCCCGCCGACAGTTGGCAACACTTTTGGCCAGTCTACGGCCGACAACCCATCAGATCTGACCACACGATCATCAGATTGTCCGTACAACCGGCAATAAAGAAGCGTGGACACCTGACTGCTTGACAGTGGCTGTTGTGGAATTTCATATCACTTTCAGACCTTCCAAATCATACATTGTAATTTTTCTATGTATGTACAGTGCTGTAGTTGGACAAATGTCTCTTCCGAAAACTAGTCGACTATAACAACTAAGTACATTTTCTAAGAAATGTTACAGTAACACACTAATATATCATAAAACGAAATAAACTTTACGAGCGGCACTGTCGGTGGACCGCATAGTTAATTATAGTCACCAACTCGCGAATCAGTCGATATGTGTCTGTTCAACAATCGGTCACATTTTCGGTCGGCCGAAGGGTAGTAGCCAACTATTTGTCGGCAGACAAACTGTTGGCGACTAAAAGTCGGTATGTGTATGGCGGGCTTGAGGCGACTGGGACGCATACACGTCAGTTTTCCACAACCGTGAGATAACTAACTCCCCAATACGACACAACAAAACTGACAATAATTGGATCGGAAGAGTGCATGCACGTTACGACCCGAATCAGCTAGACGTAGCCATACTCGTTACAACAATCAACAAACTAGTTACGTGAATGCCGGGCTTAACGTTTTCGATGCTCCTTAGCCATTGCGATGCCCTGTTGTTAATAGTTCACAACAGGCATAGTAAAAGGCTCTGTGGAAATGGCGCCCCCACGACCTTCCCGGGCTAGGAATGACAAAGAAGAAACAGCAAAAGATACAAGGATAACATATGGCATATAAACGCACAAATATATACATGCATGCATGTTTCTGTGCGTGCATCCATATATGCATACGTCCATTTTCACGCACCCGCACGCGCACGCACACACCAGTAAAAGTACGAATGCGTTGTTTCTTTTTGCAGAAGTGGAGGACGTCGTCCATGCCGTGATGTACTTGTTGAGTGACAAAGCAGACATGATCAATGGTGTAACACTGGATGTAGACGGTGGTCTGTCGGCTTGCTAGAGCCACTGATGACAGAGCTGTCGAAGTCAAGTGTCAAGTCTTTCTCCATGCCAAGGAGTCAAGTCTGTAGTCTTTAGTAACGCTTTCCATTCTGAATGAAATTCAACATCTTCTTAAGATCCACACGTTTCGCAGACTGTACCATTCCCTGGCAGATGAAATGGAAACATGTCCTGGCTTCGCAAGATTGAACTGATGAGTCAATATGCCACTCGAGTTCTTTGATACAGTCATCGGCAAACCCTTCATATAATGAAACATCTTATAGGTGATGAAATCATTTAACAACGACACCACTTCATTCGGGCTTTTCTTTGCAGTAATCTCATCATATGCATACAGGAATGCTTTACCATCAGACAATCGATGAATATAAAATGTAAAACATTTCAGAGAATATGTGGAAATGGTATATTTTGCATGAAGTCGTAAGTAGTCATTTCCGAAAGATCCTTTTCAGCATTCTTTACATTTTCTTCACACTGTTTCATGCACTGCTGGAACTGTTTATCTTTATTTGATGCAGTTACAGTTTCCAGTTTCTTTTTAGAAGTTTCACCATCCTCTGCCCATATCTGTATAACCGTGAGCAAGCGTCAACCCTAGGCCTGCTAAATGCATGTATGGAGCGGTTTCGATATTGCTTAAGGAAAAAAGTCAAACTTAATCACAGGTTTCACAGCATGATTTTTTGTTTTACTGCCAAACAGGCAGCTGGCTCAATATTTTCAAAGTATGATATTCACATCATATGAACGTAGATATTGCCACCCAACATATTTTTTTGGACAAAAAAATTAATGAACTGTCTGGTTATGTCCTACACCTAACTCAGCATACCCCATACTCATTTTCATAGATTCCATTCTACAGGAAAAAAAAACCTGTGTGATACGACATCAATTGTGACAGACGCGACATAAACGACAAGGTAAATAAAATGAATCTTTATTTTCAAACTGTCTCTTTACTTGGTTAGTCTGTTGGTTTACATGATTATTCTTTTTCAAAAAATAGTATGAAGAAAATTACTTTGATTAACATAGTAATACCTGGAAATCTGACTGTGTAAATTGGTATTACCAGATGTGATAAAATGTACACAAAGCTTAATCTATCACAATGTTATGACCTGTCGTGTTTGTGGTGATTCAAATGCTAACTTGATCATCTTAACAGGTAGAACTACTATCCACTCCGATGAGGTCTAGCGGGCCAAAGAAAATAGCAAATGGGTGGATGTCATCAGTGTCATCTTTCTGGGCCACCTGAACGCTATCTTCTCATTTGTAGTGAGTTGGAAAAAAATAACAAATGAATTAAAAGAAAATGTTACTGTGATTATGATAATTTGTTCTTCATTTGATAGGTGATTTGTTGTATAAATATTCAGTGGTTTCCAATATTCAAAATATTCTAACTTCAACATTGATGAAAGCGGTCTACTAATTTTTTATTATTAACAGTTATTTCCAGGCTAACTAAATATGTTTTCAAAGTCGCCTGATGCGTTACTGAAAACAGCTTTTTCATTTCTGCTGGATCAGGCAGATCCATTTTGCTGTAAAAATAAAGTAATTTCATAACAATGTCCAACATGGACAGTGTAACACATTTTTGTGTGTGTCGGGTATTCAAATATCACTACTACTTTGCATCATAATGATCGTTTTACAACAATGATATTCACTTCCTAATATCATCAGCTCAACCATAATATGATATCCTAATCCACTTCGCTTAAGTTTTAGGCAAGTCAAAATGTAACAACATATCAGGTCTTTTAGAAAACAAAAACATTGTATTGTTCGATAACAAAGTTATTAGTTATTAAGTTATCTAAATGGAACTGATGGCACTTCTCCTTTGAGCCAAATAATTAATAGGGCAACATGAGGCAACACGACACAAAAGCAGTCCAAAAAGTGTTCATTTAGAACTTCTAATGAAAAACAGATGCATATATGTTGTACACACGTATGGGTAGCAAAATCGGATGTACTAATTTACTCATTTGGTTGATGAAGCTAATATTCTGTTCATGCTTCTCCACACATAAATGTCAGGCAAAATACCAGATTTGTTTCATTTGTATGAATTTACTTGATATTCAGATACGATACTTGTGACTTTGAGTGACTCCAGAAAGGCATGAGTTAACATGTGCAAATAAAATGCTAAGCTAAAAAAATGCTAAGCTAAGCTTTATATATCTAAATATTTGGGATTTGTCTTTTGTTTTGTTCATGTGTAACTAGCATAGTCTGTGGTGCCATCTGCTTGATAAAATAACAGTAACAAAACAGCTGTACACTGCAGCCAACTGTGAGTAGACTGCCAGCCAATTTTTAGCAAAATGATGATGTTTGGGACAATACAATGGTGGACAATTTCCAAAAGTAGGCATCTGTTTGTGAGTATCTAGTTAATAACATATAATATCACATGGCTCATGTAGTTTTACTTTGTTTCTAGTGTAATTTTAACCAATGAAAATATCGTTTATAACAGTTTAACTTACCACAGGTGACATCATCATGTCAAAGCGTCTCATCTGCAACAATTGAATCTTACAATTTGAAACTGTCCTGGCCTAGTACCTATTATTCAAAATTATATTTTTCATACCAAAACATTTGGACATATGCTATTTATCATATAACTGCAAATAAAATTAATTTAATACAACAAATTGATCATTCTGGTACTTATGTTGCTTTGTCGCATCTGTCACACTGTGACAGACGCGACATTTTGATTGACAGAATTGATAAATCCTTTGCACTTCATAACAACAACTCACTGATTAATGACTTTGTATCTGTGAATTGCAAATGGTTCAAGCTGTGTTTAGCATATTTTTCTCCCTGTGACATTTCTGGGAAAATCGGGTGTGACAAACGTGACATATTTCCACTAAGAAAATCTGTATGACTTATAATGTTTGTTCAATTTAATTTTTTTTGAAATCAACTAAGGATGGGTTGTAAAGCAGAAAAAAATTATTGAACGTTAATTTAGCCACTTACCTTTTTTAGACAGATCGTACCGTCTCTTGAAAAAAACAATGTCAGGTTCCCACCTCAATAACTCGGCAGTGTTTGGGAGTAGACAGTTATTTTTTTTGCCCAAACATACCTTGGGGTATATATTCAACACATAACAAATAAAAGGAGGCATCCAGACAGTGTAATTTTTATTTTTACGCATGAAATGAAAACACATGAAATCGTTGAAAGGCTTTACATTTTTATGTAAAAATATCCCCATTTTTAGGCCCTCAAAAAAGATAAGATAATTTGTTATACCTAACAAGACTTAAAAGTGGGACCTTACGTGGCGCCAGCCTAGAGAAACGTTAACCAGGTTCCCGATTAATTAATCAGATGTGGATATATTATATAAAAGTCCTATTAACATGACCAGTTATTATTTCAGTGTAGAATGACCGTTCAGTTACATGTTGAGCGTCGATGTGGTTGATTAAAAATACAATGAATGCTCCCTATTGATATCGCTTTGGCTACGGCTTGGCTACATTTCTTGCAATGTCAAACGTGTCACAAACACACAATTTATGGTTAACATAAATGCGATATAGCCAGGACAACACTTCTGAGATGTTCATTAACATTCCGTTTATTTTTGCTGCATCTATTGCAGCTGCCTAAATATTTCGAGTCGCCATGCAGGCCAGTGTCAGTGCCACTGTAGTCAAAATTGAAGCCTGTCTGTCTTTTGTGTATTCTCAGTAGCGCCAGCGGTGTCTGATGCCCCAGTGCAGTGGCACTGCCACTGGCAGTACTAGTAGTTAGTTGGGCTTGTGCTACGCCAGGCAAAGTCAATCACCATACATTTTTTCTATCTGGCTGTTGTTGTTGTATAGGAGAAGGACCCGCTCGTCAAAAACGTGCGCATTTTCATGAAACGTGAAACCTTAAAAAAATGCCATAAACAGAGCAATAAACACATATTTCATGTCTGTATGCATTCTAATATGTATATCACTAAAGTTACCTGACAATAACCATGTAAAAATGTGAAATTATTACCTTTTTGTCAGAACGCATGTGTTTTTGACATCTCACAGAAAACCGGATGTTTTGTGAACGCGACTACAAAACGGGAATCTCGTAGATCAATATAAGGTCACGCTAAGAATTGCCGTCTGCTGGCCATAGAGTTACATCTTTAACCATCCCCCATAAACTACAAACTTACTAACGGGTGTTTTATTTATGTCTGTGTGCTGGCCCACTCTGGCCTCATTCTACACGAAATAGCGTTAGACCATGTGTCCCAAAGGCAACATCACGTGCACAGCATTATGGCTATTTATGAAATATTTTTATGTGACCGATAAATGTACTCATAAATAATTATTTGAAGCACATTTCTTCTGTTTCTTGACGCCCAAGTGTCAGTTGTATGTCAAGGAATGCACATGTGAATCAGTTAGTGCGTATCAGTTTTAAAACTTAAGTTATTAGTTCCGTAGCCATTTGGCTACGGAAAGCCCACATTCGTGCGTACGGCATGGACCTCCGCCCTTAGCTTAATAGCGGGGTGGACGATTCTGCCTAGTCCAATATCGTTAGAAACGTGAATTTGATGTGTCGGACGGCTGGGTGGAATGTTCGGAAAACTGGGAACACAGTAATTAAATTAAGTATTATCCATTTAGTTAAAATGGTGCCACCCAAGACCAAGTACAGCCCAGTGGTGAAGGAGGCCGCCCAGTTGGAGGTGATCGGAGCCATCGCACTCGGGCTTGTCGTTGCCGTAGCTGCGGTCATTGTGGCCGCTGATGTTCCTGCCCTGATGGTGGCCGTGCGACGCCTCCGAGACATCATCACCACATGGTGATGTAAACCGTCATGAACTTGTGATAAAGTAGATTGCTAATTGAGAGTACCAGGGTTCTAGTCCACCTGCTGCTGCTTCAAAACGTAGCCCGAGATTGTGTATGAGAAAACATGCTCAGAATGATGTGACTTGTGAAAATTCAGCCCTCAACTAAAAACGATAGTGAAACTTGACAAATGCATCTAAACGGGTTTGCAAAGTTATATATGTATGTACTTGCAGAACAAAAGCATATGACATTGATAGGATTTAACAAGATTGCCATCCAAGGCAAAGATCCAGATGGAAAGTGGACAAGGAAGCCATTGGCTTATTAAGAGTCCAACATTTTTCATCTATGTGTAACCCACCCTCCTGAGATATGTGTCAACTTTGTTTTTAAACATATTCACGCTGCTAATGCTAGCAATTACACAATCTATAGATAATTTGTTCCATTCATTTATTGTCCGCTGTGAAAACAAGTACTTCCTGATATCCAATCTACACTGATCCTTTACTAATGTTACCTCATATCCTCTAGTTCTACTATTTTTCTTGAGTTAGAAAAACATATTTCTATCAATATTTTCATACCCATTCAATATCTTAAAATCTTCAATCTGATCTCTTCTTAACCTCCTTGTCTCTAGGGTTGTTAAACCACATTCTTTTAGGCGCTCCTCATAACTAAAGTCTCTCAGTTCTGGAATCATTTTAGTTGCTCTCCTCTGTATTCGTTCAAGTGTATCTATATCCTTGTTACGATTTGGTCTCTACGCTTGTATGCAGTATTCTAAATGAGGTCTAACTATTGGTTTTTTCCTTGTATGCTATATTTCTCCTAATCAACCCAAGGATTTGATTACCCTTTGAAGCTGCAGTACCACACTGCTCTGAAACTTTCATATCAGCACTTATTGTTACTCCTAAATCCTTTTCATTTATAGCATTTCCCATAATATAGTTTACAACCAAGTTCACGTGTCCTGTGTGTAGGCATTTACATTTCCCAAAATTTAATAACATCTGCCATTTTTTCAGACCATTGAACTAATTTGTCTAGATTGTTTTGTAAATGTTGTTTATCAATAAATTATCAGTATCATTAACCGTTCTAAACACTTTTGTGTCATCCGCTAATTTTAATATGTTGCTTGTTATATGATCATGTCATTGATTGACATATATATATATATATATATATTAAGAATAATAAAGGTCCTAATACTGATCCTTGTGGTACCCCATTCAAAACTGATTTCCCGTTTACTACTACAAACTGTGTTCTGTCAGTCAGCCATTGTTCTATCCAGTCGATTATGCCATCTCTGATACTATGGGCTATTAATTTAAGTAGTAATCTTTGATGTGCCACTTTGTCAAAAGGTTTCTAAAAATTTAAGTAGATAATATCTACTGGTGATCCCTCATCTATCCACTTAGTGATTTCTTCCAAACAAATTTGTTAAGCATGACCTCGCTTTTAGGAATCCATGTTGAGATGAATTTAATAATTTATGCCTAACAAGGAAGTCCATCATATGGTATTTAATTAACCTTTCTAATAATTTACAAATAACTTATGTTAAACTCACTGGTCTATAATTTTTTTACTTATTTCTTGAACCCTTTTAAAATAATGGTATGATGTTTGCTTCTTTCCATAAAAAAACACTCCCTCTTTTAATGACAAGTTGAAAACTCTCGCAAGTGGTATACTAATTTGTTCTACTGTTTCCTTTAGTAGTTTTGGAGGAATTTCATCCACTCCAAGTGATTTATTATCCTTCATTTTCTTTATTTTCTTAGCTACCATTTCTGGAATTACAGTTAACTGCCCTAAATAGTCAGATTTAGCTTCCTGAAATTTAACATCTGGAACTGATAATGAACTAATATCCTCTCTGGTAAACACTGAATTGAAGTATCCATTTAGGTCTTCCAACATTCTTGACATGTTTTCTGTGACTCTTAGAATGTATACCATAAATATATATACGTAGGACTTGATCCAATACTATTTTCATTAAGAAATCTGGACAATTTGGCTTTTAAGAGTTATAATTTAATTAAATTACCATTTATAATTAGTAAGAAAACAATTTTTAAGCAGAAGGCTGATGAAATCGTATTTTCTGCATTTTAATTGCACAAAGCATCTACAATTTCTTAAATGTAACTTCTTGTAACTTGTGTTAGACACAGATGTTTTGTTGCTCCAAGATAACCATGTTATGATGTTATGTCATGAACTGTTGGCTCCATTAGTTTCTGGACCAACTAGTTCACAGACATTATGTTGATTAGGTATGCGAGAGAAAAAAATCAAAGTGGTTTAATCATACAACGGCCCAGGAGAAGAAAATATCCTGCACAGCTTGCATAGTTTGATGTATATTTTTATCATAAAAGGTAAAAGTAAGTTCTTATATTGCACAATATCCAGTCCTTTGGACTGTTCAAAGCGCTTTACACTTCACCCCCTGGCAGACATGTTCATTCCAAGGCCATCTCAACTTCTCTGGGAAGCATTCAGCCACGCTGCAATTACAGCACGAAGACTATTCGTTCACATATCCACCACTGTCTGTATTGCCAGGTACTCATTTATACAGCTGAGTGAACTGTGGCAACGTGGGGTGATCAAACTTGGCAAAGGTTCGAAGCGACAGCAGTGGGATATGAAACTGGATTCTCTCGATTGAGAGTCCATCATTCTAACCGGCATGCAATGCAAGCCTGCACATACACACTTGGGTATACACGCATGCACACTACAAACATACAATGATATCGGTGTATGCAACTTATGGTCAAACATCTGTGCAGTTCATTGTATGTATGTATGTACAATCAAACCTTGTACACAATTTCATGTAACGTTTAGATAAATCTAGAAACACTGATAATTGCAGTAGTGACATCAGATGGATAGGGAGGATAAGGAGACAATGGATAAAGTGACTTTATATACATAATGATCTTGTGTAATCAAACAGTGTGTATGTTTTGTTTCACCATTTTTACGTTGTTATTAACTGTCGTATGGAGCCACGTGTCGTTGTATGTGTATTTGTGTCTGAATTAAATAATTGAATTGAAATTCTGTGGTCGCTTGAGCAGGTATGACAATATATAATTATTATGTGTATAATATATATACTTTAAAGACAATATAACTTAAATGGCACGTACTAGTGTTCATTCTTACTGTTTGTTGTGACTTAAACATAAATCATCGTTGTTTGATTAGCATAACATGAAATGAAAACAATTTCATGTTATGAGCCAGATTCCTCATGTAGATTTGGCTGTGAACACACATTTACAAAGCGTATCATTTGGAATTACATCTTTTCCACGCTCAAGCAATTTTATTTATGCAATGACTCTTTGTGTCAACAAAGAAGCGGAATTGTAAAAAAAATGCATTTGAATGCAAATGTTTCACTTGAATCTAATACAAATGTTTCACTTGAATCAAATACAAATGTTTCACTGGAATCAAATACAAATGTTTCACTTCAATCAAATATAAATGCCATTTTCCAGGAACGCATTCAAATGCAAATGTTTTGGGGTCGCACCGAAATGTTTTGGTTACACATTTGCAAATGCATTTGAATTAATTTCAAATGTTTTGGCTTTATATTAATGTTTCGTTATATTTCAAGAAAAAACAATGTAATGTATGCAAACATAATTTTATTAATTTATTTAAAAAAAAAGTAGTACATTGTTGTAAACACAAAGTCCCACTACATGAACAGGTCTGTAGAATCATACACCGAATTACACAGTTAGTGCTGCAGCATGAATTGTACAATTAGCATCAGTGAGAAAGAATTACATTTTGAATCGGAGTGCTGAAAAAAACACAAAACAGCTGGCATGCGAATCTCAACAGCCAGCAACAGGACAGATGACATAACCAAAGATCTTTCACAGAATGGTGAATTTGACATGTTTAATCTGCATGGGTTCATAAGTAATCAATATCTTGACAAATTGTTCATTGTAAAGTAGTCAACTATGTTTTTTTACAAAATATTGCAATTTACAACATTAATAAACAATGGTACTATTCATATAAATGAATTACAACATTCATAACCACACAATTTCTAGCATAAACCAACAAAATGATCAACATTAAACTTTTAATAAAATAATCTGAACTTCAATCAAATGTTCTCTTTATCACAGGATTTATAATTACTGTGTTGGAGAAAAAACTATTTAAGTCACCTTACAACACTGACCATTGTTACGACTATAAGACTCGTCATTGGTCAGTGTATAACATTGCACAAAAACTGTGAAAATTCATTAGTTAAAGATGTACCCGTCTTCATGATAGCACCCTCTCTTGGTGGTAACGTGCTACCTCCATTTGTTTCTGCCAAAACCCGTCTCCTGAGATCCAATCAATGCAGTTTGCATGGTGAGCTACATTTGAGCCTGCCCAGCAAACTAGCAGACAAAGATTATCATACGGGTTCATGTGTGGGTCTTACGGATTTCTGCAACCTGTCATACATGTGTGCACAGCTTGGCTCATACGACCACACAGTGAGGACCAACTGACCAGTGGTCAGCGTGTTTTGCCATGTCCAGCTGTCGACTGTCGGTTTAGTCTCTTTGGCGTCAGGCTGCACAGAATGTTACTGGCCAGAAACACGCTGCCAAATATTATAAACACGAGGTTGACGTCGAACGGAAAGCCAATCTTCACGCCACTAGTGATGGACCAGGCAAACATACTGCCTCCCACGGTTGGTGCCAGGCCCCTGGAACATGCATAATTTAAGTATAAGTTCCCTGGAACATGCATTATTAACCTGTCACGGCGTGGTGCTGTAATACAGTCTGACATCTTGGAAATTCACAACTTGGTGGTAAACAATTATCAATATGACACCATAGAGTTGTTACAAAAATAAAATCTTTAAAATAATTATTGAAGATGTTTGTAAACATATTCTGGCGGTCTGAGAATTAGTACGTTTTGAATGAATACGTAAATGTCGTCAATTGTGAATGGCCCCTAAGTTAAAGTTCTCTGGAATGTGTACAATTCATGTAGGCACCAGAACAAGCATCATTCAATGTCTTGTCTGATAATTCCCTGTGTGCCCATCACGTGCAGTCGTATCAACAGTCGAACCCAAACAGGTCAGTGAAGACTGGGTCTGTTCTATTTGACATCCATTGAGAGACCACACCCAGACACTTTGGAGTGGGACAAATAGAATACACTTTGGACAGGTGTGGAAACACCTTAATTACGGCACACATATTCTGTTATTATTAGTATCATACAATATTTCCACAACAACTAGAATAGCAATTTCTATTGATGGAGCGACCAGAGAGGACAAACAGACAGACCCTTTGTTGATAGTATCATAACTCACCTGAAGAGGGCAGCAAAGGTCATGGCGATGCCGTTGAGACTGCCGACATACTCTGGAGGGACGGAGTTGTTCATGAGAATACCGACAGCAGAGAAACACGTGAGACTGCAGATCTTTGTGAGGCCCATGTAGAGAAGGAGGCACACCCACAACGTTGTAGGTCTGGAACAACGACCGAGCATGAATATATTAAAAAAATAATATCCATATGACTATGAGGCAAACAGCAAACAGGAAATGTGGTATTTGAGTAGACTTTCAAATACGTTTCAATTTACAAAAGCTAGTGTTGAATTTTAATATTATGAACAGACTCAACGAATATTCAGCATACAATGGGTCATTATATATTTCCAGGCACATGCTGGCATAACATCTATTAAAAAAAATAATTGTTTTCAAATAATGAAACATGACATTATTAAACACTTGGCAATCAAACCTGGAAGGTTAGCCATAAACAATTATCTAAGGAACTAAACCTAATTATTATTAATTTCTTTATCATATAATATGTTGTTTACCCGACATAAAACAACAATGGTGGTAAGGTGTGATCCCTGAAGAACTAATAACGTTGAAATATTTAATGTTGGACATGTTTAATGTGTAGTACTTACTGGGTAAGAAAAATTCTCAAAGCACCAACTGTCGTACCAAGAAATATGAGAAAGAAACACGAAAACTCGAAGGTCTACAAACAAAACAGAAGGGAGAGAAGTCACTTAAGGACAGATCATTGAGTTCTTGCTTCCAATAGTTACAAGTCACAATATATGTTTAATCAGAATTATGCCAACAATGACAAACCATTGTAGCTACTAATTACCACAAATTGTTATTCTCAAACAACTTTTCGTAGCTATGAAATTCACAAGGTATGTTTTCTTGCAGATTTACTTTTGTTTAATTGATGTTTTACTGTTTAACCTGTGCATCTGGCTATGTATGTGGATGATGGATCAGGCCATGTGTATATTTATAAATAAACATGGAGCAGACAATCGGACGCAAGGAAGATGTCACAAAATTGGGGTGCGTATTATACATAGTAACATAGAAAAGCTAAAAGTATGTTCTCATATAGCGCGGTATCCAGTCCTTTGGACTGTTCAAAACACTTTTCATGATTGTGGGCATATTTCACACAGAACATTAGGGTAGTTGAGTAGCTATTAAGACACGTACATGTTTAGAGCCGAACCTGGACTCGGCGGCAGGGAAAATATAGACCTGGATGAATAACAGGGGAAGACTTGATGCGCCCAGAGCCACCCCTAGCTCCTCTGTTCCAAACCCAAGTCCGTCTGAAAGGCACCAACAATCATCCGATTAAGAGACTGTTCACAATTGTTGACCTTTACCTATTCTTACAAAGCTTGCTAATTCTCAGACCCTCCTCCCTGATTTAGTACTTCAAAATGTTGATAATTTTCCAAATTGAAAAATATATATCATTTATATCCAATAATTATGTTAAAGCTTTGTATTTTTCTAACATCTCTGTGTCATATTGATAATTGTTTACCACAATGTTGTGAATTTCCAACATGTCGGACTGTGCGGTGAATGGTGCAACATTTTAAAAATTTACCCCCTCCCCCTTTAGACCACCTTAGACCGCCCTCCCTGTTTAGACCCCCTCCCCCTTTAGTACACTTTGTATGAATATAACTGTTATCGGCCCCTAACTACACAGATATGATATGATAGAAATCTAATAAAACCCTGAGTTGTTTCCCAGGTTGTTAGATCTATTATTATGCTATAATGACTAATATTGATAGTTTTTAAGATGTAACTTCTGGCATTATCACCCACAGACCATTAGATTGGCAGGAGGGTAAAAGTAGGTGATGGATTTTAATGCGAATTAGCTCAATTATAGACATGTCACTTAGACAGAGTCTGATTCTTGTTATCATAAAATCGTGCTGTATAAACTATATCTATCCTAACATCGTGACTGGCCACGTGTTTCAATGAACCACAATACAGTTTGTATATCATTTTACCATCATCTGGTTAATTTGAATGTTACGGTCTAAATATCATGTTTATATTGCATGAGGTGAGATCATGACTGGATACGCCCATCGCCACCTGTCGACACTTCTGAGTGGAGTGTAGAAGAGGTAGATTCAGACCGAGATTAGAGGACTGTACGAAGAGAGATTTGGTGGGAGTGGGAGGGGAGTGGGAGGGGAGTGGAGAATGCGAACGAAGGGTAGGAGAGAGTGGAGGCGGCAGGGAAACGGGATCAGTGATGGAAGAAGGAAAACAAATCAACAACTGGTATCAGTGCTAGCCTCACCCCAGACTTCAGGGACAAAGAGGAGAGCAATGACATAGTTCTTTTGGCTTGACACGCCCTCCTATCGCTGAAGGATTTGTGTCAACGCTATTGACACCGGCCACTTTTATGTGCTCAATCCCCTATACCCTACCCTACCCTACCCTGTGCCCAAAATGCAACTCACGAAGGTGAATGTCAGTAGAGGCCCACACAGTGAAAACTTCATCTGCGCCGATGACACAGAAGGAGAGAAGCGAGTAGAGCCCCACAGAGGAGCAAACCCCTGGGATCCTGTGACAGTAAATGACGCGTCATGACATCACATGTAGTGTCGTTGTAGTGTCTCATATTGTGATCATTCATAACTGTTATAAAGTAATGTCAATGAGTCATGTACAGATGTAGAAAACTGATCATTTCAATGACTCACTTACATTGGATGGTGCAACCAGAAATGCATGTTATTAAATAGCAATTTATGTTATATAATTAATTAATAGCTATTCATCGTATTTAGCAGTTATTTTGTTATTTAGAAAGTCTACAGTAAAAACATAATATTTTATATATGCATATAATCATAACGGATAAATTAACTGTACCTACTGCATTTTTGTTTATTTGTTTAACTGCTGATAGATATAAATAATAATAGCTATTATGATTAAATAAATTTTTACTCTAAAGTTCTCTTTATTCCAAACACATGTTAGGGTTTTGTTCGAAGGCTTGACAACAGTTAAAAATCACAATTAATTTTTTTCAAAGACAATAACTAACAGACATATTTTGTCCAATATATATCATTAAAGACCTGTTAACATGAAGTGGCCATACTACGAAAAGCCATTGTTGAAACATTTAAGGATATATTTTTTATGTCATACACAGATGTTCCACATTTTTTTAAGCATGCACTTTATTACACAGAAAACGGTGTATCACTTACTTCATCATTTTGTAAACATTAGTATCCTTTACGTAATCCCAACAACCAGGCTTTGTCTTCACTTTAGGGACATCCTTTGATTCGACAGATATGTGCACATGTTTCTCAGAGCTGGTTTTATTGTCCATCTCAACTACTTCAACTAGTTTGCTTGTCAACTGCGTAACCTCAGACAAGTCTGGCTCGCTCTCGGAAGCACTTTTCACTTGAATTGTTTGTGGATTCAACATTACAGTTTCACTGCTATGCTGAGTTGTTCCCTCAATTTCTTCACAGTGAGATGGTCCCTTTGGCAGCATTTCTACAAGTTCCTCACTGTTCGCCTGTATGACATCCGGCTTCACCTCTGGAACAAGGCTGGGGAAACAAAAATGTATGAATATAAATATCATACTGCACAGCAAAAAACACTTTCTAAGACACACTGGTCACACAGTACACAAAATGAAAGCTGTTGAAACATCTACATTACAAATATGTCATAAATTATGTACTTCTAAAAAATACTGCCAACTTGACAATCCAAAACTACATGACTATTTACATGATTAATTGGGCAACATGGCTGTTACCCAATTAAGTTAATGAGCAACAGTCAGACAAATTGGGTACAACTGCAGGGACAATCATAGCCACAAATGTTTTATCACGTAATTAGAAATGAGCATTTAAAAATGAATAATTAATTACAATTGAATATATTATTATTTTAAAATGATATTATTATTAAACAAATATATATTATTTAAAAAATAAGTAAATATAGTAACCAAAAACGTAACAGCCACTGTTAAGAAGTGCAGACACCAATGTGAAGGGTACAGAGTGCAGACTTACACAAGACGTCTCTTTCTGTGGCGTGTTTCAGGCAACAGAAGGATGTTGACAATGAAGGGACCAAGGCACATGACGCTAGCGATAACACTTGCCAACAGATAAGGATAGCGGTCAAACACCCCGTCCACCGGGAAGTACTGTGGATATTTCTTGGCGGGGTTCGAAGCAAACCCTACGAGAAGCAATGACTACCTGTTGTAACAGGAGCTGCTCGAAATGACTCATGGCGCCTCTAGTGGATAACAATCATTTGTCAACAAACTGTTAGCAGAACATTTGTGTATCCATAACAACATGTGCATGATCATGGTCCAAAAATATATATTTATCAAATAATTGTGTCAGGAAAGAATACATCGAACACATTAATTTTCATGAGAAATAGGTCGGAGTCCAGTGGTCTCACACTCTGCTCATGTTTGGTAGTCCGTACTTTTTAATTACATACGGCGCTCCAATCTCCCGCGCATGTACGGGCTAGCGATTTAATTCTGATATTTTGACCAACCACAAGCAAACACCTCCATGTAGCCCGTAACCCAAGATAGCGGCGCCCATGTTGGATCCGAAAGCAGCATGGTGCGCCGTGCTCTCGAGTATTTTCGAACTGACAGAATCAAGTATGACCGCTTGTTAGACAGAACCCTATTCAAGATGGCAGCATACAAGCACATTGTCATTGATGGATCGTTGAAATCGATCTCTTTAACACTGGATTTATCATCTTTTAAAACTAGGGAGTCACATGGAGTGACGGACTCCTACCAAGAGATATATAAGAAGTATGTAGGTGATACAAGGACTCGTTGAAGGAGTTTTGGACCCGTGGACTCCTGTGAAAATCGAAGCCTGCATTGTACCAACGATAACACTATTGATATTACACATTAATCATAATGCTAGCATCAGAACGTAAATCTCACGTTTTAAAATTTTTTCACATGGCAAAACAATCGTGAATTTTTTTAGGCATCTAATTATTCATTTTATTCTAATTATGTCAGCCAATCACAGATGTAGATTTAACATGACACATACAGATAATATGAACCAATGAACAGAGCTAATTGGAGTAGCCTCTACTGAAGCCAATGTCCATCCAAGGTAAGGAAGGGAATTTCCAAAGTACAAACTGTAGTGACTAGTGGGTTTCTTGATTAAAAGGCAGTCCAGGCCAGGTAATCCTGATTACAGTAAAAAGGTATATGTATGTTCTTATATAGCGCAGTATCCGGTCCGCAGGACCGCCCAAAGCACTGGCAGAAACGTTCGTTCCAACACCAACTCAACTTCTCTGGAAAGCATTCAGCAATGCAGCAATTACTGCATGAAGACTATTTGTGCATATACACAACCATCACTGATTTATACAGCTGAGTGAACTGGGGCAACGTGGAGTGAACAAAAAACAATGGTCTCGATTGTTAGTCCGATGTACTGACCACTGAGCCACCACGCGTTAACAGAACGCAACACTGCCAATGTGCAGAATGCATTCATGGTTAATATGAGTGTATAGTTAACTATTAGAGAGGGTGTATGCCCTGTTTACTCACCTGATATGAAGGGCCCCGTCACTACCCCCATGCCCCAGGCGAGGGCGATTGTTGACATTCCCGCTGCTTGGTTGGTGTCGTCACTGATGTCACAAAGAATAGACTTGGTGACACCGACAAGTCCTTGAGACAAACAAAAAATAATCAACTGGCATGTTGAAAAATAGTACACAGTATGACCCTCGCCATAACATGTTCTTTGTTCCATTATTAAAAGTTTCAAATTGTTCCTCGTGATCACCCCAGAACTGGAATAAAAGATGTAGGATATAGATGTGCCAGAATTACTACAGAGGAGACGTAAGATATAGATACACCAGAACGACTACACAGGAGATGTAGGATATAGATGTGCCAGAATGACTACAGAGGAGATGTAGGATATAGATGTGCCTGAATTACTACAGAGGAGATGTAGGATACAGATGCGCCAGAACGACTACAGAGGAGATGTAGGATATAGATATGCCAGAATGACTACAGAGGAGATGTTGATATAGATGCGCCAGAATGACTACAGAGGAGATGTAGGATATAGATGTGCCAGAATGACTACAGAGGAGATGTAGGATATAGATACACCAGAATGACTACAGAGGAGATGTAGGATATAGATACACCAGAATGACTACAGAGGAGATGTATGATACAGATGCGCCAGAATGACTACAGAGGAGATGTAGGATGTAGATGTGCCTGAATGACTACATAGGAGATATAGGATATAGATACGCCAGAACGACTACAGAGATGTAGGATACAGATGCGCCAGAATGAAAAAAAGAGGAGATGTAGGATATAGATGTGCCTGAATGACTACAGAGGAGATATAGGATATAGATACGCCAGAATGACTACAGAGATGTAGGATACAGATGCGCCAGAATGACTACAGAGGAGATGTAGGATATAGATGTGCCAGAATGACTACAGAGGAGATGTAGGATATAGATGTGCCAGAATGACTACAGATGAGATGTAGGATATAGATACACCAGAATGACTACAGAGGAGATGTAGGATATAGATGCGCCAGAACGACTACAAAGATAAGGATATAGATACGTTAGAACGGCTACAGAGGAGATGTAGGATATAGATACACCAGAACAACTACAGAGAAGATAAGGATATAGATACGCCAGAACGACAACTATGACATAATTGTAGACATCTAGCAATCTTTGCAACCTCTTAGTTGATGGAGCAAGTAGTACAGTGGCATAAGCTTACAGAAGTAAAGTTAGTGAAGAAACAGTGTAAATTGGATATCAGAAAGTACTCATTCTCACAGAGGACAATACGTGTATGGAACAAATTATCTACAGATTGTGTAAATGCTGTTTAATTTTTTTTTTACAAATATCTCAATCAACGTTTAAACTATGTAAAATTCATCCTACCATTGGTAGCACCAGCTATCAGTCGTAGGATCATAGCGCTTGTGATGTCCGTTGCAAAGCCAAATGCGACATTGACAATGGCCATCATGGCGAGAGACACTACCATGACTGGTCTGCGCCCTCTGGTGTCTGACAACCAACCCCAGAAATAACTGCAACATCCAGAAGCAACATTGGAACACCGTCACTGCAGGCTGAGTCTAACTGAACCAACTTGCATCATTGTGCAAATTTCAAATAAGGTCTACATGTGTGACCATCTAGATCCATAATAACATCTGTGTCAACATCGTCATCATCTCAACCATTGTCAGTCCACTGCAGGACGAAAGCCCCCCCCAGCTGGTTCCATTTACTTCGGTCCTGTGCTGCTTTCATCCATGTCATGCCAGCAAACATTACAATTTCAACATCGACAAACAGGAAAGAATGTTGCCATTGCAAATTTATACAGGGTTCATACAAGGAAATGAAAATTCCAACTTTACTCTGGCCAAAATATAATTTTCTCTAACCAAAATATAGTGTTCTCTGACCAAAATTACATCAAATAAGTCTGTTCTTTTACGACAGCCTCCCATCTTCCCTACAGCCATCCAAATCATCCAATATGTTCTACCCCTTTTACCTCAAATTCAAACTAAGGTTTAAAAATATAAAATGTCAGTTTGTACAAGATTTTTGGAGATTCAACACAGAAATAATATACATGCCAAAGATTTCCATGGTCATTAGAATGCACTTCACATTTGACAACACATCAAAATTGCATAACTTTTCACAGGCTTTATCCAGGAAGACTGATTATTTTGCATTTACAAAATCAAAAATGTGTTATTTTATTTTATATGCTATATTTTCATAAAAGAGCAAGAGCTACAGCACCAAAAGCACTTGCTAATATGATGCTATTCTGTGGGCTAGAACAAACCTGCTAAAAAATCTGCCCAAAAATATACATGAAGCCACCAGCCCAGCATAGTAACCCTTGTCCTCTTCTTTGTAGCCAAAGAACTGTAACAGAAATATGAGTCACAATAAATTTCACAAAATATCTCCAATTTTTAAAGTAATTACTGTATTCGTCCTAGTATGCGTACATGCCCTAATAAATGTACACCCCCATTTTTGTCAAGGTTCAGTGACGACAGAAGTCTGAGAAAATCAAAAGTTTCACCGATATCAGCTCTGCTTTTTACCACGGTACATTGAATATATTTGATGTGTCCTGCCTGAATTTTCGCGGTTCCACACAGAGTACTGGTCCATCACGGTTGATTATAACTGTCTCAGTGACGTCTGTATGACAGCCAGTCTTTCTAAGTTTTAGAATAGATACTACACATCTGTCATGCTGAACGTTTGACACTGCTAACTTTTCTTCAATGTTTCATTCATACTTAGTTTTAAATCCATGGTAACAACAGATAGTTGTCAAAAATGTGTAAGTATCCAACTCAGAGCAATACGCAAGTCTCAACGGATGCCATTTGCAAATTGTTGTTGTCTGGTGGATTAATAAAAAACAGTGATGCCTCCTAGCGGAAACATTTTTATAATTTATTTTTTACACAGATTTTAGGAAAAATACAATTTGTGACTTTTTGTGCATCTCGAAATTTGTTCAAACACACTGTGCCCTTAATAGGATGAATACGGTATGTCTTATGTAATTATTCACAGCCTCATATATTTCATAACTCCCCATGGACAGTCCCAAGCCCGGCTGAGAAAGGAGGAGGGTTGGGCGTGGGACTATCACCCCCACCCTGTAAAGAAACCCAACGCTACATAAACATTTACAACAAATAAAACTACGACGTCTGGTGGATTTCCAAAGGGGCTGTTTTTTAAAGGATGGATTGGCAAAATACAAAGTTAGTGCCGGGTGAATCACCGTGATTATTAGTGGTGTCGACGTTCCATATTTCCTAGCATATTATGAGGGAAAAAAAATCAACTGACCCCAGCTATTAATTAATCCCAGCTATCTTAACCCAGAAACATGGCGCATTATAAATGTATAATAATAATAAATAAAAAATTGTATAATGTCCCATCAAAGTAATCATTCTGGGATCAGCAGCACCATCTTAATTTCTTAAGTTAATTAGTCTTAAAGTCATTACCATTACTTACTTACTACTATAAATTACCAAAATAAGTTAAAATAATTATGATCACAATGGCTATTAACAATAAAACGATAACTTTTTCAGGGTGCAAAAATCCTCCAAAGGGATTTGTCCCAAAATCACTCACACATTATTCTGCACCATCAACACGGAAGTGGGGCGCAGTAGCTCAGCGCAGACTTTCGATCGAGGGGACCGGAGTTCGCATCCACTTGCTGCCATTTGGCAATTTCATTCACCCACTTTGTCTTTCGGAAGACACTAAAATCCACTGTTTCCTTCTATCTGGTGCCTATGCCAGGGGAAGTAAAATATCCCACCCAGGGAAATGGAACTTTTTTGTGGATTAAAAAACCACTGTTGAAAGATTTGCGCTATTATGAAGAAGTAAATAATGATATGTCCACTGGTGGGCTGTCTGACACTAGGAGTCCACTTCTATAGAGATGGTCACCTAGCTTCCTACAGATATTGTCAAACACTGGCATTTGTCAGTATGCAGTCACACGTAAACAAATGCGATACTCACCAGTATCATTTCTGGCAGGAATGAAAAAATGAACGTGACAGTGTAGCAACCACCAAACTACAACAAAGGATGACACAGTCTCATCAGCACAGGTTCTCTCATCATTATTTAACAAGGCAGGTGATCTCATTTTGAAATTTTATGTGTAAATCTTCTAGCACATTGCCAGTTATAACTGACCTACGATAAAATCCGTTAAAAGTTCAACTGATTTATCATCTTAATAATTAAGAAAACAGGTTTTAATTGCTGATAAATAATAATTATAATAATAAATAAATTAATTTGCTTGCTATTTTAATTCACCCTAATTATAAAACGACAATTTCTTTCACACAACATCAAAATGAGAATCTTACTAATGGCTTGTGGATTATGTTGCGCGTTATTAATTTTTAAATGATTGGCGGCACATACAAGGCCGAAAAGAGTGATGATGACCGTTGACCACTCTAGGGGGGTGGCATCAGGCTTTGTAAGGGCAAAGAAGTTCTTGAATTTCTGCCAACATCCCGGGCCTCTATCTTGTTTGTCTGTCATGTTTCTGTTGAGTGTCTGAAGCCTGGAAATAAATAATCTATGGGGATCTGAAACAGAAAATAAAACAGATGGTCAGTCCACTATACCCCAAAACACTGCATGCAAAATTACACAATTAAATTATTTGTGAGATGACATTGTGAGCGATTTAGCGTTCCATGTAATTTTTCCTGGGAAGAATGGAAAACGTGTGAGATTTTTAGAAAAAATTTCAGATTTTCTGAACAGTTGTGAGACTTGGAGCTTTGATCTGGAGTTTGATGTTATAGGGACTGAACAAATTGTTGCATTTCTGAGGTACTTTGATGGCATCCTTTAAATGAGGTCCCATTGTATTTTGAGAGAAATTATAAAATCATAAAACCTAAACCTCCCTGGACAAACTATTGCTGCATGAAATAGATGTTATAATACATCTTATGACATTACACTGTAATTAAATTATTGCAACAAATATGTCAAACCACCTGACTATTTCACAAGAAACTACGAACTGTAAGGTCACCAAAGTCAAACTTATAAAAGGTAAAACAATGCACCTCTGACGCCATTAACTTTTGTCTTAATTCAACAGTTTCCTCAACAAATTAACCCAAACATAGATACCAGTGGTCCACAGTAGTAGCTGTTTACTGGACAAACACAATCACTTGTTATGGAGTAGAGCACTACACTGAACTTGCACCAAACTTGCACCTACTTGACACTACAGGTTCACGGATGCAATATGTACAATGTGTTTCCAACAAGTAAGCCAATAAACAAGTCACATGACCACTGGCCATGTACATAACCTTGGATCTTGACCCCAGTTATTTCTGTATGTGTGTGCGTGTCTAAGTATGTTCCTAAATTATCTTTCCAGTTTTGAATGTAAATTAAGCAATTAGTAATATATATATACAAACATACCGTTTGCACAATCTTGGAGCCCAACCCAAAAAGTTTACATTCAGTTTTCTAAGTGTCTCTCAAGTGAACAGAGTAATATACAGAAAAAATAACAAATGGTGACTGTGCAAAAGAAGGATCAATGAACCATATGGTTTGCAGAGACCACGTTTATGACAATGGTGCAGTGTAATTACAGATGGCAGTCCAGGAAGGAACCGCCATCCAAACAGATATAATGGGACTGGCTGAAGAAGTTCTTGGAGGTGACTTTGCACTATTACTGGGAGATGGGTGGCCCTCTGGTGGTGATGAGCTGTACCACAGTAATTGACTTGGTCTCTACAAGACAAATGAGTGACATGACGCATTGAGCTTTCTTTGGTATGATCGCCATTTGTTTTTTGACTTACTCTACTCGCTGGAGACACTTAAAAAGAAAACTGTGTCAATAGCCAGCCAGGTGCATGAAGGTCAGGAAAGCATGATGTACTGTAAACTAACTGCTATTAGCAATGTCTGGCTGATCATGTAATGACAGGGAGTCGCTAAATTAGGAAAATCCTTAAATTTAAACTCCTCCCCCAACTGATTTAGCCCACCGTGATTCGCATTTGTTGATGTTCAAAATTGTAGTGTGCAAAAAGTAACTAATATACACAGTCAGTTTAAAAAGAGAGCTTACATTTACTAAAATCATTGGAAAAAGGGACTTTGATCGTTAAATTGGGTATTACTTGTAAAGTATAAATAGCCTTATCTTATAGTACATAGAGCCAGAACAACTTTTTCTTTAATTGGCCCAGTTCCATTTTGCGCCGGCCCAGGTGAGTTTGAACTGGCCCCACAAAATGTATAAAATGTACAAAATATATAAATATATGTAATAAAGCAAAACGACAAAGTTTGTGTGCGTAAAACAAAAACAAACATGGCTTTTAGAATAAATAATAGTTAAATAAATATAAACCATACCAAATATTATCATTTATTTCTTGTAACTAGCAGACCAATAAAATAAAGTAATGAATTTAATAAACATTTCAATATTAATCTTATTTCCGGAACAGTTACAATCATTGAAAGTAACATAATTATGTTTGATGCTGACGTTTTGCATGCACTGCCACTGTCAGTGTCTGTGTCACTGGTACTGTCTGTGCCTCTGGGACACTGCCACTGGTACTGTCTGTGCCACAGTGGCACTGCCACTGGTACTGTCTGTGCCACTGTGGCACTTGCAGTGTCTGTGCCATTATGGCGATGCCACTGGTACAGTCTGTGCTACTGTGGCACTGCCACTGTCTGTGCTACTGTGGCACTGGCACTGTATGTGCCACTGTGGCACTGCCATTGGTACTGTTTATGCCACTGCCACTGCCACATTAATCAGAATGTCTTGGCACATCATATCGTCAATTGTCTGCATTCTTAAAATTAGTATCACCAGTATGAAGTAAACTGGCGTAATATCCTTAAAAAAATGTCAAACTATGATTCTCACAACTGCGTCTGCCATTGGTGTATCCCCATATTCCCCAAGATACTGACATCAGGGTTGAAAAAAATCATGATTAAAAAAAAAAATCAAAAAAATTGGATTTTTTAAATTTAAATTGGATTTTTTTAATTTTTTTTTTTTTTTTTAAATCTGGTATACACAATGTCATAAACTATTTGAATATCAGGCTATCTGGTGTCAATACAGCTACACAAGTGTGCGCACTTTGTGTTTTTGTATTAAAAAACACACAAAACTTTGTTGATCTCGATGCTTGTAAACAATTATTTGTGTTAAATTCATATAAATCAGCGATTAAAAAAACCGGAAGTCAAAAAAATCATAAATCAATGATTTTTTTAATTTTTTTGGAGCGATTTAAATCATGATTTAAATCAAACAACCCTGACTGACATCATTAAATGTGAATCATCCAATAGGCATCCATGTTACAAATGGATGGGGTAAGAGGGTATCCTTTGCATGTGCGGACTTCGCCTTAATTTGTATGTCGCTGGCAAGGAAGAAGTAGTTTGTCACAACTGTATTTTATATAAAATTAGCATAGATTAGTAATTTTGTAAATACTGTAATGTACATCACTAATACAGTCCAGCCATAGTCAGCGGGTGGGGCCGATAACTTGCACATTTTTGGTACCCGAATCGACAGGAAGCATCTTGAATCGGCAACCGCCAACAAAAAGGCGTTAATTTCGAACACTGAGGTAGGTTAATTTTGTGTGAAATGAGTCTGAAACGAGCCAAGCAAAAAAAACCGAACCTTTATCTTTATTTATTTACGAGACCAGCACTTCAAATTCTTATTTAGAATAGTCGATGGTTCTGTGCCGGTCATACCTGTTAACATCATTGAAAGACTTCAAAGCAATAACTCCAGGTCCTTTATAGTACAGAAATTCCTATTTTGTAAAGATAATAGTTCAATGGAACACACTCAGTGAGCCTCAAGTGCAAGCTGGAACAATAAACAAATTCAGCCGCCTCTCCTGCGGCCTATATAGCCAGTAAACTCCATCCGCACTCATCCCGACGTATAGACTATAGCCAAAATTGGCTTCTTATGTCGTACCACAAATAGAATTAGAAGTCAATGGATATTTCATGCACTCAAAAAGTTTAAACAAGATTGCAGATAAACGTTTCGAGGAATCGAGTGAAACATCATAATGGTAGCAACTGCTGTGCAAAAATACTTGCGGTCTAGCTCCGAACTGCTGACACCGCTAAAACAAGTGCGGTCTATCCCCATACGTCATCAAAGTCGTGTGCCCTTGGACGTTGATTCCGCACTGCTGACATCGCCGACACTAACATCTACATTAACGGAGAACGAATTTAATCGTAACGATTTCATAGACTTAGCAACATGTGATTCTGTGTCACAAACGTTTTTACGCTCATTCTGTATTATTATCCTGTTCGTGTTACATCACGTCTAGAACTTACGTTTCCGAGAGCAGATTCCCGTGTATATGGACTGGGCATCATTCGCCGGCAAACTAATATGTGCTGCCACCTGTCGGGTTTGATAGAAACAGCACATATTCTTGGACCACTTTCTGTTTGGTTTTGGCTGAGCTCTTAATTGTTTGAAAATTGTTAATTTATATTATGATTTCCACTGAGTTGTACTGTTTCTGACTGACATGATGACAACTGACTGGCATTATGACAGCCTGCCAATAAATGGCGGCGATTTTGTATTCGCTGGTTCCTGGCCCATACCATGACGTCACAGTTATGACCACCGAACCCATTTTGTTGTTCTTGTGTTTGTGTTGTCTTGTAGTAATACTGGCCAACACTCCTATGGAATCAAACGGTCAGGGTTGGGTGCGCATGCTATTTAGTCATGCTTGTTTGGGACTAAGTGTGTCCTTCGTGACCCGCCACGGAGGGGGCACTCACCACAGAAATTGCACTACGTACGCTATACATGCGCGAATAGGGCTTGGGCCAGGGAATAGTTTTGCAGGTTTCAGGAACTATTGCCAATCATTTAATAATCACTATGTCTATGTCCAACCTTTTATGGCGTGGAAAAAACTTTAATACATGTGTGATCAATAATATAACGGTACTCGTTTTCACAAAACGTTCCATTTCCAGGAATTAAATACAAATTCCCTTATACTGCTTAAACGAAATGCACAATTATATTTAATGACAGTGCCCATCGTGCGGTTTTTCCATGGCAAACCCAATTTTTGTTGTCCGGAAATGAATCGCTTTAACGAGTAATTATTTACCTTTTCGAGTAATTTCCCAATGAGACCAGCAGGGAAACTAAACAGCACCAGCAGGAAAACTCACTGTGATGTATTGAAACGTATTTATTACGACCGCATGGTTTGGTCATGGCGCCAGCACAAGACATTTAAGTTATTGAACTCCGAACTCTGACAGTAAAACCGGGAGCATAGGTTTCTTCATCTACTACATTCCTCCCAACTTTAGTGAAAAAAACACGTTCAATCGATACGTAGCAAATTGTCCTGTAAAAATAAATAATAATAGTTCTTGATTACTGTGTGTAAAATCCCAACGAGAGTGTTATAAAAAACAAATACAGCTGATGTTGGTCGCCAGTTGTAGCTTCTACCATGACGTTGATGACACCCATGATCTTCACACACTGTCCTGTATATGTGCGAAGCGTGTCCTTTGTGGATCTCATGTTAGGCCGTGCCGAGTTTCGCCAGTGTTTGTGCAACGTTTCTTCGCTGATGATCGAGAGAGTGGCACCTGTATCTACTTCCATCAGAAGCGTCTTCCCATCTACTTGTATTTGGGTAACGATCGGATCTGGACGTGTTCCCGTCAGACTGAACATGTTGTATGTCGCTCCAGTGTGTTCAGATGGGACACAGTCTTGTATCGGTGCCGTCAGCTGATGAGTGCGGTTTCTTTTCCCTTTTTCAGCTTTCTGTTTTGCGAAACAGTTGCTCATGATGTGTCCATCTTTGTGACAATATCGGCAATGAGCATCCTCGTAGTGACACTCGTCTGCCAAATGAGACGTTTTGCCACATTTGAAACATGGTTTCTGACGATTCTGAGTGGGTGGTTTCTTCTCCCACTTTCTCGTTGAATGCTTATTACTGTTATCTACAAGCAAAAACACTGCAAGTAAAGAACTAATAAAATTACAAATCCAAACGTTCAGGGTGTTTCCTGATACGTCCCGAACGTCTAGGCTCTGCTACAGATGCTGCAGCAGGCACAATGTCAGTTTGTTGACTTGCTGCGAGCGGCTTCGCTGGTGAGCGAAGCTGCGCCTGTTGATCTGCCTCAGACTTTTCACCAGACTCGGTCACGTCCTCTGGGAATGTCTCCAACGGCGTAGGCTGGATCGATGGCGTCACCTGATTACTCGACAGTCTTCCTTGCAGCTGATCGCTGTGATGTCGTGCCATCTTCTAGACGGACGGTGTACAATACCGGCCCAGTCTGACGATGAATCGTGCCCGGTACCCAACTTGCAGTGTTACCGTGGTACCGTAGAGCATAACACCAATTCACCAGGTTGGAAAGTTCGAACTTTGGCATGACGGTCACGTTTCGCCTTCTGTTTGGTCTGTTCAGCTACGACCTTTACACCTACGGGCGGTCACTTTGTTTACACACGGTGTACTGTCGTGTGCAGCAGCGTTTAACTGAACAAGTTATTGAACTCCGAACTCTGACAGTGCAACCGGGAGCATAGGTTTCTTCATCCACTACACTCACACATGAGATGGAACTGTTCCGCTGGAACCTCTTTCGACTCTGCGAATTGCGCTGGAAGAACGTTGGCGAAACAACAACCGAAGAGGGACACAAGCTGTATTACAGAGGTGAAGAGGGACACAAGCTGTATTACAGAGGTGAAGAGGGACACCAGCTGTACTACAGTGGTGAAGAGGGACACAAGCTGTACTACAGTGGTGAAGAGGGACACAAGCTGTACTACAGTGGTGAAGAGGGACACAAGCTGTACTACAGTGGTGAAGATGGACACAAGCTGTACTACAGTGGTGAAGAGGGACACAAGCTGTACTACAGTGGTGAAGAGGGACACAAGCTGTACTACAGTGGTGAAGAGGGACACAAGCTGTACCACAGTGGTGAAGTTTGACGTATACACCGCACTTCAAACGGCTTGCCCCGGCATTCTGCTGTGCTACATTCCAGCATCCGTCATCGAGCAACACGGTGACCTGCCATCTACGCTGCGCCCAGTGCCTGGCACAATGGCACTGCACCAGGTTGTGACAACTCAACCATGTCGAGTGATCTATCGTGATGTGAGTTGTACCTGCCCCGTCCGCGAAGAATGCGAGTGCCACACACCGAGACGATTCTTGTTTCAGGACGAAACGACGTCCGTGGTACAACACATCCCAAGTGCTGGGTATATCAATGCGGACGTTAGTGGCGCGGGTGTGAATGCTAGTGGTGTCCAGGTAAACATCGGTGACGTCGGGGTGGGGGCTAGTAGCCTTGAAGTGTGTGTTTCCGGTGTCGAAGCTGTCGCTAGTGGTGTCCAAGTAAATACCAGTGATGTCGGGGTGGGGGTTAGTAGCCTTGGAGCGAGTGTTCCTGGTGTCGAAGCTGTTGCCAGTGGTGTTCAGGTAAGCGTGAATGGTGGGGCTAGTGCTTGTGGTATCGAAGCGGGTGTCTTCGGGGAGGAGAGTGTTACTATCATAGCAGAGCACGCTAGCAATGCGAACGAAGAGATACTGGTTCCAGTGCTATCACCATCGGAGGATCTGTTAGGAGCATGGGTTGCTGTTAGGTAGAACGAACGCATATACCATGGAATAATCATGAGCATAACTACAGAAGTAGCGAAGGTAAAAGCCATGCAAATCGTCGGCAGCAACCGGTACCGGTGGCCCCTACATGATGACGTCATTGCATTCGAATACGAGGACATACTCTCTCGCACTCGAAAGCGTGACCAGAAGACGAGAGCACTTCAGGATCGATGCCTCAATGTACAGGCTGCTGGAACTCGTGTGACCCATGGTGGCAGTGTTGCGTTGTGTTGTGTTAAGCTGTGTTACAGTTTCAATAAAAATAATTTAAACATCAGTGCATCATCACGAGTGTATCAACTAAAAAACATATCAAATCAAATCAAATCAAGTTTATTTAGACACCGCATATCTCTAAAAATAGAATCAGGGGTGTTTACAATAACTAAAATAAATAAAATAAATAAATAAATTAATTAATAAAATATATTATCCTTAATCAGATCAACACCGTTACTATTATATGAACACCGTTACCAGTATTAGTTATATAAATAATACAAATTTGGTTAGCTAGACTAATTACAACAACAATGCACATAACAGAAAAGAATCAAGGTAGTTATACTGCTGTTTGAATGCATTATGTGCAGCATTTATTGGTAACGGTGTTGAGATACCTTGCTCTAGTATGGCATCTTAAAACATGAACTAACAAAATAGTTTAAAATATTGAACGTAACCATGTACCGTACATAACTCAGTACATATCAGACGTGTACTGACAAACGTTTTGTGTTATTCAGACACTTGATTTTTGCTTGGTTCCAAAGCCCAATTGATGGTCTAAAAGTATAATGGTATTCCAAAATATACCATGGTATATTTTCATAAGGGGCCCGTGTTTCGTGAGGTGTTTGTGCACTCTGAGCTGAGTGCCTCTTTCACCGACCACCTACCTGTAAAGGGCCCCCATGTACACGAATTATGTAAAATTACTATGATATACCATGGAAACCATGGTATACTGTGATGGTAAAATACCATGGTGTTTTTTTACAGGTAAACCATATCATACCATACAATTACCCTACCCATTATATGAAAAAGCATGGTCTACCAGTTTACCATATAATAGCACACAATATCACCACATACCATGGTATACCATGTAATAGCACGCAATATCACCACATACCATGGTATACCATGTAATAGCACGCAATACCACCACATACCATGGTATGCCATGTAATTGCACGCAATATCACCAACACCATGGTATACCATGTAATAGCACGCAATACCACCACATACCATGGTATACCATGTAATAGCACGCAATACCACCATATACCATGGTATACCATGTAATTGCACGCAATATCACCACATACCATGGTATACCATGTAATAGCACGCAATACCACCGCATACCATGGTATACCATGTAATTTTGTGGCATATTTTCATAAGGGTCTCTCTTCCTCCCTCCACCCCCTCCCCCTACTCCCTCCACCCCCTCCCTCCCCCTACTCCCTCAACCCCCTCCCTCCCCCTACTCCCTCTACCCCCTCCCTCCCCCTACTCCCCATATCCCTCTCTATATTATCTCAGTGATATATTATATTTTAGATCCACTCGTCTGCGGGCAACGCTGATAATAAATACAGCTCAGCAGTTGGCCTCGTGAGCAGGCGCCGCGCGGCCGATCCGCTCGTGTGCGCCGGCGTAAGACGGCGGCGACTTATTCAGCAACCGTACCCCAATCTGTGGTAATCACAGATTTGGGTCTACAGTATCTCAGCGATATGTTGAGACGGAGGCGGCTTATTCAAGTTACTAACCTTCAAGGCTTTCGCTGCATACTGCGATATTCTGTGTTCTCGCAGGGCGCTCTGTGGCAGTGGGTGACGGGAGTGACCTTCGTCTCCCAGTGTTTGTCCAGTAGTCGCCCTGATCATCCAAAATCCCTTTTTTATATTGTTAAACCTATAGCTTTGGGTTAGACTCTAGTTCTTGGAATTTTGGCAGGGAGCCAGTGAACTTCGGCTACCCTTCTGAACAAAGGCTTCCCATGTAGAGCTCTGTCTTCCAAGAACAGATGGCCCTCAATTGTGAACAACATTCCAACTAGCGATTTGCATATTGACTGACTTTATGCAGCACGTGAAAGATTCAGTAATTAAGGTTATTAATCTATATGTGCATGGGGTTATACAATATAACGTGATTTTACTATAAAACCATGAGATTTTGTACCTTTAAATATATATTTTTAATTTATTAAATGGTTAGTAAATATGAACAAACAACTGCAATGTTATGTAAATGTTTAATTTTATTCCAGCAATACCTAGATTCCCCCACACAAGATGTATATAGACCCAACAACTTTTCCACAGCCATACAAACAAGCATGTACATGCATTCACTCATGCACATGCACGCATGCACGAACAAACACATATTTAATATTAGATTTACATATTTAGCATATTTAACCTACTCAAAATCAATGCTTCTGATTTGATTGCACCATAAAATTATAAAGGTATATATATATATATATATATATATATATATTTATATATAATCCATGAACTGTCAAATATGGCAGTGATCTGTAGATTTTGTGTTGAAACAACCTTCTCCAAAGCAGTTTTATGGCAAGTATCAAACAAAACAATCATTGTACAGGAAATGTTAATATACATAAAAAGCTGCAAATATACAAGATTACACTATTTCACTCCATATATCGTATCAAAAATAGGCATTCAGCTATTATCTTTGGGCACTGTGTGAAATTTGTGATATACAATGCAAAATGTTAATGTTTATAAAAATGTTATATTCCATCACAATATATGACAAGAATTTTATGAAAATTGATGTGCATAGAAGCCACTCCCATTCATCTATCACATGACAGGCTTCATATAAATACAATCATCTCAGAGCTATCAATAATAAATACATTTTCATTGTATTGTAGATGACATTCATTAGTAACATTGCCGTGGAATATTTGTTCTTATTTTCAGTTCCTTCGAAACATAGTAACTAGCAGCATAAGCAAGCATTATAATAAAATAATAATTTCTACAATATCCTGTCAAACAATGGTTTGTGGTCATGCAGCTCTTATGAGATGAAGCTGAATAAATATGCAAATTAACAGACCAAATATGCAAATAACAGATGCTTTACTTTTTGAAAACCTTTGACAAGGTTAGCTGTAAAGCAAGGTATTATAAATAAACATATTCACATTAATTAAAAACAGACTCATTGACTGGTTAAAATGTAATAATATCAACAAACACAATACTATCTGTCACCACCATTGCCTTATCCCCAGTCTACAGCAGTCATTAATTATTACCCTCAGTGCCTTTACACACAAAATAAACCATTCACACATACTTTTTACCAATGGCTAATCTAGCACATCTTTTAATCATCCTAATGAAATGTGTAATTGAAATGTATCCCAGTTCCCACGTCAACCAATAACATTTGTGGTACAGTTTCTGTCACCCACATTGGACCAATCACAGTGGATCTAACAAATAATGATTTTGGCTGTTGACCAATCACAGTGGATCTAACAACTAATGTTTTGGCCATGAACCAATAACAGGGGATCTAGCAAGTAATATTAACTAATTGTTGTATCCAGCTTTGATTTGTTAACTACCAAATGCAGGATATACCTGTTATTTCACAAAAACAATGTTTCTCAATTCTGACATGTTGGAACAGCTATACTATCTGCTGAAAAACTAAAATCCACATGTGTTGTCCTTGGTTGCATAAGTGGCTACGCAAGCCTATATACTGGCTATTGGTTTTAAACAAATAATTATATTCTGGGTTGATGTAAACAGAATCCACTGGTGACATGAGGCCACTGGCCATAACAGCACCAATTTCATTGGAACTAAATTAGAATCAAATAAGACATTATACAACAGAGCTTCCAGGCAACGCTGTCTGTGGAGTGGTCCCATCTATCTCGCTACTGCTGTCACCTGCTGATCGCATCGCTCCACCAGGTGCCACCATTGACAGCACTAGTTCACCATCAGATGGCAGCACAGTGATGGCTTGGTGCGATGCCTCACGGGAGGCAGCGGAGGAGCGGATGATGTCACGCAGGTCCTTCACTTGTTCCTCAACCTCTCTGAAACATACATTTGAAGTTTATTTTAGTAGCTATTTTAACAAAAGTACAAACTCTGTTATTAAACTGCCTGCGCATATTTCTCAAACTATTCACACACCACAGATATGAACATCAACAAACCTTATTCGCGATGGGATGAATGAATTAATGACGGAGTTTAAAGAAAGAACATATGCCTGACTTGCCTCCATGACTCAGATGATGACTGCATAGCGAGGGAGTGTTCGTTGACCTGGTCTTGAAGTCCAGAGATGTCGCCCCGCAAGGTGGACAGAGTCGCCTTTAGGAATGTCAGCGGTCTGAAGTAAAGATAGACAAAATTTAACAAGATTGCCATCCAAAAAAAACAAAAAACAGATGGCAAATGTACAAGGAAGCCATTGGCTTATCGAGAGTCCAACAATTTTTTATTTATTTCTAACCCGCCGTTCTGAGATATTTGTAAATTTTGTTTTTAATCATATTCGAGCTGCTTGCATTTACACAATCTATAGATAATTTGTTACATTCATTTATTGTCTTGTCTGAACCCTCACTGACATTACTTTGTGTACCCTGTCTCTCTGTCTGTAGTTCTTCTATATTTTCGTTTTCATTCCCATTCAATATCTTAAAAACTTTAATTTTATCTCCTCTTAACTTCCTTGTCTCTAGGGTTGTTAAACCACATTCTCTTAGGCGTTTTTCATAACTAAGGTCTCTCAGTTCTGCAATCATTTTAGACACATAGACTACTGTCAGGTGGCAACATAAACACTGCAGCAACACATGCCACAACACACGATAATAGACAATGCAGTTGTCTTAAATACATTCTTTCTTAGATTTTATAATCTTGATCCCTGTGATATAATACAGCATTGAAGCATTCTATTAATTTTTTTATTTCTATATATTGATAGTAGAATCACCACGCAATCTTAGACCAGCCTTAGAACTGTACAGAGTGACAGTGAACATCACAATGACAGTGAACATCACAATGACAGTGAACATCACAATGACAGTGAACATCGCAATGACAGTGAACATCACAATGACAGTGAACATCACAATGACAGTTAACATCACAATGACAGTCAACATCACAATGACAATGAACATCACAATGACAATGAACATCACAATGACAGTCAACATCACAATGACAGTCAACATCACAATGACAATGAACATCACAATGACAGTCAACATCACAATGACAGTCAACATCACAGTCAATAGTATTATTGAAACAGCAACCCAAATAACATGATTTTTTAAAGAACGTGTTCTGTTTAGTAACTTTACAAGCTGATATAATAGTGTGCATGCATTATTAATATTAATTATTATATAACAGATTAACTTCTAATATAAATTTGTTGTTTTTGACAGGTTTATCGGAGTATTGCATCAATATAAAGCTGAAAAAACAGTATCAAGGCCAAAAAACAGAATAATTGGCCATGTCACAGCATATTGTTCAAGCAGAACATCTTTTGTTGCAATAAATTTACATAGCATTCAAAGAACACATGCACATTATTTCTTTCACAGTGTATAGTAATTTTTCCCCACTTCCCACCCCAAATAAATGGTCCTGAATGCTGACCCCCTGGCTTCCAGAAGCAAGTGGGAGTTATCTTGACACCAGTAATATGTTAACCCCTGCCCCCCCTCCCCCCACCTTACTTGCTCTGCTTTGTGGCGCTGCTCGACTCCTTCAGTAGTTTCTCAATCACCTCCATGTCAAATGATTGCTGTGATGCGTCAGTTGTCATGCTCTGTTGACAATGATGCACATAATGACATCAATGACACACATGTTGACATCAGTGACACACACAATGACATAAATGATACACATAATGACACCAATGAAACACATGATGACACCAATGACACACATGATGACACCAATGACACACATGATGACTTCAATGACACACATTGTGACATCTCTGACACATATGGTGGTACCAACGGCACAGATGATGACATCAATGACACACATGATGACATCAATGACACACATGATGACCTCAAATGTATTTTGTTTAGGGATGATCTCAAAACACTGATGCAGGACACTACGTGAAACTGATGTCAGTTAACCTCAGACAGCGCCCCCCGCTATACGAATTTAAATTTACATTGACCTGTGGCAACTCATAAAAATGTCGTCATCATTCATGCTGTGACCACCACATACCATACAGGCATACACAGAATAAAATAAACAATGTTTTTTTAGAAAATTCATTTATGTATCGACACTAAACGAAACAATTGTTAACCCCCTCCTCCCATTAAACCAATTTTGTGTCGTTTTGTAACCCTGGTGGATTTAGCAGCTTTATGTATTTGTTAGGCTAGTCACTAGGGGGCGCTATACCCTGCGTCACTCCCAGTTTAACGATCTGAGCCAGTTTTAGAAAGTAGTCAGTGCAGCCCTGGGCCGGAGAAGACGACAGACGTTGTTCTATGCAAGCAACCTTTTCCCGGCTCAGTATACATATTGACAATTTATCTCTGGCGAGTCACTTTTATAACACTTATATAGTGAGACTTTATTTATAAATTATTAGAAGCTGTGAAACTTTATGTTAAGTTGAATGTTTTGGAAGCCGCCACTTTACAATTCAGTTAAGGGTGTGACGACAATAGGTGTGCAGGGCGTGGCAGTACTGGGTAACTTTGTATTGTCATTATACATTGACATTCATCTAAAGACTGGATACAACTTTTTGTTACTAATGTATGAATGACTGTCTAAACGTGATAATGTATTAGAGAGGTTGTAATGCAGCATTTGTTGTTCCATTACAGTCCATGTGGGCAGAAACAGCATTTGTGGCCATTTGTGGCAATGGGTTGTTTGACATGCCACACCTATTATTATTCTCGGCGAATGTTGCGGGTGTGTATCATTGTACTTTCAATGCACTGTTCAGCAAATTAGACGTTTATGAATGTATCGCTATGCTGTCCTCGCATATGTATATGCTACTTAAAGTACAACCTGGTTTCACAGGTTTCGGGCAAATGTAATCACATGGCTCTGTTAAAGGGTAGCATGTTCATATGTATATATGTTCATATGTATATATGTTCATATGTATATATATATAGATTGGAGTGTATGAATCTAGTTTATTTCGTCATGTATTCAAAGTCACATTGATGTAAATGGTTGTTGACAAATGATCTTTATTTGTGGCCACGTTACTTTATTATGTTATTATATTGATAGAAGACATTGCTTTTGCATTGTGATTACAACTGTTTTCCTTGTTACTATATAATGGTAATATTACAATAGTAGTGATGTTGGTATGCAACTCTTTGTTTCAGTTGCTTTATTTCCTCTGGAAGCTTTTGCTGTACATAATAAACACTTTCAATACCCAATAGTCGTTCAACTTGGTTACAGTTTCGTATATCAATATTTTAAGTTCATCCCTCAAATTACTGATACAAATTTATAACTATCTATTTTATATATTATCATTAAACATAATATTATATACGTCAACGATTTCAAGGCTTGTAATTTTAGCAAACACATTTCAAGTTAGCAACACCTTCAGGGACCCAGTGGTCAAGCTGTGGGAGTGACGACAGCCACACTGACACTGTAATACCTTGGTCTGCTGGATGCTGGTCTTGAGTGCAGTCCTCAGCTCAGTCAGTTTTGTGTGTAGTGAAGACTTCTCCTGCCGGACATTCAGTAGTTCCTCTCTGACTGATGCCAGCTCAGACGTTGCACTCTGAAAGTGACCGCAGTGAAACTAATATTGGCAGAAGATGACTACATTAAGATGGATATCTACTTAAACTGGCCACATTGAGAGTGATATTGACTGAAAGTGACCATGATGAAACTGATATTGACTTAATATCGCCACAATGAGACTAATATTGACTGAAAGTGACCATGATGAAACTGATATTGACTTAATATCGCCACAATGAGACTAATATTGACTGAAAGTGACCATGATGAAACTGATATTGACTTAATATCGCCACAATGAGACTAATATTGACTGAAAATTAGAACACACCTGTAGTGCCGTCTGCAGACTATCGACCTCCATCTTGTGCCTCTCTTCCACCAGGTGGAGCTTCTCTCTAGCAGCCTCTAATTCAGTTCTTTGTTCATCCAGTTGCCACTTGAGGGACTAGTGAGAGTGAAAGGAATATGTCACAATATTCTCCAGGAAACAAATACCAAATGTTTAACCACCCGTAGATTAGATTATAATGGCATCCCATATCTGAAGACAAATGTTTAACCACCCGTAGATTAGATTATAATGGCATCCCATATCTGAAGACAAATGTTTAACCACCCGTAGATTAGATTATAATGGCATCCCATATCTGAAGACAAATGTTTAACCACCCGTAGATTAGATTATAATGGCATCCCATATCTGAAGACAAATGTTTAACCCCCCGTAGATTAGATTATAATGGCATCCCATATCTGAAGACAAATGTTTAACCACCTGTAGATTAGATTATAATGGCATCCCATATCTGAAGACAAATGTTTAACCACCCGTAGATTAGATTATAATGGCATCCCATATCTGAAGACAAATGTTTAACCACCCGTAGATTAGATTATAATGGCATCCCATATCTGAAGACAAATGTTTAACCACCCGTTAGATTAGATTATAATGGCATCCCATATCTGAAGACAAATGTTTAACCACCCGTTAGATTAGATTATAATGGCATCCCATATCTGAAGACAAAAATCATTCCAGACCTGAAGTCAAAAGATTGACAAATCTCTTAATTAATATTTTACGTAGCACTATGCAATATAAACAGACAGATAACTTAGGACAAATAGGACTTATAAACTTTGTATCTAATTCAGGAATACGGGGCAGTTTCCTGCTAAGTGGTATATGATTAATGGGATAAGGCTAATGTAATGTGAAAAACTGGTATTTATTCACACCAACAATCCAATAGTAACCTCCTTCATGACCTTCACAGTGACCCTACCTTGACCTCCTCTAAGTACACAGAATCTTTCTGTTCCCTCTCTGCCAGGGACTGCTGCAATCTGTCCATCTCTGTGCGGGTGTGTTGATACTCGGCGGACACTCGTTCCACCTCGCTCTGATACTTTGCCTGCGACTCCTGCGCCCTCTGCAGGTCCATCTTCACACCATCAAGTTCACGGGTCTTCTGATCAATGTTGACCTGTAGCTGGTCAAGGTCAACCACAAGTGTCTCCATCTGGCGGCGCAGTTTAATGTGGGCACCTTTCTCTTTCATTAACTACAACATGGAGACATACGACACAACTCTCAATTAATTTTTTTATCTCAAAATACATCTGAATTAACAATATTAACAAGTCCCAGTAGTCCTAAATTAACAATATTAATAGTCCTAAATTAAAAATACTAACAAGTCCCAGTAGTCTACATAATGTAAGCATATTACCCACAACAACAAACAGAATGTGTTTATTCTCTATAAAAATGCTGTGTGGTCCTTTTCACAAATCACGAGCTGTAGTTTTAAAGAAACATGAAACTAAGCTCGTTTTGTCAAAAATCATTGTCCATGTTGAAATGTTGTGTTAGTGTAACTTTAATTAATTACTTTTCCAGTTGGGCTTACTAAACACCACACTGTCTAAACGATCACAATGGACATTGTAAGCTGCAAAAAGACAAGAATAAATAAATTAGACATTTGTAATGCACTGCATATCCTAGTAAAAAATCAGCTCAAATGTGCTAACAATGCTAAAGTAAGAATACACTTTTTTAATATATTTGAACTTTTAAAAAGTTTAAATATGTTAAAAATAAATAATACAAACAGGTCCATGTCATAAAGAAATGGGAGGCCACCTCTCCCTCGCTCCATCCCTTCCCCCCATGGGACAGGGAGTGTCTCACAGCACCCACCTGCTTCTTGGACTCCTTGGCAGTCTCCCTCTCCCTCTTCACCTCTTCATCCAGACTCCGGACCAACTCCTCCACTCTGGCTAGTTCCTTCTCTCGTTCCGCCAGTTTCTCCAACACCTCAGAGTTCTGCACCACGATTGAAGATTCACCGGACGCCAACTGTGCCTCCAGATGGCAGCAGTGTTCTTTCAGCGTCGCGTGTGACTGCAGCACGCCTACAACGATGTATGATGACCATTGAGTGGACGCTATGTGTGGTCAAGCTTTGTCCAGAGGAGAATGTAATGAGATTGTAGTAGTTTTGCTTGAACCTGACAATATTTAGTAATCAGATCAAGTTTACGGACAAGAGGAGGTGACCGTAGCAGGTAAACCGACCACATCTTGGTGGATTCATCTTAGGCTGACCATAGCAACAATTTGTAGCCTCCTTGACTGATGACAAGTGACTAGCTAGAAATGAGGTAGGTGTGGCAGGAAGTGTGAGGTTGGCCCTGAAAATTGGTTTGGGGGTGGGAGGTGGGATTGGTCTGAGGCAGACTCTCAAAAATGGTGGTTGAGACCCCTGCCACATGCCTCGATATATGGTAGACTGGATTTGGGTAGGTGCTTCAACTGATCACATACCCTACACTAATCACAGTTCCAAAATTAACCACATGCTCTACACTGATCACTGTCTGAATACAAGTTTACATTGATTTGGTTTTATTTAAACACAGATTCTACACGACTAACAACCAGTCGAATGTGCTCGTACTTACCGTGAATATGAGTTCATGACATGTAAGTAGAGTTCATGACCCCCGCATTCGTAATTACAAGTCGCTAACTGGCATTCCCGTTTAACTTTTGAGTTCTCGACTGGTAACTATGATCTGGCTGGGGTCATAAACTTTATTTATTTATTGTGAACTGGTAAACACGAGTACACTGGAATGCAGCATTATGACACGAGAATGTTGACAAACTTTACTATGACAATGGTCATTATGACAACATCTACTATGACAAGAAATGACTGTCACCTGCCAGACGACCTCTCTCTCGTTCCAACTCCAGAGACAGTTCCTGTGTGTCGGTGTATGCCTCACGCTGCTGTGCAATGTATTCTTGTGCAGAAAGTAGTTCCTTTTCCAAAGCTTCCACTTTACTGCCGTATTCCTCCACTTGACATTCGGCAGTCTTCAGACTAGTTCTCAATTCAGCCACCAGGGTTTGTTTCTCGTCCTCTGTGACTTGAAGGTCTTTCTTCACTTGCTGCAATGCATCATGGAAACATTCAATGGTCAAACAAGAAAACCAGTTAATTTACAAATCTATAAGTAAAAAAATTGCAGAAAACAGATTTTCTCAAATTATCTCTACTTTACAAGTAACATGTAGAAAATAGTAAATGAGATTGTAATTACTGCCAGCGGAATCATAGAATAACATAGAAACTGTAGAATGACCTCCAATTCTTTCTGTAATGCTTCCATCTTCTCATCGAGGTCAAGGTTGAAGCGACCTTGCAAGGTTGTGACTTCTACTGCAAGCTTTTCACGGCTTTCCTCGGCAAGACGTAGCCTCTCTGTGAGAGCGGCCACTTCTGCCTGGTGCTCTGCCTGGTGACCACGTTGCTCTTTGAGCAACATCTCGAGGTCCTTGCCTAGCTTGAGAGCCTGCAGATGGCGCCAGTAATCATTATGAATGGTTAGTCGTAATTTATGTGTCACAGAAACACTACAGAGTGGAGAAATATATCTACATCATTTAAATAAATAAAAATTTATGTGCAAGTCACAATGCAAGTAGTAGTCAATACTAGTCATAAAGGTAATTCTACATATTGCAGAAACACTACTAAGTGGGGAAATATATCCACCACATATAGCAAATATAAATGTATTATCTTAAAAATCTGCCAGGGTTTTTCATATGGCTTGGTCCCTGCAGAATCATATTCACCTAAAATGTTTAGTTCTGATTTCAGTTTTCCTTTAACTTATAGTTTATGTCGTCATATTGTACATAACGTTTTGTTCCCATATTGTGGGAAACTGCATCAAAATATGCCTTGTCTTCAGAACATTTCTAAGGGGCCCAGACATTCCTGGACATTGTTGACCCACTGCTGGGAATGTCAACTACTTCTACTGAGAAAATATAAAAACACCATTCTGCCAATGACAACTGTCTGCTTTGGTGGGGTGTACATAACAGGCGGGTGAAATAATACAGCGGAACCTCAAAAATAAGATCATCTAGTAAAAAAAATCAGAATTCTGCAAACATTCAATATTTACAGGACTAAAAAAATGTTGTCCCATTTCTGAGGAGATTGTACAGTGGGCTGCACTCAACAGATTCACTTCTGACTGGATCAGTTTGATGTATGTGTTAAGTGGCTGACTCACTTCTGACTGGATCAGTTTGATGTATGTGTTAAGTGGCTGACTCACTTCTGATTGGAGCAGTTTGATGTATGTGTTAAGTGGCTGACTCACTTCTGATTGGAGCAGTTTGATGTATGTGTTAAGTGGCTGACTCACTTCTGATTGGAGCAGTTTGATGTATGTGTTAAGTGGCTGACTCACTTCTGACTGGAGCAGTTTAATGTATGTGTTAAGTGGCTGACTCACTTCTGATTGGAGCAGTTTGATGTATGTGTTAAGTGGCTGACTCACTTCTGATTGGAGCAGTTTGATATATGTGTTAAGTGGCTGACTCACTTCTGATTGGAGCAGTTTGATGTATGTGTTAAGTGGCTGACTCACTTCTGACTGGAGCAGTTTGTTGTAAGTGTTAAGTGGCTATTGATGATATTGTCAATAAAATAATATTTGATTCGACTAAATGGCTGATTGTATTATCTGCAACTCAGCTAAGCAGAGGTCACTTTATCTCTTAAATTATCAATTAATTGGTCGGTTGATTAGGTTCAACCAAAACAAGAAGTTCAACTATCAAAAGCACAGGGAAAATATAGCTAATACTTTGATTAGAAAAATAATAATTATATAATGTTATGGAGAGCAGCAAATAACAATATTTTATTTAATGTTGTGCCAAATACAAGACTGTTTGTGGTGCTTCACAGCATATTAAAAAATAATAAAATGGTGTAGAATTGTTAAATAAACAAATAAATCAATTAAAATACTACTATTAATAATAATTATGTTTAGATATAGCACAAGACAGCAATATCATAATAAAAGTAACACTATATATATATATATATATATATATATATATATATATATATATATATAAATCTGTAATTTAATAATGACTATTTTCGGTAATCTTATTCACATTAGGTAGCAATATTAACAAACTTAATTTGACTATTTAATATTTATATATAAATATATATAGTGTTTATATATAAACACTATATATATATAAACACTATATATATATATATAAATATTAAATAGTCAAATTAAGTTTGTTAATATTGCTACCTAATGTGAATAAAATTACCGAAAATAGTCATTATTAAATTACAGATTTAAATGCCTACTGGAAGCTGTACTACCCACCTTTGCTTTCTGCTTGGCGATGGCGCGATGCGACTCACTCTGCAGTGCACCCAACTGACTCCTCAGTTCGTCATTCTCTGCCTTCATCCGCTCCGTGACTTCCATGTCGGAGGACCTGGAGGAACTGGCCCGCAACACCTCAGTGTCCAGGCAGACGTTCTTCTCCCTCAAAGACTGCAACTCCTGCTGCATGTCGGTTAGTCGCCCCCGAACCCCCGCCAGTTCACCCTCAACGTTCCCCTTCTCCACCCCACGAGTGTGAGCCTCCATCTGAGCTGTCTTCAGCTGGCTGCGCACATTGGCAAGATCATTCTCAAGTGATGTCAGAGATGCACGCAACTGGTCCAGGTCGGACTGTGAGCGGGCGCTGATGGCAGCGAGTTCCTCCTCTGCAGCCATCTTCTCTTGTTCAAGCTTTTCCAGCATGGTGGCGCCACCATCCTCATCATCGTCCTGTGATTCCTGCTGTTGGGTGACTGCATCAGATTCTGCCGAGTTCACCAGTCTCTCGCTGACTCTGTTCTTTCGTGCCTTCAGTCTGAAGAGCTCCTCTTTCTTCTGTTTCAGTTCCTGCTTCAGCTGGACAAAGTTCTGCCCGACTTTGCTCATGTCTTCCTTCAGGGTCTGCAGTGCCTCGTCAAACACTCGCTTCTCGTCGTGTGCTGCTTTCAGTGCCACATCTAGGCCGTTCTTTGCCTCCTTTGTCTCCAACAACTCCTCGTCTTTTGTGTTGAGTTCCAACCGAATTTGCTTCACTTGTATCTCAGCATCGATGGATGACGTTTCTAGGTTCTCGATGGAGCGGTCGCGTTCCAAGATGCTTTCCTGCGAAAGCGCAAGACGCTTGACAAGTTCCGAATGTTCGTGTTCCAACACCGCGATTTGCGCCTGTCTTCGTTTCAGTTCCGCCTGCGATTTATTCAGCTGCTCAACGACGTCGTCTATGGCGACGGTGGAGCCAGACTTGGCCATCTGCGACTGCAGGACCTGTTCGACCGAATCCCGCTCGCAGCGAATCTGCATGAATGTCGCCTCGCGTTCCATCATGTCGGCCTCGATCGCCTCCAAGTGACGTGCGAGCATCTGCTTGTCTTGTATGAGGCGTTTCTGCGTGTCGCTCAATTGCTGCTTCACACGCATGTTCTCAGCACGCAGTCTTTCAGCGTGTGTTGTGTGTGCGATCACTTCACCTTTGACCTTAGTGACATCGCTCTGCAGTGCTGACTTTGCATCCTGCACGAGACGTAGCTGGTCCTGATACCATTCCTTCGACGTCGTCAGACTACTCACTTCGTTCTGTAGTGATTTCACCTCCTGCTCAATGAGGATCTTGTTCTGATTGGTTGTCTGGAAGTCGACGTAAAGTTCCGCGACCTTTTCTTTGAGCGCTCTCACTGCATCATCCTTTGCATCAGCATCTTCTTTTGCACGTTTCAACTTCTCGTTTATCTTGTCTCTGGCCTCCTGCGAGAGGACCAGGTCCTCTTGAAGGACCCGTCGGTCCTCGTCTTTTTCTTCCAGAAGATGGTGAGCATCCAGGATGATCTGCTCGAGGCGCCCGCGGTTCTGACGCAGCGTTTCCAAGTCGGCAGACAAATCATCGCGCTCGCTCACAACATTCTGCTTGCTCGCCTCCTCAACCTTCACTTGCTGTGTCAAGGTCGCGATCTGAGCATGCAGCCGAGCGCGCTCTATCAGCGATGCCTTTGCTTCGGTGTACAGGATCTCAAGTTGACCTTCCAACTTCGCATTCTCACCTCTAGCTGTGTCTAAGTCGCTGCATTTCTGCCCAACACTATCTAGGCTCCAGCTGCGTGTAACATGATCATCATGTGATCCACGCTTGGTCACATGATCTCCTGCACCACGGGGATCGATTTCCCATGAAGCCTGCGAGACATCAGGTGTAGCAAGCTGCTCAGAGGAAGATTTTCTAATGGAACTTTGTCGCGGTGTGGAGTGCCATGATGGCTGTAACCTTGTTTCGGAGCAATACGGTCTGACAGGTGCTACGGCTTCAATGCCGGATTCCTCATTGTCACCACTGCTATTGTCATGGTTACTGTCGTCAGGCTGCTGGGGGTCCGTAAAGTGGGAGAGGTCAGAGGTCACATGTCCTTGGTCTGAATGGTCAACATCTATACTTCCATTGCCCACACTTTGCCGTTGATTGCCATTATGCTTTAAAACATCCTCATCGTTAGGATGTGCATTCTCTTCACTTGCTTGGACTCCCTCTTTGGTCGTCATAGCAACAGCACTATCATCGTTCTCTGCAGTGAGTGCCCCCTGCTGGTCAGGATGAAAATCAACCAGTTGACCCTGTGGCACCATCTGTGGTCTGTCTGCAGTGCTGGACATCGGAGATGAGCTGGATGTCATGCGGGAGAACCACGACGACGTCTGAGTCATCCGCATCATCTGATCCGAAGGGATCCGGATCAACTCATGGGCTCGGAGGGAAGACTCCAGACTAGCAATGTCCTCAGGGTGGTTCACCTCATTGTTCCCCTGAGGGACATTTCCATCTGATGCCCCATTTCCTCCTACAGGTTCGAAGACTGGATTGGCGACATTGACGTCATTCAATGAATTGTAAGCCGTGTCACCTTGATCTGATGACGCAACATCACTGCTATCACCAGCACCATTGCTGTGAGAGACAGCTGACTTGACACCCGATATTGACAATGACTTGTCCTCTGACATCGACAGTGACTTGTCATCCGTTATCTGTAAGTTAGATGTACTCTTGACATTCATGAAATGTAAGTCTTTTAACATACAATGTCCAATCAAAAGGGTTGTTTCACTATTTCCTTCACAAAACAAACAATCCTATATTTTTACCCCAATCTCAAAAGTTCTGCATAGTTGCAATGTTCGCCTCAGAAAGGGCCGTGTGGGGTATAAAGATTCACAAATGCAAACATTTGACAGTTTTTACTAATTAATTAATCAATTCAGACATGTTCATATCATCTTCAGAATGTCATCAGTTAAGTAAAGTTAGGTTACAAACAATTGCATTGTACAGTGGAACTCACTATTAAGGTCACTCTCTGAACTGGGTCAAAGTGACCTGAATAGCAAAGTGATCGTATTAGCAGGACTAATGTTTTATACTCTACTGGTATGAAAATAATTTGGGACTGTCCAAGGGTGACCGTAATGGTGAGGTGGTTGTATTACTGAGGTGACTGTAAACTGAAGTTCCACAGTAGTTAGCAAACTTGTAAACGATTTTTATTAGAAACAAGTGGATTTTCCATGATTGAACTTTAGTTTGACCAACTGCCCCAATTTTTATGACTGCCAACAGTCATGAATGTTATCAACTATCCGTATTTGTTTCAGTGACAAATGTGTCTTTACCCCTGTAGCCACAGCATTGTCCGCTTCCCGTTCTTGCTGCAGTGGCTCCATCTGGGAACTTGAGAGTTTGTGTTGAGCTTCAGCGATCGCTCGGGCGATGTCTTCAGATGATGCAGGAGTGATGTTCTTGTTGTCTGTCAACATATGTCACCAACATGTCACCAAACAAGTAATCAAATAAGTCACCAAACATTTCATCAAACATATCACTAAACATGTCACCAAGCATGTCATCAAACATGTCACCAAGCATGTTATCAAACATGTCACCAGTGTCAACTATATTGTCACGTGATATTGATCATGACTGTCATCAGGAACTGTCAACAGGGGAATGTCAATGGACAATAAGACAACTGCCACCAAGTAGTGTCAACAGTGGTATGTCAACGGTGACGTGTCACCAATTAGTGTCAACAGCAACTTGACAACAAATTAACAACAAATGTGCATATACACATTAACGTTTTTCTGTGAGAGCATACATGTGTGGACACGCATGTCTATGCGTCAGCTACAGTAGTGTCAGCTACAGTAGTGTCAGCTACAGTAGTGTCAGCTACAGTAGTGCAAAAGTAAATACATTTCTTATAGTAGCAGACATAACCAACTGAAGTAAACTTGTTTCACTTCAGAATTTCAACCAAGCATTAACAAGTTTAACATTTTTAACAATACACATGAAACAAGTAGATACGACATTACCAATGACAGACTCTTGCAATGCGAGGGCCTCGACAGTTTTGGTAAATGCATGGAATGTGTCTATGCTGGCTTCGAGGGCAAACATGTTCTTCGCAGATGGTGAACGCAGCGGCTGAAACAACAAGTGTGGCACATTACAACTCTCTCCTCAATTCATTTAGCACATTTTGAAGCACGTCCGTTGATGTTCGAATCTCTAGGGTGTGAATAATATGAGTGGTCAGACTGCAAACTTTTTTAAATCATTGAAAGTTTGAAACAACTGATAAAATTTTACTTTAGTCGTTAGATCGAGTCACTTGCAGAATTGTGAATAGGTTTATGTACAGTACATAGAGGTACTGAATTTGACAAATTTAATTGAGGAAGGAGATTTAGCATTATATACTTTATTGTAGTTGGTGGAATGGACATTGATATGTATTGGGGACTCAAAGGGATTGTTTTAGAAGCATATAACTTATTATTTTTATCCAACGAGCCATTAATATCATCATCATCATCTTGACAGAACATCTAAATGTGTGGTCTAAGTATGTAAAATATTAGCTATTTTCTAAATGAACATAAATATTTTAGACCAACATTAACTACTTTGGCCAATGTAATGCTCAGAATGCCATCTTTGAAATAGCTGTTCTTGTTTATGTTGCAACTGATGCATGCCTCATTTCCTATCCCTAATCATCAGTGCTCAGCAATTATATATTGCTACTTTTATTTCAAGATCTTTTAAAATGTCTCCAATTTTTTTACAGCTAACTTTTAGCTTTGTTTCTGGAAACTTAAACATATAAAGTCAGATTGTCTTTATCATAAGATTATGTTATATCTAGTATAAACTATATCTACTCTAAACATCTAGACTGCCCCATTGTGTTTTAATGAACAACATTTATTTTATTTTGATTTAATTTATAACTCAACCTTCATTTGTTTATGGATATCGATATTGCCATTCAGCATGCAGCGTAAACATGATATTCGGGACAAAACATTCAAATTAAACACATTGGGAAGATGATGTTAAAATAGATAAAGTCTATACTGTATAACATGAATGTACAATGACAATGATCAGCCTTTAAGTACATCTATAAAAGGCCTAGGACAGTGAGAGTAGGACAAAAGATGTCAATGAGGGTTTACCTGGACATCATCTGAGGACATATCTGGCAGAGTCACTTCATCGACTCCAGACTGTGGGGCTTGCTGAAGAGCAGGCTGAGGAATGTCTGCAGAATAAAACATTTAGCGAACAACTACTCATCTGAGTTCACAGTAAAGCTCAAATACTGTGGACAGCATAAGAAGGGGGTGCGCATGACAGGCAGGATTTAAAAATCTATGCATACCACTGGTAGTCAGGACTTCAAAATTTTACTGTTTTTGAGTTATTTCATGACAATGTTTCTGCAATGACCAGTTTTAGGGCAGTGAAGTGGAAACAATTTGAAAACTTCTCAACAATATGTCAACTCAAAGCCCACAATACCTGGGTTCACATATTATGAAATCTAAATCTACCAACAGACATAAAGTATGACCTGTGATATTGCTGCATTGCTTCCATATAAACGGCACAAAATATATTATTTTACAACTAGGCTGACAAATTAACATTTATTAATTTGAAACAAAATAATTAAGGAACAATTCACCTCTGTACTCACACTTTTCTCACACACAAACATATGCCTGTTGGTACGAATATTTCTTACAAATGTTGATCTACCTGAGACAGTGTCGTTCCTCTGTGTGGACGAGGCTGTTGCAATGTCACAAGCCTGTGTGGTTTCTACCACCTTGTTCTGCCCCTGTCTGAAGCTGTGAGCCAAGTACCCCTCAATGTTGTGTTCAACAAGCCCTGGCAGTTCCGAGTACTCCGCCCCACTGGCGGCATCTCCATCTTGGTCTGAAAGTAGAAAAGGTTAAAACTTGTGATTCTTTGACGTCAAAAAAATCTGATGTGTTAAGTTTTGCTGTATAATTTTGGAAAACATCAAATGGCTCTGTCATTGTATCCAGAAAAACTATACTAAATGTCCTTACTAAACAAAGTCTTGTTCGATTTCAAGGTCTGTGAAAATATGACTTTATAACTAGAGTTGATGCAACCTATCATTTTAACATTTTCATGTTCTGGCGGCATTTTGTGTAAACTGTTATGTTGACACAAAATGCCGCCAGAACAATGCCACACATTGAAGCTGCCTCCTCAATTTTCTTTTTACTTGTCTCATTTCAGATTCAAACAATCTTTTTCTTTTGATGATTTTAACCAAAGTATGCCCATTTTTATTAAGTCTGCTTTGCATATTACTCGAAATAGTAACATACTAGAGCAGCGGTTCCCAACCTTTTTCTCCCCACATACCCCCTGTGTCCTAAAATGATCGGTACCCCATAATAGTGACATAGAATTACAAACGAAACTACATTCAACACAGAGCACAGTGATACACATTTTCTTGACAACAAAACTGTACTTCAAATGTGGGTAGGATAACAAACCAGTATTCGAGAAATCACTTGTGAGGGCAGAGCTATCCTGGTCAAAATCAAGGTCTCGATTTGGGGAACAGTTTTGGATAAGGACACTTCATGCACAGACTGGCATGAAAATATCAACCATTGTTGTGATTTTGGTAATCTCCTCTTTCTGCAACACCACTCTAGACACCACATCCCCAATGGACCTTAGTGTGGAAGAGCAACGTCTCTTGGTCTGCATTAAACACAGAAGAGCCAGGTATTGAGGATGCTGCACTTGATGGTGTTTATCAGTTAGGCACTAACCGTTGCAACGAGGTGAAATTGTCGTAACTTACGAATAACTTAGGTACAAAGTATTTGAACTGGGAAAACTGGATGTAGGTACTTCGAGTATAGCAATTGATGGACTAGGGTGATTACGTTTTCTAATAGTTTTTATGTCTTCTGTGAATTTGATAGTATTACAGAAACACAATTTCTACTTCACGGGCCACACAACAGCTGCACCAGAGATTTGAACATCAACGAACCTTAATCGTGATGGGTTAACTGAACAACACAGCCGTTACCACAACTAAGCCATTACCACTAACCATTTACCATCCTTGGACTGACCAGCACACTTCTTATCCAGACAAATATGACTTACATGCATCGGCCAGCACCCTCTTTGCCATCACAGGTTCGGACGTTGGATCAGCATTCTTCAGGTCTGAGTCATAAGACACCAGGTTGCCGAATGAGTGGATCGAACTGTACTGCTCCAGGTCATTGCCCTCAAAGTTCACCTGATTCACTGACAGCTCAAAGCGATCCATCAAAGGACTGCCGATGGTTGCACACAAGTCAAAATAGCATGCTGGCCGCCCTCTTCAGAAATGACGATACTGCATTGAAAGACACATCAATAATGCAGTCATATAAAGAACAAATACACCAGGGTTGGAACTTATTACAACTATGGTAATGATTTTATTTGAATAAATGTGCGGAAGTGCTCTTTTGTGTTTCCAGCATAATGAATCAAATTTGACAACTTAATCTATGCAAAGGAAATGTCTTGACATATTACTTTACTTTTATTATATTTAGAGTTTTCCATCTCTAGGTTTTTCCATTTCCTGCATGGAACCATATACTTCTGCTGGCACAGACACAAGCATTTAATTCGGACATGCCCCCCCTCCCCCCGTTTGTTTATTTATTCATATAGAAAAAATTAGAAAAAGTTGAACGATTTGCGATGTTAATGACATACTCAAAACTGAGAAGACCACTGATGATATATATATAAATAAACAAATAAAATATCACAAATACCAGGTAAATTGACCAATGGCTTTTAGCATCTCATCCGAAAGGCGTATGTAGTCAGAGACAGGTGAACAAAATTGCCCAAGCTTCAAAACAGTAGCAGTGGACTCAAATCTTTGTTCCCGTGAACTGGGGAGGTCAATAAAAATGTTATTTGTTGATATAGAGCCTTCTGTCACACACCATTAGATAGCTGCTTTAATACAGTGATACAAGCTTTTTGAATTTTTTAAAAAACCTTTTGTAAAAGTGAAGTTATGGTCATTTGAGTACCTGTGGATGTGGTATTTTTGTTGGACAGGTTCCAAATGCTTATTGCTAAGAGCAAATGGCACCAAAATGGACAGTTTTATAGACAATTCCAAACTGTTTTTATTCACAACTCATAAACTACTTAAAACAGAGCCATCAAACTTGACAGAGTGTATACCCATTGTATACAGATTGCAAAAGTTAAGTGACACTTAACTTAATAATTAACATTAATTAGCCTAATTAATGCATAAACGAACAAGATCATGCATTTTTAATGATTGAGTAGTTGCAGTGCTTAATAAGAAGTTTAAAAGTGTATACCCATTGTATACAGACTGCAACAGTTAAATGGTACTGAGCTTAATAATTAACTAATTAATGTTAATTAGCCTAACTAATGCATAAACGAACAAGATCATGCATTTTTAATGATTGAGGAGTTGTACTGCTTAATAAAATGTTTAAAATTAACACAATATTAATAGGACTTAATGTATTGATTATTAGTAAATAGGAACTTTCTAACATCTTAAATTTCTTTGCAGAATGTGGGGCACTTTAGCTACACGGTTAGAGCGCCAGACTGTCAAAGGAGAGGACCGAGTCCACCTGCTGGACAATTCCATTCATCCCGCTTCCTCAGTTCACTCAGCTACATAATAAAGTACTTGGCAGTAGACAGTGATGGGATTCCAGTGGTGGAATTATAGGAACAAACAGCTTTTGCACAGTAATTGCAGCATGGCTGGATGCTTCAATAGAAGTTGAAATGGTGTTAGTGTGAACAGATCTGCTGGCAACAAAGTGTAACGTGCCCTGAGCAACACATGTTGGAGGGATGTTGTATAAATTGAACGCTTCATTAAATTAATAAAAAAATATTAATTCCAGATGTGAATTTATGGGGGACAGGAGGCTATTATATTAATAACATATGGGTGGTATGGTGCAGTATATTCATGTGCTAAATATTATTATAAAAAAATTAATACGGATCATGATATCTTGAAAAAGTAAACATGTGAGAAAAATTTAGATATTGATCAATGTCACATATATATATATATACATATTTGAAGACATTTCAGTAGCCATTTACATATGCAATATTTTTTTTAATTTTAATACTGACTATTTGACAAACTAAAACACCAAATGGGTCACACAGAACTATTGTGAAAACACATCCAATTTAATTTACATGTAATATAGGTTTGTATATTTTTTGTAGTAGAAACAGTAGTGAAATACTGAAGAGGAAATAAAATAAATTAACACAAGACACAGCCATGCTGACCCTGGCGCATGTGCAGTGCTACCGTGAATGACGCAACGTTTCGATGTGCCATGACCACGCCCATGTGGTTGCATCTGTGAAGTGGTCTGGTGCTTTACAGCAGAGGGTACATCACTTTTAGACCAAATCTGTGCGCTGTTTAAAATACAATGCTACTGAATTAAACATATTTGCAATGATTTAATATCGCAGAAACCAAATTTATTCGTACCACTTTCATCCATCTTTGATCTCTTAGAGTAAATTCGCTTTTACAACTTAAAATTCCCACTAATTTATGCTAGGCTGACACACAAAAACTGTACCAACATCAGATTGAAGCCGAACATTTCCTCTTGCAAACAGCCTGATTGGATTAATTTTATATGCAGCGGGAATGTGCGGAAATTAATTTGTATACACGATGTCACCTGAAGACGACAGAGTCCAACGGCCGCTGAGACGTAAAATCAGTGTCATCGAAATGTCAACTTCACTTGCTAATATCCCGATAATAATGCCACGGCAACAAATATGTTATTACACTTACATACAGTTTAAGTTTATTCCCTCAGTTTAGCTTATTGACAGATATAATGCAATGTTTTAATGAGGTGGTAGAATCAGGCGCTTTGTCCGAAGGGTCACGCGATACTGTTGACCTCCCTACTTGAACAACAGTCCAGACTCCAGTGTTTTACCATCAAGACCGTCTCAAGACTGAAAACAGCTCGAATTTAAAGTCAGAAACTTAGCTTTATTACCTTAATAGGTTTCGGCTTAGGGGATTTAGCCTAAGTTGAAAATTATACAAAATCACATACCGATGTAAGACTTAGTCTTAGACTTAGTTTAGACTCAGTAATTTAGATTTAACAAGATTTGCCATCCAAGCCAAAGGCCCAGATGGCAAGTGGACAAGGAAGCCATTGGCTTATCGAGAGTCCAACAATGTTCATCTACTTATAACCCGCCCTCCTGAGATGTGTCAACCTTGTTTTTAAACATATTCACGCTGCTAGCAGTTACACAATCTGTAGACAATTTGTTCCATTCATTTATTGTCCTCTGTGAGAACGAGTGCTTCCTGATGTCCAATCTACATTGATCCAATGATCCTTTACTAATTTTACCTCATGTCCTCTAGTTCTGCTATCCTTCTTGAGTGAGAAAAACATATTTCTATCAATATTTTCATACCCATTCAATATCTTAAAAACTTCAATCTGATCTCCTCTTAACCTCCTTGTCTCTAGAATTGTTAAACCACATTCTTTCAGGCGTTCTTCATAACTAAGGTCTCTCAGTTCTGGAATCATTTTAGTTGATCTCCTTTGTATGCGTTCAAGCGTATCTATATCCTTCTTTACGGCACTATCATGACGTACACCATCCAATTATTCGAAGAATGTCCTTGATGACTTGCATAAACTGATGGCATACATTATACAAAACCGCTAAGGCCTAAGGCTAAGCTGGGGAGGGGTAGCGGCCCCGTTTTTTGAGCGATAATATAAGATAAAGAAAATGTGTTGTTCAGGCATGCAATATATGTAAAACAAAAACGTCTCAATAACGCGTATCTTGTTAGTAGTGTCGTGTCGGTACAGCAGTTTAACGGAAATGGATAATACTTAATTTAATTACTTTTTAAGTGTTCCCAGTTTTCAAAACATTCCATCCGGCCGTCTGACACATCAAATTCTCGTTTCGAACGATATTGGAGCACGACAGAACGAGATCGCAGAAGGCGGGGCATTTGAATGACAGCTAGTGTTCCACTAGCGCTGAAGTTAACACGTTTTTCTGTTAAAATGATACTTATTGTTGTATTGAAAATTTCACAATGTATGTGCTATTCAAAGCTGTGTACGTTTTAGCTATTTGTACCGTGTGTCATTATGTCTATAATATTCACGGAATCATTGTCTAGTGCCGTGGTGTAGTACCTTTACTACACCAACTAACTAACAACTTTAACTAATGAAGATATTGAGGTGTAATAAAAAGACCCTAAGATGTTTACCTAACAATGTGTGACCTTGACATGACCTTGCAATGACCTACTTATATTGACCTTGACCTACAATGACCTATTTATGCTTAAAATTGCCTAATTATTAATATAGTAATTATGCATGACATGTGGGATCAGGGAGGGGTGTAAGGGAGAATTAACGTACATGTACACGTGGACCTTAATACAAATTAATGACCTAATTGATTACATCGTGACCTTTGACCTAATTACGTGTCTTAATGGCCTATTCATTTTTAATTAAGTCTGGAATGGGATCCTATAAAGTCAATGGAGGCTGTAATTGTTGAATATAATATTGACCTTAGTGACCTGATTATTTAACTTCCATTGACCTTTGACCGATTTGTTGGTAAATTACATATTTCAGCCATAACGGATTTTGCATGACAGTGGTGTTCGAAAATGTACTAAGGGAAATGGTGTATATAATTACCTTTACTACAATATATGTTGATGACAATTGATTATAATTTGACATTTGCATAATTACAGGTATTAGTGGCCTAACTATGTATAATTAAGTTTAACAATATATTCATGCATGGTGAAATAATCGCTTGGGGAAAAAACACAATGTCATTGCATAAATATAACACAATTTATTATATATTGTGATAGCTTTGTCATCTCCAGCTCAGCTTGGCACATCAATATTCACTGTTTCATGAAATAATATCCTGCACTTTAACATGAAGTAATGTTTATATATTGTTCACAGTAGGCTGATAGGGAGACATGGAAAAGGACAATACCCAAAACAATGCAGCAGTACAAGAAGTAGTCAGCTTCAACCCGTTATAAAAGGAACTATGAGGCGAACCACAGAGTACACTCCTGGCTCAGTACAGCAAATATTCACAGTTCACTGTTTCATAAGTCCATGCCAGTGCATGTGTCAATGTTTGCAGGGCATTGCAGACTCAGTGCATGAATGTTCATATGTCAATGTCTCATAAATTAATGTCACGAAGCAATATATTAAAGTGGTTCACATGATACTGTCGGTTGAGTGTACACATCTTCAGAGATCAGTTTCGTAAATCCATGCATGTTTCATGTGTCAATGTTCACTGGACACTGTAGGCTCGGTGTACATGTATTCAACATTTTCACATAGTCTTTGTCTGTCTTTTGATGTGTGTGTGTGTGTGTTATCCTTTTAATCTTCAAATGTATTGTGGAATCCTAGAAAATAAAATAAAGAATATTATATTACACACACATATAATATACATACACATACATACATACACATGTTGTGCATTAAAAGTACGCGTAGAAAGAATAAAAAATATATAATATATGCACGTCGTACATCAAGTAATTGCTTAACAAAACTCTCATTTTCTTAATTTATTTCTGTTTTAAATGTAATATAAAGGAAGGAAACCAAAAATAATAGACATCTTATTGATTGTATACATTCAAAATTATCAGCACATAATTGTAAAAGTGCAGATGGCGTGGATTTAAATGCTGAAATATCACGACGTCAGACCGTCAAAACTGTGCCAAGTCACGCACAAACCGGAAGTTAGGAATACAGCATTTAAATTGTGAAAATATAACATTTTAACAAGAGCAATCTTAATGATTATTAATGCCATGCAACATTGATATATCTATAATTACTTGTTCCCACTAAATCTAGCCGCAGTTGGTTGCAAACACTTCGATTGCGTGGACTTTGAATCGCGGAAAATTACTTCGCCGCGGAGCGATGTCAACAACGCAAACGCACTTTTAAACGCTAAACAGCGCGCGCATAGCTAATTTTCCGAACGACGCTGTACTCGGGCGAACAAACTCACATTCATAATACGCACATCATTATAAAGCTGAAATATTGCAGATTTCATTTATCGACATGCTAAAGTTGTTCGATGATTATTTACCATTATTTTTAACTACTATTCACAAGGCAAAAGTTAACACGAGCTTACCTCGGTCAAAGTCAATCCAGGAACGCCCGCGAAAATTCCACATGCTTCGTCAGTCTTCCATTGGTTGATGTATGTATCAGTTAAGGTCACACGATCATTTGCATAATGTTATGATGCAAATCTGCATGACCATCAAAACCAGGCGGAGGCTAAGATGGCGGTCACATATTCTGGGTCAATTTCTACGTCCGAATTTTCCGCAGCGCACCTAGCGGATTGTAATATACCTACCTTTAGTTTAGATTGGAAATTGACAAACATTTCTCCAATTTATAAGAAGGGACCCCGGTCTATGGCTGGTAATTATAGACCAGTGAGTTTAAAGTGTCTAGCCAGTAAACTGATGGAATAGCTTTTTTTAATCAAAGACGTGTTAATCTCTTTGTATGCAAATATACTTAAATTGTAATTGCACTGTACACATTGTTGTACGAATAAATATATATTTTTACTACACTACCGTGCCTCGAGTCTAGTTCGCAATAATGCCGATACAGAGTTCACGTGTTGTTTTAGTCAATTGAAGCATACTCGTTTTTTTATTAAACATTTGCATTACCATAGTTGTTTTAGTCAATATTGCAATAAATGGCACATGACAGATGTTTAATATTGTCATTTTGTTTGGACGTTTTCAGACACACCTCATTTTCTTTATTGGAACAGGCCTACCTAAAGTTGTACATGAAACAAAATCCGCTACGTTTTGCCTAAACTCTAGACTCAAAAATAGTTGCACCTCGTCTACTGTAAAGTTAACATTCGAGGTTATACTTATGTGACGAATACAAGAAAATACATAGGACTACTTTATATGCTCCGTCAAATGGGTGGGAAGAGGGATACCCCCTCCCACACTCCCTCCCCTCCGCCTCGCGCCTCGTTTCCCGACTTCGGCGCTTTATACATTACCTTGGACCCCCTTTTTCTAAACCCTGGATCCGCCCCTTATACGTTATAAAATATTACCGTATACAGAGAGGATCATGGAGACTCCCACAAAGACTTGCTAAAAGTCGCTACCGTAGGAGCCACCCATCGTTTTCTTTTATTTTAGTTTCTGAAGAAAGAAAAGAATATATGTATGTATATGTATGTATGCATGTATGAATGTATGTATATATGTGATGCGCCACGCCAAAACCAGGCGCTTCTCGCTAATTTTTTTTCGGCGCAGGAGCCTAAAATGCATGGTGCCCGTTCGAATTGTCGAAAATCGGTTAACGACGGAATCGAACAACGAAATTATCCAGCTTTCCATAAATCCATTTATATAAGCTGAAAGATTGTTCAAACTAGTAATATTTAGCACTTTATTGAGGCCCCTGATTAGCGTCGCGGTTGAGAAGTCTGAAACAAAGCCATGTTTACGCGCTTTTGATCGACTGTCTTCGCTCGCTTACAAGTGGGAAACCCCACATGTTATACATGGCTGGAAAGCTTATGACGTCAACTACACGTGTGATTGGGAATCTCTTACTCTAGACCAATAGAACAGCTCCTATTATACATACTTTATCCAGCAACAAAGTGCTGTTGTTGCTATGGAAGTTGCGAAACGCTCGCTGATTGGTCGAAAACGTAAGCGCGCATGCGCAGTCGGCTTGTTTACACAATCCTTTCGTCTTTGTTCGCCAGTTTCGCCTGCTGTTTTCGTCTTCGATTCGTTAATGAATTGCACTATGGCATCGAAAGAAGCTTATTTAGCTACCGAGTTGGATCGTGCGAGGGGGTGCAATCTTGAGGACAGCAATTTAGCTGCAGTGATTGAAGATTACTTCGAAGGCCGCGTCGAGCCCGTGGAAGTCGCCTCGGCAGGGGCAGGGGAAGACAACATTGAGCCTGCACTGGTTGGCTCAGCGCCAGCGGGAGCGGACTTTCTAAATTGGGGAAACTGACATTGTGTAGTGTTATTATATATGTAATGTGTAAATAATGTTTTATTTTAAGATATTTCAGGGATTTACTTTAGGGGTTCGGCACCCAGTGCTCGCGGTAGTCTCCGGGAATACCAAACCTGGTAGTAAATGAGGTGGCATTCAATAAATAATAGGTTTTTCCACTTTATACTTCTGCATCTAATTTATACACACCTACTGAAGGAACATACAAAATTTCATTCCATTTGGAGCATTATAAATGCATGGTTGCTATGGGAGAAGCAGTTTTTCAATGCAGTTTTTAAAGCTGAATTTCTCAAAACTATTATTCCAAGAACGTTTACACTAAAAGTGTAATATCTTGGCCCATGAGTAAGGTACACTCTTCATGTTGGTGTCATTTTAAAGCTGTGTATCTCCTCTATTTGAATCTGTAATAAAATGGTTTTGTAAAATTGTCGAGAAGAGCCTGGTTTTGGCGTGTGGCATCACATATATATATATATATATATATATATATATATATATATATATATATATATATATATATATATATATATATATATATATAGTTATCAACGTTAAAATGTAGTAAGGTCCACCGTCAATGAAAAGCTGGATTGTTGTGTTTTATTATACAGCTGTGATGTGTGTTTATAGTATGTAGTGAAATGAGAAGGTGAACATGTATTTATAGTGTTTGAGTGTAGCTAACATCATTGTAGTTGATTGTGCATGTATGTATAGGTAGAATAGTTTATTGTGCACGTATTTTGTAATTCTGAATGATATGATGCTTTGCATAATTTATGAAACCCTGTAAACTGTTTGTATAAAGTTGGTCTTTCACACTGAGAGGTATTGTTGAAAGTATTTGGTAAACTGTATTTAAAACATTGTTTTGCAAATGTGTGCTTTGTACTATAAATGTGAATTTTATTTTGGTTGCGTGTATTATGACCATGAATCTTGGTGTTTGTTGCTATCAGCCAATATTTAGGTATGTAGGTAATTTATTATGTATACATTTATTTTCTTGAAGGGCAAACATATCATTCACTTTTAGTACGTTTAGTTTTTAAATAGCGGGTCAGTATGTGAATTGAAATTACTCAACGTTATTATTCGCATAGCCCTTTTCTGAAGTTGACTAATTCTTTGCCAGTGGAACCCCAAGTCATCAAACAATAATTTATATGTGGTACTAATAACATGTTATGTAGCATAATAAGTAGCATAATTCTCATAGGCAGTACTAGTTTAAATCTGTTTGTATACCGATTATTCTAGAACATTTGTTTGATATATTTTCAGAGTGTTTTTCAATTCAGTTGTGTATCCAAGGTTAATCCCAATCGTCAACCTGTGTTATTATTATATTATTTATTTTAGAAACAGGTGTTTTAATTTTTTTTGGCACGTGGAAAGCTATGAATTTGGATTTAGTAAAAAGAACGTTTATTTATTTCTAGCCATTCATTCATTTTGTTCTTCATTTATTACTATATCAGCATCATCATTATGTGCATTTGTGAAATTGCTCATAGTACTTAACAAAGTGGTATCATCTTCATAAGATTTGAAGTCGAAAATTTGGTTGGCTTGTGAAAAATCATTAATATAGATAAATAGAACTGGTCCAAGAGCGGAGCCCTGAGGTACGTACACCAGTTGCTATTGATAAGGTTTCTGATTTTACATCAACCATTTCTACATATTGTAGGTGTATCCAGCCATGTGTCTGTGTGTGGTGTATCCAGCCATGTGTCTGTGTGGTGTCTCCAGCCATGTGTCTGTGTGTGGTGTCTCCAACCATGTGTCTGTGTGGTGTCTCCAGCCATGTGCCTGTGTGTGGTGTCTCCAACCATGTGTCTATGTGAAGTGGTTTACAGAAGATATAATCATTCCCATGGCTGACGAGCCCTCCCCATGTCATGTGACCAGCGCCAGTGGCAGTAGTGGTGACGTCCACGATAGATCTAGAATGTTTTTTGCTTTTAGATTTTATGGTGTGGCACTTGTCAAGTAGGCCTGCATGATTAGCCCAAGATTGGGCTGTTTGGAATATAACTACTTGAGACTGCCAATAGTCTAATAGTATACCAGGATTTTTTTAATTGCAATCGATAATCGGTGCATTGATGGAAAATATGTCATTAGCTGATTATATTAGGATGATTTACCCCAAAACCTCTCCTTGACTTTGGCAATAAATTGGGAATGTACAATGTAGATGTACTAGTGGGCATAGAAGTATATTTTTTGGCATAGATCGAAAATTCCACAGCATCTGTAAAATATCAGAATGATTATGCAACAATTCAATTGCAATTTTTGCTACCAACTATTAAAAAAATTACACATATTTTGTCTACAATCGCAGGCGGAAAGGGCAGGAAATTAACATGGGTGAGATGACCCAAAATCTACAATTTTCAAGTTAACTGTTCAACATTTTCACATCTTATGGCATGCAGTTTTAGGGAGGGAGCTCGAGCCAGGTCAGACCCCCAGTATATCATAATTTTATAGCTTTGAGAATGCCCTGTAGCAACTGTGGTAGATTTATACCACGTGCAGACCAAAAACCAGACAAGTCTATTAAAAATCAGACAGTGCCTGATATATGAAGCCAGAAGACAGTGGAAATGTGAATGAAAACATCATTAATATTTGTATGGAATTGTGTCTGGTATGTATGTCTTCACCAGCATAATTATTAGTACTTTTATATACCATACAAGATGAATTTCTCCATCAAAAATAAGAAAATAAATCACAATTGTATTTCTCTCAGCATTATTACTACTTTATCTTTGGCGTGTAGTCTGTATGTCAGCAAACATACATAATTATTATGAACTTTGTTTTTCCATAAATGATTATTCTACATTCCAGAGATTCAGACAGACATGGTGGTGACATGTGACACAGTACAGCTTGGATGATATCTCTGTCGACATTCAACTTGAGCCACACTGTCTTATTTCCACACCCAAGAAGACTCCAAACGATGTCCCATTAGCTGAGCCACCATCACCCTCTCCCTCCACCTTGTCGTCACCAGTAAAGTCATCCAGTGACTACAAACCATTTGACCTCTCTATTCTGGATGCTGCAGAAGAGACCAATGATGAGGAGTCCAGTGATGAAGAGTTAGTATTATTGTGTACATTCTTTGGTTTTCCATTCCTCTGAGATTTTCAATACAACATTAGTGGGGCGCGGTAGTCGTGTGGTAGAGTTTCGGTCGAAGGGACAGGGGTTCGAAACCACCTCTGCCATTTCAAAGCTTGGGCAATTTCATTTACCCCACTTTGCCTGTGTCTTTCGGAGGAGACAGTAAAAGCTGTTGGTCCCTTCTATCTGGTGTCTATGCCAGGGGAAATAAAAGATCCCATGCAGGGAAATGGAAAACACCTGTGATGGACTCACTAACTCTAGAGAAGGACACTCTTAAAAACCAGGAGGACCACATTGGAAATAAGTGTTCTTTGGTGTGCTTTAATATGTTATCCTCAGTAATACTTGATACCAAAAAACAACAACAACAACATAATACCTTGAATACTGTTTTAGTCATGTTAATTTTTGCAAACAGTTCATGAGTTGCATGACTTTAAATTTTTTACTAAAAAATAATGCAATGGAATTTGTGAATTTTCAGCTACAAACAGAAACCTAGTAAGGGCATCAGAGAGCAACCAATATACATGGTTTTTAAGGATCTGCTAATGCAGCTCTTCCAGTTGTGTGGTGAATGTGGCCATCCAACTCAAGGCGTTATCAACTCCTGTGCTATTCTACTCTCTTGTGCTCTGCCAAGTCAAGTTCTGAAGGTTCTGTCCTTTAATAACTTGCTCTCTATCTCACCATCAACCTTTCGTCGTCACCAGAAAGACTAAATAGCTTCAGCTGTGATGGCTGAATGGTTGGACGAACTCAGAGAGATTGGTGGGGGCGTTGAGCTGTCCGCAGATGTCCGTTCAACAGTCCTGGACAGTGTGCAAAGTGTGGCTGTTATAGTTTGCTGGAGAACCGAGTAAACAAAGTTATTAATATTAAGCATAATTACCTCTCAAGAAACTTGTTGTTCACTCAGTCTTCTTCAGCAGACTGAAGTTACAGATGTCATGTGACACAAGCTGGAGTATGACTGGACAATACGTTAGCCTTTCTAGACACATGTATATCCTGAAAGATGATGGATCAACCAAGGTCAAGATATATCGGAAAGCAACCCACACTGACCAATATTTGAACTGGGATTCTAATCACCACTTAAAACACAAACGATCAGTGGTCAGGACACTCCTCCAAAGGGCAGAAAACCTGATAACAGAAGAGGAGGACAAGAACATAGAGGTGGATAACATCAAGAAAGTGCTGAAAGGAAACGGTTACAAAACTTGGATGGAGAACACCACCAGAGAAACCAGCAGAAGACAACATGCCATAGGGCTGCCCTACATTAGTAAACTATCAGAATAAGTAGCAAGGATTTTCAAGTCCTATAACATCCCGGTTTACCACAAACCTATCAACACCTTGAGGTAACTGTTGGTACACCCAAAAGGCAGCAAAGTGTGGGGTAGTATATGACATACCATGCCCAGAATGTGACCAACACTATATAGGAGAAACAGCCAGATCATTTGGAACAAGATTTAAAGAACACCTATCTTGTCGCCAACCCCTATCAGCTATAAATGAACACAGACCATCAGTGCTCTATGAAGGACGTTAAAATTCTAGACCACGAGGAGAACTGGCACAGGAGGAAAATAAAGGAGGCGATTAACATCCGCAGAAACCTACGCTGAACCCAGACGTTTGCCAGGAGCTCCCACCAGTCCTACTCCAGCTTGCGTCACATGACATTGGTCATGTGACACATCCGTAACTTCAGTCTGCTGACGAAGACTGCGGGGCACGGACCACAGTCAGAATCCATCCGCCATTACATAAAGAGTCCCAAGGAAAAAATTCATTGTGCAGATAGGGTTTATTTGTGAGAGCAGAAATTGTGTGGGTGAGTGAGTGGAAGTGATGTTTTTGTGCACAGTAGCATCTAAGCTTTGAAATGATGCCATTTGTCAGTAGGTATACCAGTTGCGTAAGGACACAGTGGCTGTTAGGCAGGATGTACTCATATTTGGGAAACCGGGGAATTTCATGGCAGAAATGCACGGGCCTCATGCTTTGAAGCAATTTGTGCGAAAAGGAGGTATGTCATTTTCACGAATTTCGCACACCAGGTGTTTTAGTGGGTCTGTCATTTTCTGTGAATTTAAAAAAAAATTGTAGGATAAATTTTCAATGTAGGCGCAAGAACGTTATAATGGTCGTCTATGGGAAAAGTGACTGTGGTCCGTGCCCTGCGGGATGCAGTTGAAATATACAGAGCAAACACTAAGATTCTCTGAGGTAATTATGCTTAATATCTTTGACCATATTCTGAAAGGATACAGAGATGGGCCCAAATGACCACTGGTAGCGCTATTCTAGCTAATGATGGAGATGGTTCAGTTTCAGGCACAACCTTTCATACTTATACTGCATGCACACAATACTTGTGGTGGGAGAAGCGTTTGTCACCTTCACGTGGTTCCTACTGTCGTGTGAACAAAGAACAGCGCGCACTGACACTATATTGTCAACCATGGATATCGTGTTTGTTTGTTTTATACTTAGTGGCTTGGTGCTCGGTGAAGTCATCGGTTGCTGACTCGAGACGGTAGGTGCACAGTTTTGTGTCCAAAGGGAAATGTGGTTGATACCAACTAAATATTCGACTGCCATATTATTCACACAGCTTGACATCTCAAATGATGGTGATATGGAGCCTGATTGTTATGAAGGAAACACATTTGGCTCGGTTGCATTATTGATGGCTGCAGTCCGACCCATGTTTGCTGTTGTGACCGACGATGGTAAGCAGGAACATCGTCATGTCTTCGGGATGGTCTACAATTAAGCCTCCTTTGCTGTCTCTAGCATTTCAAGAGGTATCTCTTTGACAGCCTAGACAATGTTGGTTAGTGCAACAAGGTAATGAACATAACAAGTTACACGCTTCCTCTCATTGTTATCTCATTTTTTTCCCAGTGGGATAGTAGTTTTGTATGTTAGTATGCTGAATCAAACCCATAAGAATGTAGAATATTACATTACATAACATAGTAGCTGTCACACCATCATGGGACCACTACCTGAATAAATGAATTCACATGGACAGTACATGTTCTCGCATTTTTAATTGCATATGTCCAAATTTGCTTCTTTCACAATCGTATACCTTGTACAGATATACATTGGGCTTTTAGAGTCATTCTTGCAAATAACTGTCTTAAGTTTTTACTTTGTCGTGTTTCACTTGTGTTCATAAACTGTTCAATAATAACAGCAGATTATTTGGTGACAACTTTTTGTTTGTTTCACACATTATAATGGGGGTTTTAGTTTTACAAAATCAGATAGCTTTAATATATGCAATTCACATTATAATCCATTTGTGTAATGGCAATAGTATACATTACTGACAATCCTTGCTAACTGCTTTTGTAAAAATGAAAATGATTATATTCCTTGATTCGTTGCTTCCACATTTGAGCTAGCTCAGTTTCATTATAGCAACCACCCCTGGTCCACGAGGATGGGCGGTCCTATTAGCGCAATGATCAATTTGAATTGCTTGACCCTTAACAGCATGGGAAGGTGGACACATCGCCGTGGTCATTATGTGGAGCATTCCCATAATATTATGTATTCAAAACGGCAGTTGGGTCTTCATTGTGCGTTTTGAATTCCAAGTGTGCAGTTGTGTTTTTCACATTCCCACGGGCCACGGCAGTTTCAAGTGTTCATAGCTGATTCGACCTTCGAATGTGAGTGTTTCTTTGTAATCTCTGCATGAACTGCACCACAATGTATGCATGCATATAAAATATCCTGTCCTTTCACGAATGGTTGTATTCTATGCATTTGTTAGTGCTAGCAGAAAATTTATACAACAAGATGGCATCATTTTTACATACCACATAGGGGAAGTAGGGGCATAACGGGATAGTTAAAGATATTTAGCCAATTGAATAATCTATGAATATATACTGAAAGGCAACGTGTAATGATGTATATAATAGGATGAGCTGATGATAGGGTTATAAGATGGCGATATAAAATCTGCCTAATATTTTTTCAATATTCAGCAGATAATTGTTCTTGTTATATCAAGAAACAGGTTACCTATCTATCAATTATTTGAATGCAACAAAAAGTATTTGACCCAAGTCCGTGTATTAGAAGGTGATATTCCGATCATGTTCCACCACTAAACACGCACGGATGCATGCATGCATGCACGAACGAGCACGTGCGCATGCACGCACGTCTTGCTGTTGATGTATATGTTGACCGTGGGAGATTGCATGTATTCACACATGGACACACGCACGCACGAATGAAAAAACGCGCACACACATCTTACTGTTGACATATTCGTGTTCGTTGGCCGTGGGAGACTGCATGTATTCGTATATGGATACCATCAATGCAGCCTACCACGTTAGGAAACCATGCAAGTGATGGGGATTTCCTTCAATTTAAAAGAGTCTCTCAAAACATATTTGACGTATCAATACGCAGAAAATTTAGTTGCCGAACACAGTTATGTAAACTACGGTAAATCTACATTTCAATTGGTCGATATACTAGGGAATGATGAACTCAGCCGCCCTTTGTTTGGCAGATTTGTCCGAGCAAGTGAAGCACGAAAGCTTGACCAACGAGGAGTCCACACACGTGTGCTGATGGCCACCATACTCCCAGTGGTGCACCAAGTCGCCGCCAGCCTTAGCAGCCATTCCAGCGTGATAGTTATACTGAAATCTCAAATTGGATGATTCAGCTATTCTATAGTTCTACGAAATTACATATGTGCTATCCACAGTTTTGTGAAGGTATAAGCCACCAACAATTTCATAAAAGGGAATCGGAATCGTAAGTTAAACAGTACAGTTGTCAATACAGCGAAAATCTACAGCTCAAATAACGTGTTAATAAATAACAAGTAATACATATATTGTAAACTAAAATGTGAAAATCTACAGCTCAAGTAACGTGTTAATAAATAACAAGTAATGTATGCATTGTAAACTGAAATATACAACACAAATATAATATAACTGAAGTATAATTTCCTTTTGAAGCAGCAATCCCACAATGCTCTGAAACTTTCATGTCAGCACTAAATGTTACACCTAAGTCCTTTTCTTGTGTGGTTCTACCTAGTACAGCATCCCCATTTTATATTCTTCCATGTTTCCATGTCCTGTGTATACATTTACACTTCCCAAAATTGAATAACATTTGCCATTTTTTCTGACCATTTAACTAATTTATCTAGATCATCCTGTAAACTTTGTTTATCTGTATCATTAGTAACCTTTCTGAATACTTTTGTGTAATCTGCAAATTTCAGTACTTTGCTAAATATGTCATATTCCAAATCATTTATATATATTAAAAACAGTAATACTGATCCCTGTGGTACCCCACTCAGAACAGATTTCCAGTTTGAAATCTCACCATCTACTATTACTCTGTCTTCTGTGTGTAAGCCACTTTTCTATCCAGTTGATTACATCATTATCTATAGCATGGGCTTTTAGTTTAAGTAACAATCTTTGATGTGGCACTTTATCGAAAGCTTTCTGAAAATCTAAATAGACAACATCCACTGGTGACCCGTCATCTACCCACTTTGTAATTTCTCCCAAAAACATAGGAGATTGGTTAGACATGACCTTGCTTTTAGGAACCCATGTTGAGATGTATTTATTAATTTATGTTTTACAAGGAATTCCACCATGTGGTCTCTAATTAATGTTTCGAGTAATTAACATATAACTGATGTTAAACTCACTGGTCTGTAATTTTCTGGTTTGTTCCTTGATCCTTTCTTAAATAGCGGTGTAATGTTTGCTTCTTTCCATTCTGAAGGAACTATTCCTTCTTCTAGTGAGAAGTTAAACATGTACTAATTTGCTCAACAATTCCTTAAACAGGTTTGTTGGTATCCCATCAACTCCAGATGTTTTATTATCTTTCATCTTCTTAATTTTCTTTGCTATCATTTCAGGAGTTACAAATAACTGCCCCAAATTTTCTGATTTATTGCCCTCAAATTTAGTAAATGGAACTGGAAGTGATCCGACATCTTCTGTGGTAAAAACTGAGCTGAAATACTCATTCAGGAATTCTGCCATTTGAAACCCATCTGAAATTATGTTTCCCCATGCAGTGGTCTGACCTTATCTCGAACTTTCTTTTTACTCCTTACATAAGCATACTGTTGCTGTAATTTTTTTATATTACCTGGCAATTTTTTTTCAAGGGTTCTTTTAGATTTTCTAATTTCAGTTGTAGCTAGGTTAAGTGCCTCTTTGTAGTTTGTGTAGTCGTCTACATTTCCAGTGTGTTTATATACCCTCCACAGCATCAGTTTGTGAGCAATTGTTCTAATAGCCTCTTTTGACAGGTGTTTCTTCCTTGACCTTTTTTTTTAATGGAATAAATTTCTCAATAATGCCCTCAATCTCATATTTTAAACAAGTCCAGCATTATGTTGCTGTCTTGTTCTTCAGCAAGTTATTCCAATCTATATTTGCTAGATATGTTCTCATCTCTTTATGTTTGCTTTTGTTGAAGTTCCTCCTCCATTGTTTTTTATATGCATTCCCTGTTTTTACTTTTATATTAAAATGGATTTGTTTATGGTCACTTGAACCCAAAGGTTCGTGTACTTTAACATTGTCAACTAATTCATTTTGAGAAGACAAAATTAAATCTAACACATTCCCACCTCTGGTTGGTTCCAAAACATGTTGAGTAAGGAAACAATTCTGTGTTAGAAGTAGAAACTGATGGTCGTCACCTCCAGCACTCTCTAATGATTCCCATTGTATATCGCAATGGTTAAGATCACCCATTATAACACATTCCCCCTTGCTCACCTCCCTTATCGCCTTTTGTAATTTTACATCTTCCTCTTGTCCTATGTTAGGACTATAAACTACTCCTATTGTTAATGTTGAGTTCCTGGTAACTATGTTACACCAAATTGCTTCCTCACAATCTGCTTCACTTTTCAGTGTTATTTCATATGCTTGGATAGATTCTTTAATATATAAAATTACTCCACCTCCCCTTCTTTCTCGTCTATCCTTCCTAAACATTGCATAGCCTGTCAGTGCTAACTCAGCATCTACTATATCTTTATTTGCCCATGATTCTGTGAGGCCTATTACATGAGGATCAATATCTGCTACCATAATATCTAACTCACTTTTTTATTTACTATGCTCCTGGCATTAATGTATATTACAAAAGAAGTGGGCCTATTATGGAGCACACCTGTAGTAATAGGCAGAGTTTCAGAAATGCTATCGTCGTATGTAACATATTGTTTTCTATTTTTCGAGTAGCTTTCCATTAGTTCTAGAGCAATATTGCATATTCCATATGTGTATAATTTATTTAATAAAACGTTGTGGTCTAAGGTGTCAAATGCTTTTGACAGATCTAAAAATATATTAATAGGTGTTTCATTTGAATCCAGTGCGGTTATAGTTCTGTTAATAACTTCCATGACGGCATATTCAGTTAAGTGACCAGATTTGAAGCCGTATTGGTTATCATTGAAAAGTGAATGTTCTGTAAAAAATGAATATATCTGATCATTCATAACTTTTTCAACAACTTTAGATATTACAGGTAATAGTGATATTGGTATGTAGTTACAGAACAGTGTTTCATCATCCTTTTTAAAGATAGGAATGACTTTTGCAATTTTCATCCTATCTGGGAAGACTCCAGTATTAAATATTTGATTAAGAAGTAATGTTAAGAGTTTAATTAATGAGTTTTAAATATTTTAATTGTTTCAAAGTAATACCATCATGACCACTGCTGGTTTTTGCTGGGAATTTGTCAATTATCTTGACTAATGACCTTTCATTTATTTCATGGAATTGAAAAAACAGTTCAGAGTTTCCTGTCAGATAGAAACTATGATTTCTGTTACTCGTGTGTTTGATTTTGTTGGCTCATCTACAAATTACGTACGCAAAAGTCGTCCGCCCCCTCCCCCTGTATGCGTACCGTACGCGTGAGGTCTGACCACACAGGCAGTATAATGCTGGCGGTGAACTCGCTAAAATCAATCAATAATGCCACCCCAGATGCACTGATACTGAACTTCCGCACAATGTTATAACTAACTTGATACAATTTGTATTCATGGTTTGACAACCTGTGAGGAAGTTACCAGAAGCCTAGCTGCGCACTACCGAGCTGGTAAGCCGACAGCGTAAGAGAACAACTAGGCTAATTGGGTACGGTACGCATGCAGTAGCCTATAGACCCCCCGTATACACACTGCATATGCAACCACTGCTACCAACTCCTCCATCCTTGTGTACATAATTTATAGACAGCTCCGAAAAGAATAGCCAAGGCACCCCCCCATTATTGGGAAATCAAGGTTAGAGTAGCATCATTCACATGACAGGCTCCTCGAGCAAATTTAAGTCAACCTAGATCTTTTATTTTCTAAGGGCTGTGTATTGTCAACAAGACAACTTATCTTCAAGAATTAGTTTGTGATACTCAGGTATCCAACTTTTCAAACATAAATGATTCTACACACCTACTGAGATTTTATATTTTTAGTTGTATGGACGAATAGCGTCAGGTGATCTTCATTCGCGTTTTACCCTTGTGTAGTAGGTACCGGCAGTTAGTGTCAGAAGACAACAAAATATATGTTATTACATAGATGATCTGTTACTGTGTAGAAATACAGGATGATTAAATAGTATCAGATGATCTATATGTATGCCCTTATTTATATTTATGTTAAATTTTATTTTTTATTCTGGTATTTGACGAGAAGTATACCAAATAAGTATGGTTAACACAGAAGAACTGTCATGTTGAGACATTGAGTGAATGCATTGTTAACACAGAAGGACTGTCATGCGGAGACATTGAGTGAATGCAGTGTTAACACAGGACTGTCATGTGGAGACATTGAGTGAATGCAGTGTTAACACAGAAGGACTGTCATGTGGAGACATTGAGTGAATGCAGTGTTAACACAGGACTGTCATGTGGAGACATTGAGTGAATGCAGTGTTAACACAGGACTGTCATGTGGAGACATTGAGTGAATGCAGTGTTAACACAGAAGGACTGTCATGTGGAGACATTGAGTGAATGCAGTGTTAACACAGGACTGTCATGTGGAGACATTGAGTGAATGCAGTGTTAACACAGGACTGTCATGTGGAGACATTGAGTGAATGCAGTGTTAACACAGGACTGTCATGTGGAGACATTGAGTGAATGCAGTGTTAACACAGAAGGACTGTCATGTTGAGACATTGAGTGAATGCAGTGTTAGCACAGAAGGACTGTCATGTGGAGACATTGAGTGAATGCAGTGTTAACACAGGACTGTCATGTGGAGACACTGAGTGAATACATTATTAATATGCACTCCCAGATTTGTCATTTGTTCTTGGTGCAAACACCCAATTAAATGTATCCTCTGGTAAGAGAAGTAAAATGTTAGTGGTAGCTCATTTCAATATACAATTTTATTTATGCTCACATAGTGATTCATGTGTAAACAAAGTAGGGAGTTATGGTTGTCTCGCTTAGAACGGATTTTATACATTATCATTACCATACAATAAATGAGTTGTATCCTACACAATTTGTCTTGATTTACAGTATGCGTCAATCGACCTCTATGGACACATGTTTTCTCATGTTCTGAACCTGTTAATACAAGTTTATGGACACGTGTTTTCACGGATAAAGGTGTCCACAGAATATCGTGAATTCACGTTCGGTAAAACATGAATTGAACCAGTTGAAACACGTGATTCCACGTGTTCTGAACCAGAGTTAATAGTGTTTGTACACCCAATTTGTCCACAGAATATAGCGAATTCACAAATGGTACCACGTGAATTGAACCAATTGAGACACGTGATTTCATGTGTTCTGAATCAGTGTACACACGTGTTTGTACACCCAATTTGTCCACACAATCCCGTGAATTCACGTACGAAAACATGTGAATTCACCTTCAGAACACGTTAAATCACGTGTCAATGTTACGTAATTTGTTTAAAAGATGGTGTTTTGAATGCTAACTCTGACTCTGTTATGCTATATTTTTTGGGTGAAATAAACACTTCCGTTTCCGAATCAAGCATGTCAAAAACTAGCATGTTATATCCACTGACCAGTCCACAGTCCCTCCTTGGCGTGGTTGTCCGTTGCTCCAGCGCACTTCAGTCACTCCGAACCAGCGAGGTCAATGAAGTGGAACTTGGCAGTCAGAGTCTCAAAGTCAGTGAGTCAGTTGTTTAACTAAAACCTTGTAGTTGCTATGGTAAAAAAAATTGATGTACGTGGCTTTGAACAAACAAAATTACATTTATATTAAACATAAACACCAGTCAAGTACCGCAAACTATTCAATAATACAGAGTAATACAGAAATTTAACATTTTGTAGTTCAGTGGCAACAAATATAAAGTTCACGTTACTCTTGTTCATACATGTTAGAGAAATAAATTGTACACTAATATTAAAACTAGTAATTTTTGTAAACAACTGCAGAATATGTCTTAACATTAGTTGAACTCTCAATAATTTTTTTTAATAGCGGTAAATAAGACTGAATGTTTGTACCCCATCCAGAAGTCTCTGTTGCTTGATATGCAGCGTAAAAATTGCGTGTAACCGTGATGACTCTGCATTCATGTTCGTTCTTGGCGTTGTTCGAGAGAGAGTCCCATTCTTGAGACATTGCATAGTATACAAGCAGTGAAGCTTACATATGATAATAATATAATAAATTAGATATATAGGGCCCGATCAATCAACATATAGTTCATCACCATTAAATTGTATTCTTGAACTCGGCAAAGATATAGGCAAACAACTGGGTTAATTCGGTATGTGGTTTGTAGTTAATAACTTATCACTTAATGTGTTGGAAATTAATTTCATGCTATTTAGTAACTATAAAAGAGCCAGTACTAAGGTAAAAATCAATGATACTGAAATGGTATATGTAAGTAAATTTGTAGGTGTCTTAATTGGACGATAACTTTGGAGCCGTCGAGTATTGCAATTATGTGTACTAGTGCAAAACATTTACTAGATAAAAGTGCTTGCTTAAAACTATACTATTCACAGTACCTGCCTTGAGTTTCTTGTTGTGGAGTGTGGAGGAATACCTAAAAAACAAATATTGACTGCATTTTTATTTGTCAAAAAAGCAATTAGCAAGGATTGTCAGCAATGTATACTATTGCCATCACACAAATGGATTATCTTTTGAATTGCATATATTAAAGCTATTTAATTTTGTAAAACTAAAAACGCCCATTATAATGTGTGAAACAAACAAAAAGTTGTCACCAAATAATCTGCTGTTATTATTCAACAGTCTATGAACACAATATGTGAAACACGACTAAGTAAAAACTTAAGACAGGTATTTGCAAGAATGACTCTAAGAGCCCAATGTATATCTGTACAAGGTATACAATTATGAAAGAAGCAAATTTGGACGTGTGCAATTAAAAATGCGAGAACATGTACTGTCCATGTGAATTCACTTACTCAGGGAGTGGTCCCATGATGGTGTGACAGCTACTATGTTATGAAATATAATATTCTACATTCTTAGGGGTTTGATTCAGCATACTAACATACAAAACTATTATCCCACTGGGGAAAAATTAGATACCAATGAGAGCATATCAGGTAGCATGTAACTTGTTATGTTCATTACCTTGTTGCACTAACCAACATTGTTTATGCTTTCAGAGGTACCTCTTGAAATGTCAGAGACAACAAAGAAGGCTCAACTATAGACCATCCCGAAGACATGACGATGTTTCCGCTGCACATAGTCGGTCACAACAGCAAACATGGGTCGAAGTGCAACTGTCAATATTGCAAATAAAAATGCGAGAGCATGTACTGTCCATGTGAATTCATTTATTCAGGTATTGGTCCCAAGATGGCGTGACAGCTACTATGTTATGAAATATAATATTCTACATTCTTAGGGGCTTGATTCAACATACTAACATACAAAACTACCGTCCCACTGGAAAAAAATTAGATATCAATGAAAGCACATCAGGAAGCATGTAATTTGTTATGTTCATTACCTTGCTGTTTAGGCTGTCAAAGAGTTACCTCTTGAAATGCCAGAGATATTAAAGGAGGCTCAGTTGTAGACCATCCCGAAGACATGACGATGTTTACGCTGCACATAGTCGGTCACTACAGCAAACATGGGTCGGACTGCAACTCTCAATATTGCAACAAAGCCAAATATGTGTTTCCTTCATAACAAACGGGCTCCATATCACCATCATTTTAGATGTCAAGCTGTGTGAATAATGTGGCAGTTTATTTATTTGGTATCAACCACATTTCCCTTTAGACCTTTGTTAAGGTCTCAAAACCATGCACCTACCGTCTCAAGTCAGCAACTGATATGACTTTGCATAGCACCAAGCCCCTCAGTATAAAACAAACGCAATATCCACGATTTACAAGATAGTGTCATTTACAAGATAGTGCGCTGTTCTTTGTTCACATGACAGCAAAGTTTGCTGTCATGATCCACAGTAGGAACCACGAGAAGGTGACAAACGCTTTTCCCACCACAAGTATTGTGTGCATGCAATGTAAAAACTTGTAACTGAAACAGAATCATCTCCATCATTAGCTAGGCTAGCGCTACCGGTGGTCATTTGGGATATAGACCATATGGCATCAGATTTTCCTAAACAAAAGTTTCCCTTTTGAGCCAATTTGGCCAGTAGCATTTTCATTGAAAAGCATGTAGAATACATGTGCGTTTGTTCCTGTCTTGATAAACAAAATGACAAAAACTAGCCAAGATTAGTAACACTGTATGACACACAAATTAAGTTCAGTCCATGCAGCTGCAACAACAAACGCTCCCCCTTCCAAACACCCCCTCCCCGCAACACACACACACTGAACAGAACAGCTAGAGTCAGGCTATTATCCTTTTAGTTGGTCTTAACTATTTTTTGTGTCCATGCATGGGAAGTGTCATGTCTCCTCTAGGCTTTTTTTGTTTCAGAAACTGTAAAATATCAAGTTGCGGCACAATATATATGTAGACACATTATGGAACACTCCTGCTTGTCAAGTCATTATTATTTGTTTAACAACCAAGTCTAAACAATACCTTGCCCATAATATTAGCTGAAAACCAGTCACATAATTTAATTTAATAGGTTGTTGTTGACATTTGATAAATCATAGATCATGCACACTAGATTTCCAGGCACTTCCCCAATCAGAAGATCATTTGTTTAATTCATTTATTGTCTTCTGTGATATCCAAATGGATCAGTGAGATATGAACAAGTAACTACTTGAGTGAAATGATTACTAAATTTAGTTTGCTGTAAAATCACTCACTGAAGTCCTCTTTAAACACCTTGAAGCTGGCCGTCCACTCAGTTCCAGGTTACAGGTGTCATACCTTACGAAGGAGACGTAGCACTTTGTTCAGCGTGATGGAGTTCATATTGAAGTTGAAAACATCTTTCAACTTTGAGAGATCAGGAAGGCCTAGACTCTTGGCAAAGTCTAAAAAAAGATTATCAATCATAAACACAAGTTCTATTAATCATTTCTGTATGCATTGACACATCTCAGTCAATGGTAAGTACAAGGAGTATTTTGAGTTTATGTATATGTATCAATGCCAAAAACATTTGTTTTTAACATTCGGTTGATTTAAGTCCATTCATAAACGGCCATCAAGGGAACAGGTAGTATCAATGCATAGCTCAATGATTGACATATCTGCTTAATTACTATTAATGATTTCATGTAATTCAGACATTGATTTAGCTAGTGATCTGTTTTTGCTATAAATTTTGTCAAAATTAAGATAATATTTGTAAGATGAGATAGTGTAATTAAGTTGTCATGAATGTGTTTTAGTAATGAATCTTCTTACCAACAAACTGATGTTTAATTTTTTTATAATAATTACTAACAAAGTTATAACATTTAGGCACACACATATAATTAACTTAAGATTGACTTTGACTCACAAGTTTACCATTGGCTTCTCATGGGGTTAAAATACATAACTTGAAGAATGGCATTTCTAATTGTAATTCTTTACTTTAAATATTAATAGGGAATGCAAAATACAAGTTTTTATAATTTCATGCATTTCCTTTCAACATATTTGTAAAATTATTGTTTAGATTTTATATATTCACAGCATCCTGACTGATGTTCTTTGGTTCAGTAGAGATATCTTATGTATTGCTGCACCTTGTATATATGTTTATGTTGAATAAAATTCAATTCAATTACATTCATGCACAAACGCAAGTATCAGTAAGTTACGGTTTTTATATGTATATTTTTCATTTATTCACTATAAAAATGTAACTTGTACATACATCAAATGAATCTTTACATTAAAATAATAGGATGACACAAAAATCTCAAGCACTTATTTCCATTGTGGTCCTTAGGAAAAATCACAGAAAACATGGAACTGATATCAATAGATTCTGCCAAGACTGACAAATAAAAAAATATATATAATAATAATAAAGGGCAAATTGCTTAAAGAATAGGTAAAATGATGGTGAAGACTAACTAATGGATAGCATTACTCATAACAAACATGAGAAGTAGATACTCTATATATTAGAGTATCAAGACATCATCCCAATTGTATGTAAAGGTGAATATCTAAACAAATAGTATTACTGTTAGAATGACATTTTCTGCTGATTAGCGGTATCATTTGCTTGGATAAATTTGTTGTTGGTTTCAACACTAACCACATAAATGAGTTTATATCTTTCATATATGAATCCGAGTATGTAAGATATATTGTCTAAACTCACCCTCCAGACAAGTACGAGGTGGTCATATTCCTGCACCCATTTGGGAAGCGGCACCTTTCACTTACGCAGGTATTAAGTGGGATCGATCATCCTACTTGTGCCTGTCTTTACCACAGCCATGCGAATGTGAAGATCAGAGCAACAGTCTGGCTTATGACCCACACAAATCACTGCTCCAGCCGCCACCTTCGAGCAAAGTCATCATCTTATAAATATCTGCAGCAGCAAGGAAAGGAACATGACATGTGGGGGAAAAGTTCAACAAGCATTATTAAATTAAACAGCATTTTTCCTCAGCTTTTTATTTAAATAATAATTTCTTAAATGTAGTATTTTGTCACTGATACATACTGACACTATGTCACCATGTAAAGATAATGATAAAATGTGAGATGAAAATAGGTTCTGAAACATAGAAAATGTTACACAAGTTTGGTCAAAACACAGTATACCAAACATACCATTGCAATACAGGAGATGGAGTGATAACTAGAATAAAATATACAATACACACTTGAGTTAGTTAGTTGTATCCAACTTACTTGTTTTTTTCTACCACATTCGGTACACACTTTAGTTGATTGGTTGCAAGGGTCATCCATGTGAAGTATCTAACAACATTCAATACACATGTTAGATTGATTAGTTGTAAGGGTCATCCATGTGAAGTATCCAACAACATTCAATACACACATTAGGTGATTAGTTGTAAGGGTCATCCATGGCAAGTATTCTGGAAGCTTACCAGCTGAAGGCTTGAGGCAATCTTATCAAATGACCAAATGAGGTAATTAAGGACAAATGAATATGTTATATTTAGTGATAGATCTTTATTTTCTAGTAGAATTTGAGTCTTGCCATATACATGACTCGTAATCATGTCATAACATGTAAACATCAGCACTCTGTGCACACCCCTGCTAAGCTGCAGTGGAAAAGCTTATCAATACCTACATGACACCTCATAGTAAAAAATTCATGTGGAGATACTGGGTAAGGGTAATATGGACAGCAATAATCATAAAAGCAGGACAAGAGAGAAAATTACATTTCCTGAACTTTTTCATAGAAAAAAATTTGATTAAATATCGGGAACCTGCTTAATTTGAATGGAACTGTTAAATATATTTACGTCCTGTCCAACAGTGACTTCCAGCATGATTCATTTGTGGCTGTAATAACCATTTCCGTCTGTTTCCCAGACACCATCACCACATGAGGTCTACTCACAGTTTTTTGGGAACTTTTCATTCACCTTTGGCCCAAAGATTTCTTCAAGCAGTGACTGTACCATATTGTATCTATTGTATGTGAACATAAACATAATACGTCTTACACCATGATGTATTTATAGGCATTATCTGAATGGATAGTTAACGGATTGTACATCGATTAATGTGAGCCTGGTTTACAGTCAGTGACAAATGCACAATAGGGACCCTGTGGGCCCAGTGCTTTGATCTCCTATGGCTTATAAACAATGTCAACAACACACAAGGACACAGGTTAGACAGGTCTGCATTGTTCAGGCGTTAGTAAAGGGAGGGATTAATGATCTGTTGTTAGGCTGTAAAGAATTTGTTTTGTTTCACCAGAAATCTGGTGGCAGATTTGTTCTTCTGAGCAGGAAAACAGGAGATTTGATAGTCTCATGGCAATTGTGGGAGACAAGCTCCCTCCTCAATTTGATTTTTCTCTTGCCTCGTTTCAAAATCATTTTACAAAAAATCTAACCTATCTAGTATCCACTATGAAATGCTAGCTCATTTGTGCAAATGTGTCATTTAGTTTTTATGAAGACATCGGACAACCTACTAAATTATTTTCAATTGGACCCATATGAAATTCACTGGAAAAGGGCAAAAGTGGCTCCAACTCTACATACTATGACATAAACTTATTCACACTTTCAAAGTTACCCGACTTAATGTTCAAAGTCAATTCTTTCAATATTTGTTTTTAAATATGCATTAAGCCAACTGTACATACTGTTACACTCTACAGATATGAACACCAATGACCCTGATTCACAATGGGCTAAATTAATTGAGGAGGAAGAAAGAAAACAGAAACTTGCTGGCTGACTAGATCAAGTGACCTGGCAGTTAAAAAAACTCACTGAAATTGCCTGTAGCTGTAGCAGGCAGTATTATTGTGATCTGACCCTTAAACAGCAAAACAAATTCAAATACAGATCCGGACACACTGGTACGCCAAGCTTGTTTGATGTTCTTGACTGTCTGCATGCAGAGGTCATACGCGTGTAGGAATGGTGCAAGCAGCTTTTTGAGGTAAACAACAGTGCAGCAAGTTCCTCCATCTGAACCTTCTTGATTTCTGCTGAGTTGCTTTCTCCGTGCTTCCCTACAACCGCTAGGAGCAAGGAAATTTTAGTAGTTGACTACAGCACATAGCAAGGAGATGTTGGTGCTTGCCTACAGCACATACCAAAGAGACATTGGTGCTTGCTGACAACACATTAACAAGGAGACATTGGTACTTGCCAACAGCACATTAACAAGGAGATATTGGTACTTGCCAACAGCACATTAACAAGGAGACATAGTAAGTAAGTAATTCACAATTTGACACGACAACTTACATCACCGTATTTACTCTTGATTTCTAAGTTTGATATAGAATCATTATGAATGACAACCAAATTTCACATCAAATGCACACATGATAAGGAAAAGGATAATGCTTACTGAATAGGGATTCATGATGCTGGTCCTGATATCTTTGAAGAGAGTAGTGACTTTTGTCAGTACGTCTTTGACAATTGTGACAAATGGCGGCTGTTCCACAAATTTGCCAACTGTCTTGTTTATACGCTTCCAAATTATGTGCAGATTCAACAACTTGCATGGCAGTTGGTTCACCGACTCGATCAAGTTTTTCCTGATGTCACTAAATCTGATGTAGTTGATTTATTAAAGCAATACATGAAGCATAAAAGAATATATAAAGATATTACTGTGAAACAGAAAAATAAATATACTTACCTTCAGGATGTTCAATCCATACTCAATGTGCCGCTTTACACAAAGTTCCACTTTAGAGATAGTAAGATCAAATCCCAATATGTCGACATGCAATATGGCTTATGTGGAGTCCAACATATCAACCTTCAGATGCCCTTGGAGAAGTCCTGGAACATGTCCCCAGATTATCATGCTCCAACAGTAAAACATTTATTGAGGTAAACATGCACTACTGCATGAACTAACAATACCAGATATTCCACACTGATGACACACACCACCAAACATTTAACTGATTCAATTAACAGTTGCTAAAACTTTTTGTAAGTTATGTTATAATAACATTTCTGCAGTCAAACAAGTCAGCAGATATTTATTTAATTATCTGACAGTGTAATTTTCTATTGGTGTTCTATATTCCAGGAAATATATGGGCAATTCCGTATTGGAGAACCCAGACTGCTAAAAAATAAATCTTTTTGGAACAGTACCAAAGTTTCACTACTTATGTCAAAAACGTGTAGAATTTTGACCAAAGTAAAAAGTTAGTGTCATCGGTTCATTTTCTTTAAAAATAGCATTTCCAATGAGGTGCATTTTTAGCATTGCAGCCAATGAAAAGCCAACACTTACAGAAACCCACCCCATCTTCCTAACTCTCAACTTACTTATTTTTATTTTGCTGATTATTTAGGTTAATATACTCTAAATACTAAATGCAGAAAGCAATACGTACTGCATATGTCATACTTTGAACAGGAAGGTGATACATTTTCATACATTTTGTCTGTAATTCCGTTACCAAAAAAGTCATAAAAGTTTTCCTGAGAACTAACTATTGATTGAAATTAAAAGTTACTTGAAATTCTCTTATTAGATACACACAGTAAAAGGTTAGATCACTAACTTTTAATGTATCTTCTCTGATCTTGTGTAAAACCTGGTAACGGAATTACATTTTGGTAATGGAATTACATGGCACTTTCTCTTGTAGTGTAAGAATCCAGGAATGGAAACCAAGTCGTATTTTTGCAAGAGGTCAGCACTGACAATAAGACAATGTCTTGGTTAATTTAACTACAAAGTTATATAGGGCAGTTTCAGTCTCCCTGTTTCCAGAAAGGTCCATGTCAAATTGAGTTGAAGAGATGACAACCTGACTTTAAATCTCACAACATCCAGTGAAAATGTGTATTGCACATGACATTACAGTAGCATTATCATATGAAGATATAGTTCCCTGTAAAAATGCAGAAGAGTAAAGACATGTACCAATTTTAAACAAACAGTACACATATCATGACCAAACTTCTGTCCAATACATAGTCACTACCCATGTCTATATAGTAATGTCAACTAGCAGCATCAATTGGTTGCAAGATTCAGACGAACTGTCATGACATGTTGGAAATTGACGTTGTTTATTTCTGTGTAATTCCATTACCAAAATAAAATTTTTCATCATTTCATGCATTTGTTAGATTTTTCAATATATACAGCTGCCTATTATAGGGTAGGGTCTGTATTTCCAGATCATATTTAACCATCCTTTCTAGGCATATGCTGGTCTTGAAAATATAAACATATATGCAAAAATATGCTTTTTGCTGTTACCGTGGAATTGCCCATATAATAATGTGCACTAATGGTGACAAGATTTAATAGTTAATGAATATTATTGAATCATTGTATGACAATATAAAATTTTAACTTGCAGCTATAGATGCAGTGGTATGCAAAACTTTCTTGGAACGAGGGGCCTTCGCTGCAGACACTTTCCTTAGCTAAAACTAAAATATAAAACAAATGAATTAATTAATGCTAATACTAATTAATAATTAAAGCAATAATGGTCAAAATTTCATTAGCTATAGGTATTTAAGCTAACTTGTAACAATCAAAAATATAAATGTCTGAATGATGTGCTATTTTCTAAAACTATGTACATTGTCATGCAGCTGATATTCATCACAACACTGGTATTATTAGTTGCTAGGCAATGACAAAGGAACTTGGGCTGTAATGTTCACAGTAATTTTTAATGCAGACCCTCTATTCCGCATAGTTCATAAAACAAAATGGAACATTGTATATTAATCACATCAGTGATATAAATCAGTTGCAATTTTAATGTACACAACCATGCCTATAATTATTGCTTGTTTGGAAATTTTTATCCCCCCACCCAGTAATTTTAATACTCATATTTGCAATGCCATGGGCAAATAAAATTCATGTTTTATATGGGAGGGTGAGAAACTTTGATGCACGACGAGTTGATGGCAGTGATTGCTAGGCCTACCTGCCCTCTCTTGTCTTGGTGATGGCTGTTGTTTGTCGCTTCTTGCACGTACGTCGAACATTCGACGCAGGAACTGTTGTTGGGATGGCATCTGGCTTGAGGGAACGCTTACGGTATTTCTTGCTCTGCCATCAGATTTATAGCTGCACTTGATGTGGCCTGTTCATCGAAAAACTCAGCCCCAAAGGTAAAGTGCGCAGAGCTGATGACACTTTAGAGGGGTCAGCCCATTCCATTCTCGTGTTTTTCGCTGCACAAACCAACGACAGGTGAAGCGAGGGAGCTTTTCCTCTGGACGAAACCTGTGCAATGTAATTTCATTCGAGGTGCGGTTACTACAGCCTCCGACTATACATCTTTGGCCACTCATTTTTGGGACTCAAACGTTACGCTCCTACACAACAACAATGTCAATGGAGTCACTTGAGCGGCTCCAACGAGGTGTGTCTTTACATCACTTCCGCCTTGCTCAGTGGCTGACGACCGACCGACCGACCGACCTAGAAATCGGCGAATTAAGCGCGGAATTTGAAGGTTAAAAATGGTACTCATTTGCCGGCCGATACGGGGACTAACTCGCGCTGTATGCATGTTCTACTTAAAGTGGGGAGAGGTGGTCTAATGGTTAGAGCACCCGCCTGTCGATCGAGAGGACCACGGGCAACTAAATCAACTTGGGCCTTTATAACTAATATATATATTATAGTATATATTAGTTATAAAGGCCCAAGTTGATTCAGTTGCCCGTGGAGAGGACGGTGGTTCGATTCCACCTCCGCCGTTTCGAAGCTTGGCCTTGGGCAGTTTCGTTCAAACCACTTTGCCCGTGTCTTTCGGAAGAGACACTAAAAGCCGTTGATCCAAACTCCTGCGTTAGGTCAAGATTGGGCTGTTTGGAGTATAACTACTTGATACTTGAGACTAAATGAACACGTATAGTTACCGGTGCAGTTTTCGATCCATTGAAATCTCGCTTGATATCGCGTTAGAGACGTCACAGCGTCTGTTTACGACAATAACGATACAGAGTGTTGTCTGAGCAAAATATATTTTTATATATATATAATATAACATGGAACACGTTTATGGTATACATACCTTGATAAAAAAACCGACTTTGCATGCTTACCAGACATTATTATTGAGCGTCTGCTGACGCATGTCTCGTTCGTGGCCACGTGACAATAATATCCCTTTTTGTGGTAGAAGTATGGCAAGCTAGTCTTGTCATAAAAGTAGGAATAATTAAAATATGTTAAATATACGAGAAAAACATTACACCCGTATATAATTCCGTCCTGGAATTTCAAGCTACAAATGTTGTTGTGGGCAAAATTGTTTTTAGATAACTGAAAGTCCGTAGCACGGCTCTGAATTCAGAAAACGCAAACAAACTGTCAATTAATTTCAAAATTTTTGCCACCCATAAAACTCTGCGTTTGTGTATATTCACCCATTACAGACGGCTTTGACGAACGTCATCACGGCAGTCGATGTTCCTCCCATCTTGGGAAGACCTACAGAATTAATAGTTGTAAACATCCTTGTCAAAATAATTACCAACGCTATAGATTTTTATCCACGATTAACCTTTGACTTTGTACGTAACAATGATAAAGAAATTATTGTTCCATACTTTAGTCATGATAACTATCATAACAATGTTGGTTTTTAGGAAAGTTATCTTTCAAAATGTGGAAGTTATATTTTCTCATGAGGGTGTAACCCAATAGAATAATTAAAAGTTCTACGAACGGTCGTAATTTAAGACCACTTGTATTATTTGGGTTGCTTGTATTATAAGACATTATTAATTTTGTGACAACGGAAAGACACGGTTTACGTACTGAGCTCCGTATTTCCCTTCTCCAATGTTTTTTTCGCTTCTGTGATAGTTGGTTTGTAGCTATGAAATAAACAAATGTCAATAAAAGTATTGTCACATCTTTTAGATTAGCATTAATAGACGGGTTCGAGCGTACAGAATCAGCCGTGGTTTTCTCGGATGATTTCTGCAAAATGTTACAGTTAAAAAAAATTCGCTCAACAGTTTCGAACCCACCCAAAAATATGTGCGCGTGCGCGTGCGCGTGCGCGTGCGCGTGCGCGTGCGCGTGCGCGTGCGCGTGCGCGTGCGCGTGCGCGTGCGCGTGCGCGTGCGCGTGCGCGTGCGCGTGCGCGTGCGCGTGCGCGTGCGCGTGCGCGTGCGCGTGCGCGTGCGCGTGCGTGTGAATAATTCCAAGATTCCACCACACCGTTCATCAGAAGTCATGCTTTTGCACATTGTTTATTTTAGTATGCAGGCCTATGATACGTTATACTAGTATCTTCATAAATTGTTATTTTTTTCCCCACTAAATTAATATGTCTCTATCTTTAGATGTAAGATGGCCACCGCCGCGTGCTGACGTGTTTCGACGACTGGGGAAAAAGTGTGTAGTTTTAAGTGAAACTAGACGTCTTTTTGGTCTTTGTTTGGGCAAGGGCTGCTCTGCTGGAAGATGGAGAATGCGATGATGTGATTGGGCAATCATATGAAAGGTTTACATATGGTAGGAGGCCGTTTTTCTCTGTTGCTGCTCGTTTCGGTTGAGTGATCACATTTACAGACAACACGTGTTCAGCAAGGCACACCTGAGAGATGCCCGGCCAACGGAAGGGCAGCTCTGCCACTGCCACACATGTCAGTGGCTTGGATGTTGATGTGCTAAAGGTAGCTTTCGCTGAAATTCTCTCAGATCATGATGTTCTTAAAACTTTGAAAAGTAGTTTATATCCACAGGAACTTTCTGATAAGCTTGACTTACTTACCGCAAAGATTGAACAGTTATACAAAGAAACTGAACAGAAAGAAAATAGAATAACCGACCTGGAAAAGAGAGTAGTGACCCTAGAACTACAAAATGACAGGCTAGAACAATATAGCAGAAGAGCAAATCTGAGATTCGAAGGAATCTCAGAGGCTGTTGGTACACCAGAACTCGAAAAGGAACTCTTGCGTATTCTAAACGACAACATGAAGTTAATTCCCAAAATGCAAACCGAGGAAATTGAACGAGCGCACAGAATTGGACGACTTATTCCAGAGGGACGCCCGCGCACAGTCATAGTGCGATTTAAATCGGAGCGTCGTCGTGATGCCGTGTTTAAAACCCGGGCCAACCTTAAAACGCACAATGCAACAACGGAAACGCATCGTATCTTCGTAAATGAAGATCTAACCAACCAACGAGCGGGGCTACTTTTTGAGTTGCGGAAACTGAAGAAAGCTGGGAATATTGCAGACTGCTGGTCATTTAATGGAAACATTTTAATGAAAACTCTAAACATGAAAGTTCGCCAAGTGCAAACGAGACTAGATCAATGCTTCGCACCTTCTGCGACAGTCGTCTGAACAATGACAATTGTGTGAAAAGTGTCTGACACCTTGTGCAGTTACACTATGCATAAGCATTTGTGCATAAACATATTCACACCTTTACACGGTGTTGAAGTCGGACATAGACATTGGCTTATACATGCCGCTAAATGATCATAACAGGATTTTGTATTATTATTATTTATTTATTATTTTTTTTGTAATAGGTATACTGTGTTACAGTAATACTATCCATTATATATGAACATATATGTATGACATTATTTGTGGATGACATTTATATATTATATGTATGACATTATTTGTGAACTACTGTATTCACGCGATTGATTGTCGTGGCTTATACATGTTGTTATTTGACCATAAAGGTAGTTTATTTTTTATTTAATCACATTATTCTCATATTACATTACATAGGACTGGATGCCTTGCGTAATAGACTGCATACATGTTTTCACACCGTTTTCACGGCGTTAAAATTGGCCAATGTAGAGACGTTGGCTTATACGAATCGCATCACCAGCTTATACTTGCCGCTGTATGACCATAGCGATATTGTTTTAATTTTTAATTTTTTTATTTTGTATGTTGGTGATTGTTGTTGGTGATATTGCCCTACAACTTTGAATAAGCTAAACTTATGCAAAGATACGTCTAAGTTAACTATTTTTTTTTCTCCTTGGAATTTCTCACGAAGTTGATCCAAATCTTCGTTACCATTTTTCTTTTCTTTTTGTTGTTATGCTTTTTCATACAAAATGACATGATGTCTATCCCTAATTACTCATCAGTTACTATACTGTGTATTACGCTATTAAAAAATGTGGAAGTTAATATAACAATATTGTTAATATATATCTCTCAAAGCATATTAAATATTATTTATCAGATTAATTATATTAATATAATGGAAAGTACCGTCCATATTATGCAAAACTGCAAATCAAATGGCCTTTGATGAACAATTCCTATCATATTTAGGAGGTATTCAACATAACAGTTTAAGTGACATATTAGATATAAATGATACTGAGATTAATGAATTACAAATAATACGTCGCTCGTCTTATTATGATTTTGACAAGTTTAATGATTTCGCTAAGAAAAACAAAGGTCATTTTAGTATTCTAAGCACAAATATACAATCTTTAAATTCTAAATTTAGTGAACTAGAGGCATATATAGAAGAACTAGATTGTATAAATTTTAAATTCAATATAATATGTATACAAGAGTCATGGAAAGCGGAAGGCGATGATTTCTCTCAATTTGTGTTGCATGGTTATACCGCTATAACTCAAGGTAAAAGTTGTAGCAGTAAAGGAGGTTTAGTAATATATATTGATAATAAATATAAAGCAGAACAAATTATGAATCTTAATATATATGAACATTGGGAAGGACTGATAATTAAAGTAAATGGTGGTAATTTATCAAAATCGTTAACCATCGGGAACATATATAGACCACCAAGAACAAATAATGAACAAATAAATTCTTTTATAAATGAATTTTCATCAGCTGTAGTATCATTAGAAAATAATAATCATGAGCTAATTATTGCAGGAGACTTTAATATAAACTTACTCAAAATAAATGAAAATTAAACTTATAGCAAATTTTTTTATACTTTAACATCACACAGCCTTTACCCTCAAATAACTCTTCCCACTAGATTTACAAGAACAAACGGAACACTGATAGACAACTTTTTTTGTAAACTTGGTAAAGCTGTATTAGAAAGTACGGCAGGGATATTAACTAAAAGATTCTCTGATCATCAGCCGATGATTTTAGGCATTACCCAAAAAACAGTACGTCCTCCTAAATATGTAAAAATAAATATATTAAGCACAGAGGCAATGCAGAATGTTAGACATGAAATTAAATCAGATGACATTTACAACAAGCTTAATAAAATACCAAATGCTAATCCAAATTTAAATTATGATATAATATCTAAAGAAATTTTACGGTCTAAAAATAAGCACATGCCAGGTAAATTAGTAAAATTTGATAAATATAAGCATAACAATTCTACATGGATTACTCAGGGTTTGCTCAAATCAATCCGGTACCGAGATAAACTTTATAAACAATTAAAATTAACTAACCCAAATTCACCGAACTATGAAACAATTAGCATTAACCTTAAAACATATAATGGAATATTAAAGACAAACATTCATGCAGCAAAACAAATATATTTTGAATCATGTTTTAATATGTTCAAAAACGATATAAGAAATACTTGGAAAACTATAAATGAGTTTCTCTCTAAGACAAAAACACAAAACAAATTTCCAACATTCTTTAAAGAAAATGATGATAAAATATCAGATAAAAAAGATATTGCTAATAAATTTAATATTTTTTAAATTTCTTAGGGTTAATCCTGGATTCAAATTTAAATTGGAAAAAACATACAGAAAAAATAGCTAATAAATGTTCAAAAATGATTGGCATATTAAATAGGCTAAAATATGTTTTGCCTCTAGAAATAAAAAAATTGTTATATAACTCATTAATATTATCACATATAAACTATTGTATTATGGCATGGGGATACAAAGGAAACAGATTAATTAAAATTCAGAAAAGAGCTGTTCGTATAATAACTTTAAGCGGATATAATTCACATACTGAGCCACTTTTTAAGCAACTTAATTTGTTAAAGATAGAAGATCAATTAAAGTTACAAGAATTAAAATTTTACTTTAAATACATCCATAGACACTTACCTGTCTATTTATTAAACTGGCAGATTACTCCAAATGTTAATATACACCTTCATGACACTCGGAAGTCTAAAAATATACATACTGCCAGAACTAAACATGAATTTGCAAAAAAATGTCTTAAATATAATTTGCCATTCATTATAAACCACACTTCTGATATAGTGAAAGAAAAGATATATACTCATAGCCTGCGAGGCTTTACAATTTATGCAAAAAACTTTCTTCTGCAAACATATAAAGACACATGTACACTTCCAAACTGTTATTCATGTCACCAAAATCAGCAATGCTAATTGTTCATTAATGGATGGAAACTCTTACACACACTTGACCATATTAACATGTATAATAAAAAACACTTACTGCCAGATAAAATCCACATGCTTGTATAATTGAGATAGACATGTAATTAAAAAGGCCAACAAAATAAAAACATTATTAGTCATAACTGGGGTGGCTCCTATGATAGCGACAGTATGTCTTAATGGGAGCCACTGATCCCTACTTGTTTTAACATTAAAGATGTATGCACACCAGTATTATTATATATGTGCATATATTTTATTTGTGTTGATGCATATCTCTATTGTTTCATTATTTGTTATTTTTTTGGGGTCAAAAATAAACTTCTTGTTCTTGTTCTTGTTCTTGTTCTTTCTCTCTCTTCTGGGAAGAAATTGATAGCATGGTCCATATTTGGTACATCCACGTTATTAGACCATCACAAAAGCAAGTGACTCCAAGTGGAAAGCCAATAATTATGTTTCACCTACCGCATATTTACGGTGCTCAGAACGAACTCTGAGAAGTCAACCAGCAACGCATCGCCGCCTGCCAAGAGGAATGTGTACGCAAAAGTTCCATCCCCTGTGACGAAACTGTGTTTCAGTTCTGCTGTTTTATAATGCAGAACATGTCTGGAATGTTCCTTCTTCTTTCGTAGAAGGAATGGGATTATATAAAGGGCTAAGGATTGAAATACGGGCGAATGTGTAGCTACCGGTATACGTACACGCATATTTGTGATTGTTTGGGATATTACTCAGACCTTTAGAATTATATTATGTGCATTATATTTATGAAATTGTATTAGTATATGGATCCATAAACATAGCAATCATTACGCGTTGTATGTTTTATCGGAGTATATTTATATATGTGTCGTTATGAGTTGCATGCATCAGTGCATGTATATTCTTGAGTTCACGAATAGGAAAAAAAACGTTTGACAGAAAACTTAAATTAAATACAATAAATGTAAGGATGCAAATTGTAGTCAAGCACATAGCCAGAAATGTTTGTAATGTATAAAGTGATAGACTAGTCCCCTGCTTAAAAAAGTATATTATTTTCACAAAATGAGTGGAGGGTAGAAAGACAAAAGGAAGACCGCGACGGAAGTGGGTATATGTGACGGAAGTGGGAGGGGAGTGCAGAACGAGGGCGAGAGATATGGGGGATGGGAGACGGCGATGAAACGGGAAGAGTAACGGAAGAAGAAAATAAATAACCGACGACCAGTGTCGATGCATATTTCACCCCGGACAAATAGGGTAATGTCCTACTACAAATCAAATGAAATCAAACAGTTGGCTTGTTATTGTTTATTGGAGTTTCAAATGGTTAGTTGTATTAATTCTTATAGGTGCGTATGCCAAAACTGACATATTGTGCTTTATATAATTTGAAAATGTCAAATTGTAATATTCCTGCAAGATTTATTTTTGAATAGTAAATAAGAATACTAATAATAGTAAAAACGTCTATAGCACCTATGTCCTCATGAACCTGGGCTCAGAGGCGCAACCAACCAGAATTATTAAACATTATCCTGAACAAGGACGCGCAAAGATCATCATCCTGTGTTACGACCGGTTGTGATGAGAGCACAGTAATTTGTTAACGGATGAGGTGGGGGTCTCAAAAAGGCATAACATAGCTTACTTTATGGATAGCATATTACTGTGACGTCTAAGCACGGACGTCATTGTAAAACACTACGTAACGTTCGCACGTGGACGTTATGGTAAAACGTTCCGAAATGTCTACGCACGGACGTCAATAATAATAATAATAATAAAATGACTTCTTTGGCGCCAATATCCTCGGAAAATCCGCGCTGAGTGTCGCAACAAAACCAAAAGATTAGGCATTCTCGTGATCATGTACAATGCAAAAGTCGTCAACCGATGGATGGAGGTGCCAAGAATCTATGGAGGATAGGCAACTTTAAAAAGATAGGTTATCAGGTTACTGCGAAATGAAGCTCTATTTCTTGCTGATTTTACGCTGTCGGGGAGTGAATTCCACAGAGTTGGTGCGACAACAGGAAAGCTCGAGTTCCAGCGTTTGTCTTAACTCTGTTAACAGAAAGTAAATCAGAATCAGACGACCGAAGCTGTATGGGCTGTCTTGCTGGAGTGAGCATTGCATGTAAATATGCAGGTTGGTTGGTTGAAAGGGCTTGATATGTAATTGTACATATCTTTAATATAATGCGATATCGCACAGGGAGCCAATGCAATGCTTTTAGAAGTGGCACTGAGCGAGAGAAACGATGAGATCGTGTAACTACCCTAGCCAAACAATTTTGGACACGTTGAAGTTTTGTAATATCCTTGATAGCAATATTATGAAGGAGGGAATTGCAATAAAAGAAGCTGCTGCTCTGTTGCAATAGTTTTAGCGACAGAAAGTGTCAATGTAAAAAGATGACGTCAAATAAACGAAGACAACTTTGATATTAATATGAAGAACATCATATAACCTTATAACCTTTCCAGTGAACAAGTGTTAATCATGGCATTTGTAGGATCTCGCAAAATATAGGGAGGCCGGGGTGGGGGGCAAGCATTTTCACCCATTAGTTTACCATGTTACCGTGTGGTAGAGCAACATGTGACATTGGGTAAAACGAAACTTTTAAGCCAAGGGGGGTCATGGCCGAACGTCCCCACAAATATGCGAATTTAGTAAATTGGGTCCAGTAACTTGAACTTTTAAAGTTTTCAAATTTCGGCTTATTAAGTCGAAATATCAATTTATGTTTTCCTTCTACACATGGCAGCGATACGCTTCCGTAGGTAAAACATTGAACTTCTGAAATAAGCTAAGTTGCTCATGTTTGTTTTCTTTTCAGCTTGTCAGTGTTCTTATATTTTAGCCTCTGTGCTTGTGTGCAGCATTCTAATGAAAACATTCTCTTTAAAATGTGAGCAACTACGGCAGTATCAGAGTGGCTAAGTTAAGCTAGTCAGCTCGCCTTGGGCTGTGAGCTTGTCATTTGAAATACTTTCAGAAGGGTGCGATTCAAATGCGTAATCAAATGTCAGTTATTATGTCCCGTTCTCAAAATTAATTCAGGGGAATAGTATACATATTTATGCTTTGTGCAAGGTAGTAGTGTAACAGGGTGTTCGGTAGTTTCTAAATGCTAAGCAAAATTATCCCCCATGTACTGTATTTTAAAAGACAACGCACTGCAATAATGAGCCTGTGCTATACTGAGGAATGGACACGCATGCGAAGAACACATTAATACATTAATCATTCGGTTCTTTTTGGTTCCTTTTAAACTTAGATGTTGAATTTCGCAAAGATTATGTTGGTGTTTCAGTATGGTTTATATCTGTAACGATTAAGCATTTAGGAAAGTTCGTGTGCCATACCGGACAAGCATATTCAACTACTGTTATAAAATGTACAGGATAATGTTGGCCAAGTTCAGTGACTTTAACATTTCGGGATATGCTTTAACAAACGTTGCCTTTTCTTATAAGTTTGCTTTTAAAAATGCCCTATGGACGACTGTATCTTAGACATCTTATTTGCTGAACTAGCGCCGCTAGGGCATGGTTGCCGATCTGTCCGCTACGCGTGACGTGGTTACTAATCTGTCCGCCAGGCGCTCGACGGACTGTCTACTAACTACGAACCACTGACGTATATAATTATCATTTTATTATTATTATATATAGATCAGTGCTACGAACAGAGCTAGCTCTGCCACGAACTACAAGTAACGCTACGAATTGTGGGAAGTAAATATGCTTTGGCGACGCCTAAAATGTATGTGCGAATGATTTAAAACTGCCGTTTATTAACGCAAAATGACATTCGTTGACCACCACTCACTGTTTTGCTGCCACATACATAATTAATGATCATCAACGATCGCTGACCTGTTTTGTGGTTGTTAACAATCTTGTGACAGCAGCAAACAGTGTATTATTCCCTAGAAATAATGCAGTTAAGGTGACAGATAAAACGTTGCATCTGTGAATAATTTTAAGAATTTTATCTAAAAATGATTTCATCTTGCATTTTACCTTCAGATAATAAATATTATGTGACAGTACGAGCCATCAACAACATTTAGTTCGGTCCTCCTGCTCTGTCTGTGTGCCATGCCCAGTCTTATGCAGTCAACACCACGCCCCCGATCATCTACGCTGTCGATCACGTCACATATGATGAAGACACCTTCCTGATTTCATATTGAGTCAATGCCACGTAAAAATTCATTTGTCTGACTGGTCCATAATTATGGTTGAAACTAAGTTGCCAATCAGGATTTCTGTCCTTTTTTAGATCCATAGAGATAATGCTTCCTCCTAGTTTGTTAACTAAAATAATGTCTGCTGTATAATCCTTCATTGCTGCAGTGACCCTGTGTCTGGCATCAAGAGTGCAGAGATGGGTCTGGGGCGAAGCAGAATGGACACGTATGTCCTCAGCTGGATGGCTGTGGACAACTATTCCCACATCCAACTACCACATTCCTGACGGCATGGCAGTCTGGGTGAAGACACGAGTCTCCAACAATGGTTTGTTCTAATCTCATTCTAAAAGTATACAGGCAGTACGCACTTTAGTTTAAGGACATGGTCTTCAATGTTGTGTTATTTTATTGATCGTCCTTATAATATGGGGTTCCTTGTGTTTGTAATATATTCTCAGTTATTATTGTAAATATTTGCAGCATCAAAAGTTTTTGTAACCAGATTGTAGTTTGCCGACATAATTACGAGTTGATTAAGTGAATGTCATGTTTCAGTTGACCTGAGGGCGATCGGCCACACAGGCAAACCAATTATAGTGGACAGATCTCCACCTATTCCAGGGCTTGTTTACGATGGTGACAACCTCAAAAAGGATATCTCTTTCCAGTCATCTTCCTCCCGATACAGCGCCAACTGGAACGGGTTTGGAGACCCATAGAGTGGACTGAGTATGTTTATAGAGTAGGAAAATATTCTCAAATTATGATTGTCTGTCCCCTTTTTGTTGCTCCCTGCAGCAGTGGGCAGAATGCTGATCTAAAATATGTTGGTTTATTCAAGCATAAACTGCACTGAAGCAGAAAGAAATTCTTAGCTGTTTATACAAGGTTTCAGTGTTTGCAAAATAGTTAGAAATTATCAATCAATCAGTTGGTAATTTATTTCTAACAACAGTACAAATTCATGATAAAAATTTGTTTGCAACATTTGGAATTTAGGTATAATTAATAGTTTATTGGAAAGGGTGTGAACAGAAGTCTAATACTTACCTATGGTTCACTCAAAGTAGTATACTTATAGATATGTCACTGAGTAACTGTTGTGATATAGATATAATGGTGTTTTGTATTATTACTGAACATTCTTCAGGATAGTTGGTTTGCAAATCAGATAACTTTCATTTTACATATCCAAGGTGTGTTTAATTTACCTGGTAGAGGCTTTCATCAAGGTATCACGTCGACTTCATCAGTACCGATGACGATGAATGACGTCATGAATCATTTGTGTCATATGATGTTGTGTTGCTGTTCATGAAGACCCCGATCAAAGAAGCGTGCGACATCATCAGAAAAAGACTAGAGAATGACAAGACACTAAAGAAGAGAATAAACCTAAATGTAGACAACATTATGGAGTTGTTGAAATTTGTCCTGGAGATGACATACTTCAGATTTGAAGGAGAAATTTACCAGCAGAAGTTTGGAGTAGCCATGGGCAGTCTGGTATCCCCATTTTTTTTATGAACCTGTACATGGAGGACCTGGAGCAGAAAATAATAGCCACAGCACCTGTAGATTGCCAAACGAGAAACTGGAAACGATATGTGGACGATGTAATTTGCCTGGTACACACAGGAAAGGCAAAGAAATTACAACAACACATGAACACTGTAGACCCCACAGGTAGCATAATTTTCACACGTAAAGACAAAGAGAACAACAGCATGCCCTTCTTGGATGTGAAGTTCACCAAAAAGGAAGATCTACAGTGTACAGGAAGAAGACGAACACTGACCAAAACCTGAACTTTGCATCCTACCTCCCCAAACATCAGAACACCCATCAACAGAGATGAGGGCAATTACGAACTGCCTCACATGTACGATGACGTCATTCAGCATCATCAGTACTGATGAAGTCAACGTGATACTTTGATGAAAGCCTCAACTAGATAAATTAAACACACCTCGGATATGTAAAATTAAAGTTATCTGATTAGGTGTTTTGTATTGTTAATCAGTTCAAAAGTTGCACTGCACTATGCTTGGTTTTCTTTCAGCCAAATATGTACTCAACCTGGGGATGTCTGCTGGCTCAGATGACATTGTACCTTACACATGACTGTCATACGATGTGACAAGTCAGTGTGTGGACGGCCTACACTTACAACACAAAGTTGTCTACTTTGTCAGTGTCACCGCAGTCAACTGTGGCCTCATTAAAAGGAACATGACAGTGAACTCAGATGGCGGTAGGGTACAACTGTATGTACTTACAGGCATCAATGTGTCTATAAGCAATGGTTTAGTAAATAAGTACAGCCGGGTCTAATGTGTTATTTATAGAACGTGTCGCATTAAAATCTCTTTCACAGAAGTTATTCTCCTGTCTTCATCATTCTGACAGACACAGACGTCAACCCACATTTGTTGCAGTGTCCGTTGACATGATACCCCCAGTGAAGGGTGTTGTGAAAGACCACAAGGACCCCAACAAGGATGAAATGTACTCGTCAGAGGCATCCACTGTTGCTAGCACCTGGAGGCAATTTGCTGACCCAGAATCTGGCCTAAAAAGTTATCTTGTCAACATATGCAGAAAACCTTCAGGTAAATATATAATGTTATATTTCATGATTGCACACTTACTGTGCCTACTCACTTCAAATGAGGAATCCAGCAGTGTCATTTAATAGTTGCTAGTATTTAAGTTGTAATCAAATAACTTAATATACCCTTAATATTTAAGGCCCCACTAGCAGGGAGGTTGAACTACACACAGAAAAGAACATAGCTTCAGTGTTCAACTCTCTTGAGAGACGTTACTTCCATCCTAATAGACCCTTAATGTTTTAGGTCCCAGTGGCAGGAAGGTTGTACAACTCACAGAGCAGAACATGGTCCATCTGTCAACTCTCTGAGACATCACTTCCATCCTAATAGACCCTTAATGTTTTAGGCCCCAGTGGCAGGAAGGTTGTACAACTCACAGAGCAGAACATGGTCCATCTGTCAACTCTCTGAGACATCACTTCCATCCTAATAGACCCTTAATGTTTTAGGCCCCAGTGGCAGGAAGGTTGTACAACTCACAGAGCAGAACATGGCTCCATCTGTCAACTCTCTGGAGAGACATTACTTCCATCCATTCATATGTCCATGTCCAGATTCTTGTGCGAAGTGTCTGTACATATTTGCAGATACTTTCAGTAACCATATGGGTCAATCCATCGATATCGTATACTTGAGTGTTTATTATTCCTCTTGCCTCCAACAGATACCAAGTAGCTCTTGGCTCCACACCAGGTGGAACCCATTTCCACCCATTTGAGGGCATCTCTCCTAGGGCATTGTCTGCCCTCATCCTTCACGTTCACCTGTCATGTCAACGGAGGGTGTTTGCCACTGTGAAGGGGTACAATGTAGCAGGACTTCCCAGCACCGCAACCTCAAATGGCGTCTACTTGAGTCGCATCAGCGCCGACGTTGAACCACTTGGCGCCTCCTACGTGTATGATGCAGTGACGTCAACACAGACAAGTAAGTGATGCATTTCTACTGAAATCATGTCATGTTGTGATTACTACTTCAGATTTTCAATATGTGCAATTTCGATAATTTTACCAATAGAACATTTTACTTACTGAGGCACAAACAACACGACTTTTCAATCAAATCAAATTTAAATTGCAAAACTGATTGCAAAAACTGTTTAATGAATTCGCTTTTCACCAGTGTTTTTCATAGCTTCAGTGCAGATAGATATGTGACATATATTCAAATCTGGTTAAGTAATGACAAACATTATTAACCCATTAGACCCAGCACATTGAATTAAGCGTGTGCTGCTTTTCCCCGTGCAGCTGCGCAGATTTAGAAAATTATGGGTGCTTGTAGTTTTTAAGCTGTAGCTTCAAAAGTATTGATATCTTATAATTGCAAGTTGTGTTTATTTTGAAGCAAATTGAATTATTTATGCAATGGTGTAAATGTGGTGTATATAAGCCTGTTATACGTTGTCATTCTGAGGTGTGGAACTTCAGAAATAAATTTTTTGAACAAATATCAAGAGTGAAGTTTGACATGATAGTCATATTTTATTACAATAACATCACCAACTGCTGGTTCCACACAAGGAAATGTTCTTCCTATGCATGGTACTGCACAAAGAATTTTTGCATAAATGCACATTGCATGTCAGACATCCAAAACATGTCTCAATCGCACGTCCAGATGGCCGTTTCACTCCGTTTTCGCGACACAACTGACAAGCTCATTTTGATGACAATGAGTTGTTGGAGTTCTTATCAGGGATGTCATCACTACTATTACTTGCCACCTGAAACATACAAACAGCTACAGTAATAAAAACAGAATAAGAATTAAAAAAAATTTGCATTTGTCACATGTTACATCCAACACATCGATGTCAAATTATAATTTTTACAAGCAGCCAATAATTACATGACTTTTAAAGTTTACTAATATCTGAAATATAGATAAATATAATTTATTACATATGCTATGAACGATTGCAGTCATTTGTTTATTGCGGTGTCAACCCAACAAGTGCTGGGGTTATCGCCTATGTTTTCCCACCACTCATGCCACCACCCCTACTGGCTAGATGATAATTACCATATAAACAAGTTGGGCTGTGATTGGATTCAATCGTTTGTCTTGCAGCTGGCAAGGAGAGCCAGGGTTCAATTTCTATGGTAAACAGTGAGCACCCGTAGATTTCGCAACAGACACCTGTGGCAGTTACCGTGGTGCTTAATCAGGAGCACTGATCATCGTCAAATTTATTGTTCTTCTCAGATGGATGTGGCGGTAACTGCCACATCCATCTCAGATCTTCATTCGCGTTTTACCCTTGTGTAGTAGGTACAGGCAGTTAGTGTCACAAGACAACAAAATATATGTTATTACATAGATGATCTATTACTGTGTAGAAATACAGGATGATTAAATAGCATCAGATGATCTATATGTATGCCCTTATTTATATTGATGTTAAATTTTATTTTTCATTCTGGTATTTGACGAGAAGTATAGCAGATAAGTATGGTTAACACAGACGAACTGTCATGTTGAGACATTGAGTGAATGCATTGTTAACACAGAAGCACTGTCGTGTGGAGACAATGAGTGAATACATTGTTAATACGCACTCCCGGATTTGTCATCTGTTCTTGGTGCAAAGACCTAGTTAAATGTATCCTCTGGTGAGAGAAGTAAAATGTTAGTGGTAGCTCATTTCAATATACCATTTTATTTATGCTCACATAGTGATTCACGTGTAAACAAAGTAGGGAGTTATGGTTGTCTCGCTTAGAACGGATATTATGCGTTATCATTACCGTACAATAAATGAGTTGTATCCTACATAATTTGTCTTGATTTATAGTATGCACCAATCGACCTCTACCGAAATGTGCAGCCCTTGACCCTACAATTTCCCCAGTACTGATTCATTCACACTTGTACTAATTCACACACGTCTGAACCTGGTGTCTCTTAGGCTAGTGACTGCAGGTTTGCTGGAAATGCCACTTGTGGTAGGGGCCTTGTAACGGGGGAGGGGGGGGGGGGACAAAAAACAGTGTATTTGAGGATTGATATTCGGTTTGTTTGAATGTCACCGACACCGCAAATGTCTAAAACCCTTTATCGCGTACGAGTTGTTCAGCTATAAACGTTTTGTCTGGGAGCTAACAATTTAGCTGTGCATATTTAGACATCAACCACCACCAATAACCCAACGTTAACATAGATGAAAGAACGCACTGATATACTGGCGGCGTCTACTATTATTTGCGTGTTGGGACTTGTACAAAGAAATGTTGTATCGGTGGTAATTGATACTGCCGGGAATCATGCTTTACTTGTGTAATGCATATAAAGTATTATGATTAAGAGAACAATGACGTCTGGCCTACATCTCGCGGTCCCACACCTGCGTTCACTCAGCAGTAGCCCTGTACACAGCGTGGTGAAACGTTCTACAGACGACGGAAGGACGCAGTTATTTTTCCCTTTGGTTGTAAATATTAACGTTTTGCATGATTGAAAGAACATGTGACCATAAAACATTATAAGCCTTCGTGACATCCAATGGCAATGTGTTGCCAATGTTCTGAACAGTTTGGTGAAAAACACTTGCCTCCAACTCTTTTATTCATGTCTCAAAATGACCAGATTTCGAAAAATATTAATACGCCTACGGTGTATCAAGAATGTCACCTCTAAAATATGCTCCAATTCATACTGCAACATCTCATTGCCAAAAGTCCGACATTTTAAATGTTTCAGCTTTCCTGGCTGAATAGTCTTGTGGCAAGTAAAATCATTGGCATCGGCTAATTTACGTATGACAGTTATGTGTTCCAATGTCCTACGTTTCCATTTTAGAAATGTTCTCTTCTGAGGAACAAGTGCAGGAGTGCGCCACCTCGCGGCGTCTTGACAACAAATTCTGACTTGATACAAAAATCCGACCACAATAAAAGGGTGTGTCCTGGCACTTGATGGACACCACATGTATCAGCCAATGATTAGTATGTGTTAGTATGTTTCTATGGAATTTACAACAATTGTAGGGAAATTACGGCCTTTTAGTGGCTCATCCTAAAGTCAAGCATTCCAGTCTTTTTATACCCATATGTCGGCAAGTTGTGTCCACTGTTTACGCTGACAGTCGACCTGCTGTTCCAACCGTGAACTAGTCCCGAGGTAAGCTCCCCATCAATGGGAAGCGTCGTGCCGGTATATCCCAAATGAACGCCAGTGTATTACATGTACTGAACAAATTTAATAAATCGATCCGATCGATCGATCAGTCAATCAACCAATTAATCAATCAACCAATCAATGGGAAACATAACTAATTAATTAATGAGTTTGCGCACCCTCCTGCCGGCTTAAGCACTCCACACATGTACGTTCATTTGAGGCACATCGTATTGTTACCAGGTGGATCTATGACGTAGTTTTCTCGTGAACCTTCCGATGACAAGATAGCTCCTTACTCATGAGCGCCGGCAGCATTTCTGATTAGGCTTTCATTGTTGATAGAGATACGTTCATATAGTGGGCGGCATCCAGTCCTCAGGAGTGTTCAAAGCGCTTTACAATTCACCCCCTGGAAAACCTGCTCATTCCTACGCCATCTCGGCTTCTGTGTCGGTCGAGCGGGTGTGCGTGCGTGCGTGCGTGCGTGCGTGCGTGCGTGCGTGCGTGCGTGCGTGCGTGCGTGCGTGCGTGCGTGCGTGCGTGCGTGTGTACGTCTGTCTCTCTGCGTGCGGCTTTAATCGGTGCGGTCGGCTTAACTGTTGTGACGGGAATGCAGGTCAATAGATAAACGCGGGCCTACATGACATCGTCTGCTGGAATAATGTGGTCCCTTATGAAAATATACCATCGTATTCCAGGGTAACATATCATGATATACCATGGAAACCGTGGTATACCTTCGTGTTGTGAAACAGGTAAATATTGTAAAATAACAAGGTGTTTAGAAACAAATAAACCACGGTATACTAGACATGTACCATACTGTAAACCGGGGCTACTTTGAACAGTGGGGAAACTATGAAAACAATTCAGAAAAGATTCAGTCAGCAATATCTCTAAATAATTTTTCTGTATAATGTATGTAAGATTGTATTGGTGCAATCCTGCTTTAATAGACATTTTAGCAATCCCGAGGGAATTACTGAATGGTAGTCATTACAAAACGTTAAATTTTTACAAGACAACGTGGGTTATACATCTGTGAAGTAATGGACTTGTTTTATTTTATAAAATGATCGCATGTGGCAGTAACAAGTTATGTTGTGGGGAAACTTTGAACGTAATTTTTGACAATTCTGAACAGTGTTCAAAGTTGCCACATGTAGCTAAAATAAGCCAACACACGGCAACAGCTGATGCATACTGCGTGGATTAGCACTGAATTCCCAGCTAATCCCGAGTATCCAATTGGCCCACAGTCTCCAATTGGCTCCGAGTTTCAAGTTAGCACTGAATCCCCAATTGATCCCGAGTCTCCAGTTGGCCCTCCGTCTTCAGGTGGCCCCCAGTCAACGGTTGGCCCTCAGTCTCCAATTGGTCCTCAGTCTCCAATTGGACCCCAGTCTTAAATTGGCTCCCAGTCTCCAATTGGCCCCCAGTCTTCAAATGGCCGTCAGTCTCCAATTGGACCTCAATCTTCAATTGGCTCCCAGTCTCCAATTGGCCCCCAGTCTTCAGTTGGCCCTCAGTCTCCAATTGGCCCTCATTTTCCAATTGGCCCTCAGTTTCCAATCGGACCTTAATGTGTGGTGGGGCCTTCAACAATTGGTAGGCACTCAACATGTGGTAAGCCTTCAACTTTTGGTAGGCCCTCAACCTGTGGGAGGTCCTCTACCTGTGGGAGGCCCTCTACCTGTTGGAAGCTCTCTACCTGTGGGAGGCCCTCAGTGTTCAGCACCTCGATTTGTAATCCCTACCATACCAGATGGACGCAATCTATGGTTGCGAAATCCCCTAGTCATACTGAAGGGGGAAAATTGGAAAGTGTGCCTGCCCCACCCCCTCACAGCAAAGCGCCATCTCATGCACATGACTCTGTACCCCTGAGTCACAACCATGACTTCGTTGGTTACAGTCATCTGCTCAGATGGAGTAAACAGGTGCACTACCAGTAAGACATACGACAGTTGTGAATGTCATCAAACGCTAAATTACCATCATCACTACCATCACCGCCGCCAGCATTATCACCCCCCACTACCGTCAATACCATCACCACCGCCATCATCATCACCCCCACTACCGTCATCACCATCACCACCACCGTTATCATCACCATCATCGGCAGCATCACTACCATCACCGCCGCCATCATCATCACCACCACCATCATTATCACCACCGCCGTCATCATCACCATCATCATCATCACTATCATCACCGCCGCCAGCATCATCACCCCACCACCATCATCACCATCATCATCATCATCCTACACAGATTATATAAGATCGGTGTACATATATATTACAACCGGTAATGTAATAATCGACCGGTAATGTAATAAACCGACCAGTAATGTAATAACAATGATGATGATAATCATTATGATGGTGATGATGATAATGATGTTAATAAAGGTGATGATGTAGAAGGTGATGATGAGGGATTATGATAATGATGACAATTAAGGGGTCATCTTAGTGACGATAATAATGATGATGATGATTATGACGACGATGATGATGATGATAATGATTATGATGATGATACTAATAACGATGATAACGACGGTGATACGATAATGAGGACGAAGACAGTGACATCATCAGCCTCATCATCCTGCTCCTCATCCTCATCGTCATCATCATCCTCATGTTCACCCCTATAACGGCTAGCCATGCTGACACCCATTCGACATTCACAAACGCACGATTAACATAGGAATCTGAGAACGAGTGAGCCGCATGTTTTCTGGGAGGACATATGGAATTCTGTTTATATAACCTTCCAGGTAACGCACGGCAGTAACTACATGTTAGCAAACAATAGGACCGAGTCAGACAGAGTGGTAAGGAAGAAGGGGGGGGGGGTCATTAAAAAGGGTCGCCTCAACAAATGAAAGAGATAATCTACACTCTGTTAAGGGATCATCTCAAACAATTATTTAAGAGATCACTAAAAATGCTTAAAAAGAAATACCTCATCATCATTTGATCAAATTAAGGGGTCATATCAAATAACTTAGGAGAAATCTGAAAATGCAATGTGATATTATATTAGAAACTTAAGCTTAACCGCAAAATAATAAAATAAGGGATCAGCTGAAAAAATTAGGGGGTCATCTCAAACAATTAAAGTTAAGGGCAATGCCAGTCAACTAAAATGTTAATCTAAACGATTAAAGGGCACCTAAAATATTTTAAAATATGACTAAAACTAAGTGATTTTATCAAAAACAAGTTAAAGGATAATTTAAAAAGGAGTCATTAAGGGGTCATTTAATAATGAACTAGCTGATCATCACAAAGCATTATTATTATTATTGCCGTATGCTATCTAAGAGGATATATAAACAGCAGTCCATATGTCCTCCCAGAAAACAAGCTGCTGAATCGTTCTGAGAATCTTATTTTAAGTATAATTTAGTAAACGTAAGTGGATGTCTGTTTTAGCCTTGGCGTCGTTCTCCTAAATAAATGTACTTTTTTGCCCACTTCAAAGGGTAATTTCGGGGGCAATCCACCGCCCCAGACCCGACATCAACTATTTTTTTAACAAAATACATGTTACCAGGCAAACTAAAGAGCTACAAGCGCCACTATGCGGACAAACATTGTGATGGATCCGTTAATTAGCGTGACACGTTGCGCCATCTTACTCAAGTGAGATTGAAAATCACATATCCTACAGCAATTGAAAAAAGTATTGTGGCAAGACGTGTTTATATACGATGCTGTTGACGGATGAAATAAAGGTTTGCCTATATATCGCTTAATAACGTGCAAATGAAAATATAATTTATCTTAACAATGTGAACAAAATAATGACAAATTAACATGACACGTTGCTCCACCTTACTTCCGAATGAAAATGATTTCTTTTCTCTCTCTCTCTCTCTCTCTCTCTCTCTCTCTCTCTCTATCTCTCTCTCTCTCTCTCTCTCTCTCTCTCTCTCTCTCTCTCTCTCTCTCTCTCTTCTCTCTCTCTCTCTCTCTCTTTCCGTCTCACTTTCTCTCTTTCCTACATCGATGTCGTGAATATATGATCCGCACTGTACGATTCGCAAGGGGTTGATTTTGCCCGCCCCCATCGTTATATACTCAGGCGTTCCCGCGGTCCGTTTCGGTATTTTCACGTGTTCCTGCGTTCCCACGTCTAAGCTCGGACGTCTGAGTACAACGGCATTAAGCGCGGACGTCTGAGTACAATGGCAGTAAGCGCGGACGTCTTACTAGAACATAACCGCAAAATGGCGTGGCGATTCTTCTCTTATCCACCTGCACGCTGCCAGTGCTCGGTCGCGTAACTCCGCAACAGATACATACCGTAATTATATTTTATTATCATGTAATCAAAGAACAAAAATCTAAGGAGGCCGTCTGATGTATTTGACGGCCGTCTGATGTATTTGACCCGAATTATGCAAGAAAATAGTTTTGACATTTACTCTGAATCTACAGCCCACACATGTACTGATTATATGTAGAAAAAATATCAATGGATTTAAGCGAGCAATTCATATAAAATTTTGTGACGATCCCGATAACTTTTTTGAGAAGACCCATTCATTTTATCTAACTTTATTTCGAGACGATCACTTGATTTTATGAGATGACCCCATAATGTTTTGAGACGATCAGCTAGTTCATTTGTAATGACTAGTTATTAAATGACCCCTTAATGACTCATTTTTAGATTAACCTTTCCTGTTTTTAATAAAATCCCTTAATTTTAGTCATATTTTAAAATATTTTAGGTGCCCTTTAATCGCTAAATGAACATTTTAGTTGACTGGCATTGCTCTTAACTTAATTTTTTTAGATAACCCCCTAATTGTTTCAGCTGATCCCTTATTTTATTATTTTGTGACTAAACTTAAGTTTCTAATGTAATGTCACATTGCATTTTCAGATTTCCCCTAAGTTGTTTGATATGACCACTTAATTTGATCAAATGATGACCAGGTATTTCTATTTTAAGCATTTTTAACGATCCCTTAAATAATTGTTTGAGATGATCCATTAACTGAGTGTAGATTACCTCTTTCATTTGTTGAGGCGACCCTTTCTAATAACCCCCGACCTTATTCCTTACCACTCTGTCTGACTCGGTCCTATTGTTTGCCAACATGTAGATACTGCCGTGCGTTACCTGGGAGGTTATACAAACGGCATTCCATATCCCAGAAAACTTGCGGCTCACTCGCTCTGAGATTCCTATGTTAATCATAGGTTTGTGAACGTCGAGTGGGTGTCAGCATGGTTAACAGTTATAAGGTTGAACATGAGGATGATGATGACGATGAGGAGGAGGAGCAAGATGGTGAGACTGAGGGTGTCATTGTGTTCGTCCTCATAATCGTAATAATGATCACCCTCATTGTTATCATCTTCGTCATCATCATCATCACTAAGACCGCTTAATTGTCTTCATCTTCTTCCTCATCATCATCATGACCATTTATCACCCTCATCATCACCGCCGTTATCATCATTATTATTATCATCATCATCATCGTTATCATCAGCATCATCATAATCATCATCATCATCGCTAAGATGACCCCTTAATTGTCGTCATCATCATAATCGTTTATTACCCTCATCATCGCCTTCTTACTTACGGCTTACGGATCCCTTGGGCGCCATGTGTCACATAGGGCATGTACAAGAGTCCGCCATTCCGCCCTGTCAGCCGCCCTCTGTGCCGCCTCTGCCCATGATGTCCACACAAACGCATCTCGTTCTTTTTACACCATTCGCCGCCACGTCTCTTTTGGTCTTCCGATCGATCTAACAGTAATAATTCACTGGATGTCATTCGAGAAGTGTGTTCCTGTTCTTCTTAGATATTATCATCCCAACACCAAACTCGTGCCTGATCTCTACAACAGAATACAACACTGTCTCCCCTCCTTCAAGTCTGACTTTTCCTGTTCCAGTCCACCTACTCTCGCTGATTCCCAGTATGTCTATGCCATAGTTGTTCATTTCATCTACAATTTGCTCAGTTTTACCAGCTGCGTTCATCGTCCTCACATTCCAACACGCAACCTTGATCTGTTTTCGTGGATGTACTGACGGCTCTATCTTGGTGTTAGCTTCCTTACGGCTTTGGCGATCACCATTCATGCTATCCTCTGTCGAAGAACGAGCGCCAATATCACCCATCAGAAAGGCTGGATTTCTTGTACATGTTTCTGTAACATCTGTTGTTTTTAGGGGAGCAGGTTGTTAGCCTGCCGCCCAACCCCCAGCCTGGAGGACCAGGGATCACTCTTAGTCTGGAATCTCACCTCGACCAATCCGGCATGGTTAAACCTACTAGGGATACACGTATCCCAGCCGGCACAACTCTCAGGATCACTGAAGCACACACACTACTCCACCACGACAAGGTTGTAATCCTCGGAGTAGTCCTCACCTTCTACATCATCATTATTAACATCATCATCATCATCATCATAATGATTGTCATCAAATCTTTTTTACATTACTGGTCGATTTATTACATTACCGGTCGATTATTAAATTACCGGTCGATTTATTACTTTACCGGTCGATTTATTGCATAACCATCGATGTGGTGATGTTGTTGGACGCGATAATGGATGTGGATGTGACACTGACTCCGGCAAAATAAGGGGCCATCCTTAAAATACGTCACACTATTTTTTTTACATCTTTGATACCCCACCCCTTGTCACGATTCGTAGCGCCCCCCCCAAAAAACGCTTGTTTTGAAAAAAGATTCCCATATGTTGTGCAAACATGAAATACTTAAGTTTGGCCTGTACACTCCTAAAACTACATTTGTTTTGAGAGACTTCCCACCTAATATGCATACATCTATACTTCGCGCCTTTACAAACTTCATTGATACACGGTGCAGTTGGCTTTCCCTTTCCTTTCGACTTTTGTTGAAATAGACCCCAAAACTGACATGACAATCAATGCTATCAGTCTGAAATCACCGGCTGGACGAACAAAAAAGTGTCTTAATAACGAACGTAGCGATCGCCAAGACACCCCCCCCCCCAGCCATGTAATGCTCCGTAACACTTATTCGGTCACCCCACCTAGCGAGCGTGACGTACTTTATGGATGACCCCTAAGATCTGCAAGCTGAGACCGTCTTCTAAAAAACACCCACGGCCTACGACGGACGTTGGCGCCCTCTGACGGCCACTGCGTAGTGGTTGAGGCGACATACGCAGGCAACGGAGGATCGAAGTATTCGAAACGAGTTGCAACTACAATGCGACATATATGTTTGTAAACTAGACTCAATAAATCCCAAAAAAAACACACATCGCTGTATTGACATGTAATCTTAACGAAGAACGTTTTTCTATGTTGCTTAATTTTGGTCACGGATTTATTCGAACCAGCAAATACCAGCCATGCCAGCCACACAATGACACCTTTCACACGTTCAATGGTTCCTCCTCCCAACACCTTTTCTCCCTATTCCCCACATTCACTGGTTCCTCCTCCCAACACCTTTTCTTCCTATTCCCAACATTCACTGGTTCCTCCTCCCAACAACTTTTCTCCCTATTCCCCACATTCACTGGTTCCTCCACCCAACACCTTTTCTCCCTATTCCCCACATTCACTGGTTCCTTCTCACAACACCTTTTCTCCCTATTCCCCACATTCACTGGTTCCTTTTCTAACAACTTTTCTCCATATTCCCCACATTCATTGGTTCCTTCTCCTAACACATTTTCTCCCTATTCCCTACATTCACTGGTTCCTTCTCCTAACACCTTTTCTCCATATTCCCCACATTCACTGGTTCCTCCTCCCAACACATTTTCTCCCTATTCCCCACATTCACTGGTTCCTTCTCCCAACAACCTTTCTCCCTATTCCCCACTTTCACTGGTTCCTCCTCCCAACACTTGATCTCCCATGTCCCAGCATTCACTTGCCACTCTTACCCGCAGTTGGCCTCCCATCTTTCCCGTATTCGCTCGTCTTTCCACTCATTGTAACATTCCCTCTTCTCCATATTCCCCATATCTCAATGCTTGCTCTCCCCTCGTCCCTACATGGGATTAGTCTCCCTCCCATACCTCACTCCCTCGTCCTCGTTTTCGCTCGTCCAATCAGCTGAAAGATCGTACTCAGCGCGGCCAAACATCACCAGACGATGCGTCCCCCAATGTGAGGAGTGGAAAAACAATATAGCTTTCACAAGTTTCACGTAATTACTTGAACTTTGTGAGTTTAGTGAGGATGTGTGGGTGCTAGAGAGACAACTGTTAGAGGTCCACAAGTATGTTTACAAGTATGTGTGTCACAAAAATCCGTTCCTCGCTAAAGCATTGGGTTGGGGGAACAGTACAACTTTTACCGTGTCGACGTAATATTAGTGTCATGAAAATGTATCCACATTGAATATGTCAGTGGGAGAACACATATTTTAAAATGGTAGATTAAATATCGGTAGTCTTGTGACGTCACTCCTCTACGTAAGTTGTATGAATAGTACTCAAACAGCGTGACATTCGTAGACATTGGCTGGTGTCTGCGTAGACAATTGTGTGATTTTGTAGTGGTTCGGCTAACCAAACGATAACGCTGACATCTGGAGAGTAGTGAGATAACAACGAATAATTGACCCCCAACAGAATAGCTGCAGTTCATCTACGGTAGTTGTACATCAATAACGAAGATAAGAAGACAAAAGTGGGAGATAATGAGACAGCGAATTGTGCGTGGGTGCGTGCGTGCCAGCCAGCATGGGCGCGTGGATACGTGCGTGTTTCCGTGCGTGCGAGGGCGTGTGCGTGCGTGTGTGCGTGCGCATAAATGCGGGGGAGCCAGTGTGAGCTTAGGTGCGCGGATGCGTGCGAGAGAACGAGCGAGCATGTGTGCGTGTATTCTTGCGTGCGTGCGTGCGTGCGTGCGTGCGTGCGTGCATGCGTGCCTGCGAATGAGCGAGTGTGAATGCATGCGTGCGATCGTGCGTTGGTGCGGGCGTGCGTGACTGCGTGCGAGCGTGCGTGGACGGATGCGTGCGTGCGAGCATGGGTGCGTGGCTATGTACGTGTTAGCGAGCGTGCTTTCGTGCGTGTGTGCGCGCGCGCATAAATGCTCAACATGGGGAAACAGAGGGGCACAACAACTTAGAGTTTGAGTGGACACTTTCAACAATTGCGTAGTTTCCATCATTTTGAAACAAGCAAAAGATATTAGTCCTGGAGATTGAAATCTACGCCATTTCATGTTCAACTGACAACCACTTTGTGAAGAAACTTATTTGTTATATTTCGTTTTATCATCTGCGAGTCGTGCCTATCCGTAAAACCCACAAATGACACAACGATCCAGATACCAGGAACAGGCAATTAGCATGGTGACATTTCGATGATTAGTTACGTAATCGATTGCCTGATACAGGAATTTCAGTAAAGAAAAACGATTGTACAATTCGCTTTTTTATACTTGGACGAAAGGAAGAAGTCATACAGTCGATACACGTGTGTTTAACGACCACGTGGGGGTGGTGGTGGTGGGGTGGGGGGGGGTGTGGCAAGCTTAGTCACCCATTAGTTTACCATGCTATAAAGTAGTGGCGCAACAGGTTGTAATGAAAAACACCTTGGAGCCAAAGGCAGTCATATCTCCCCCCCCCAAATACGCCACTCCGTGCAAGGTTGAAAGTCATATCCTTAAATAAAAAAATTACATCGAATATTACTTCTCTGTTTTGATGTGTGCCCCCAGTTAGTCGGGCGTGTGTGTGTGTGTGTGTGTGTGTGTGTGTGTGTGTGTGTGTGTGTGTGTGTATGTGTGGTGTGGTGCGTGTGGTGTGGTGTAGTGTGTAGGATGTGTGTGCGTGTGTCCGTGTGTGCGTGTGTGTGTGCGTGCGTGCGTGCGTGCGTGCGTGTGTGTGTATTCCCAAATAAAAGCGTTACAATGTAACATTAATTGTAACACTAGTTTGTCATAAATTTCAAATGTCAGTCAAAAGATTAAAATAATGCAGAGAAAAAAGAAGAGACCACAGTGAAGCGAGTGACGCTTTGCCATTCTGCCTTGGGCTCGGGCAATTAGTGGAGCACTTTACAGATTTGGTGTGTGGGACCTCCTCCACAACACAGGATCTCTTTTGGTTGCTTTATTGAACTATTCAAGGGAGAGTCTATGTCGACCCCTAAGCCTGTAGTCTCCCACCCGACTACTGTGACATAACCCTGTGTGTTATAGTTCTCAACCTATTAACTATAGGAATTACTTTTGCTTATATACTATGTCATGAACAAACAGACGAATTTGTGGTGTGTGTCTTTCAAACCTGTTCAATCTAAATTAACTGAAGTGACGACATCTAATGAAAATATTTATTCATTAGAATGTTTATTATATACAATACATCATATGGTGATCCAGCATACACGATACAAAATGCGTATATAATATTATAATCCATTTTATTGATATTGAATTATGCATATTCAATCATAGCTATATACATCCGCCGGAAGTGGTCAACCTAAGATGGCGCCTACAACAGACAAGCAGACACATGCTCTTTATTTGGCCCTTATATGTACAAGTATTAGTATTACAAATATAAATATAGCACACATATCAAATAAGGGGCAAATATACAACGACGGCGCTTTAGCATGCTACTGTCCCCAGAAGGGGCTGTATGGAGATAGTAATCTGAAATTTACGAATCTGTCACCATTAAATATCACTAGTAATAAACATATGCCCAAATACATTAATTGCCAGTCCAATTAAATGTGCAACAATGGAATAGATCATACCTATATACAATACCGAACTGACCTTTATTCACAAACCTAGCTTTTCATCATATAATGAGAATTAAAGCCGAAATTGTTTGTAGAAGATCCCTTAGCAAGACTCGAAGAGGCACACATGACAGGTAGTCCGTTGATGAACATCTTTCATGTATCGCGTGAACAGCGACAATAAAAATATTTGCTAGAAAATAGTACACAATATCTAAAACAGGATATGCAATACAGAGTTATTTCTAATGAAAATATTTATTCATTAGAATGTTTATTATATACAATACATCATATGGTGATCCAGCATACACGATACAAAATGCGTATATAATATTACTAATCAATTTTATTGATATTGAATTATGCATATTCTATCATAGCTATGTAGATCCGCCGGAAGTGGTCAACCTAAGATGGCGCCTACAACAGACAAGCAGACACATGCTCTTTATTTGGCCCTTATATGTACAAGTATTAGTGTTACAAATATAAATATAGCACACATATCAAATAAGGGGCAAATATACAACGACGGCGCTTTAGCATGCTACTGTCCCCAGAAGGGGCTGTATGGAGTTAGTAATCTGAAATTTACGAATCTGTCACCATTAAATATCACTAGTAATAAATATATGCCCAAATACATTAATTGCCGGTCCAATTAAATGTGCAACAATGGAATAGATCATACCTATATACAATACCGAACTGACCTTTATTCACAAACCTAGCTTTTCATCATATAATGAGAATTAAAGCCGAAATTGTTTGTAGATGATCACTTAGCAAAACTCGAAGAGGCACACATGACAGATAGTCCGTTGATGAACATCTTTCATGTATCGCGTGAACAGCGACAATAAAAATATTTCCTAGAAAATAGTACACAATATCTAAAACAGGATATGCAATACAGAGTTATTTCACCAATTGATATGTAGAAAATAAATAATATGACACAATATTGTAACGTAGGTGGATTCGCTATAACGTAGTTTAAAAATAAATAAACAAACACAGTCATATCAACAATCAATACATAAACTTGAAAGCTTCAAGCTATGAAGATAAAGGAAGTGCATGATGGAATAAACTTCCATCGCCTAGCTGCTGTTATACACATCACTCGATCAGTACCAACCTCTCAGAGTGTCGCCGTGCCTGCCATGAGGGAAATGCCACCCGTGCACGGCGCTGTTTCCTGCTAGTCACCACGTTCCTGTGCACATATAAAGAACACTTTGTTTTTGTTCGTCTTTGTATTGGAACACCTTTTTCAATCATCACAAATTTTCCCCGACTGGCTGTCAACGTCACGCACAACACCGCATCAAGCATACAGTGTGTGTCATAGGCCAAGAATGTGTATTGAATCCGAAGCCATGCAAACCAGCAGGTGGGGTCTTTCACAAATGGGTCTTGTCAGGTGCGTCAACAGAAGCACCAACTTCGCCTGGACTGTTATGTAAGAAACTAATTTGAAGAACGTGCTGGTCGGTCAACAGTAATTAAGCCTTGTTGGACTAGCCGCAGTTCATTTGGTGATCTCTTGAATGTTCACGGGCAGCTGAACTACTGTATTGTCTGTGCTGGATATAGGCAACGAACCATGACAGGCATATCCTTCGACCCAACAGACGATGTTGCCCGTGTTTTCGTAATAGCGTGTAAGCTGCATGTTTATGTCGGTCGATGTCAAAAGCTTCGCTCCGATTCAGTTGAAGCCGTACCACCCCTTTGTGGCTGTCACTGACCTTCAACAGTTCATTCGGAAGCGCTGTTTCAGTTGATAGGGTATTACAATCAGAATTGGAGTTAATTACATTGTAATTAGAACATATGGTGCCCGAAATAACCCGTGGCGCCTCTGTTGCAAGGTAAATGTGAAATCGCTTGAGATTGTCGACGGAAGTACGACACGCACTTAGCGCGAATCGTTTGCCGTGCGTTGAAACAATCGCGTATCAATGCTAATGCGCTAATTCAAAAGAGCACGTTTATGGATTTGATTGTGGGACATTGTGGGAACTCATAAAACATGAAATAGGTGCACTTAAATGATATTATTTTCTCATCTACTTTGGCACGTCAAACCACCGTTAGAGAGCACAAAAGTCGCAGGTTTCTTTAGTCTACCTCGTTTTCGTTGTCCTTCGGGGTTTACCTCACAGCTGTTATCGCCGTATTGTCATCTTCGTTTAGTAAAAACTTGGCTGATTCTTGTGGTGAACAAGTCATCCATATTAATCTGAGCAGTTACTTTCAGAAGTTCTGTGTTAGAAATCTTTTGTGGCCAGAAAAATCGCATGATGTTTCAAAGATATGTTGTGTGGAAGGTTGAAAATTATCTCTCATCTGCTTCAGTCAAACGCCAGCATTCTGAAACATATTGCAGAGTGGACGAGTTGTGATGGCAAATAATTTACGTACATGATACATGCGTACCACACCTTGGTTGTCTCAGGGACAAAATAACCCTTTTTCGACCTTTTCTAAAGCAAAATATCTAATAACGTTATAAACTTTAATGATGGCGAGCGTAATTCACAGCAACATGACAGCAACACACATGAAGACATACAGTTAACCACAGTTTGACACATAATTTTTTTATTGTATGTTATTTCCATAAAGCTTATCATGTCTATGACCAGAGCTGCCATGTTGTGTAGAGGAACATGCGAGAAATATTGGCAGGATCCAAACACTGAAAAATGGTGTTATGTTTCCCAACAACTAGGGCACCAGATGAAGGCAATTCTATTCATTCAAATTTCTATCGGGGACAGCTTTTGATAATACACTGGAAATAATTGACAGATTGATAACATTTTCATTATTTATGCAGTTGCGGTTTATTTAAATACGGGACGAAATATTTTCAATTGTTCTGAAACAGTTAAGGTAACATCATGATATATGATAATTCCCTATGTGTCATTCGTATCAGTTTTCTGGGACCACATACATATTAAACATAAACAATATTAGATGATTTCAAAAGAACGCAGCAAGTTTTATAGAAAGAACACTCGGAACCGTAGTTATTCTCATGTAAGAACTGGTCATCACGTTGAATTATCACACTGTCTTTATTAACTTCGAAAGTAAAAATGACATGGTAAACGTCTAGCATTTTCACCCAACCTGCACACGTCTGGCTTAAATGCTTCAAGGTTGGTACTACTAGGATGTGTCTGGTTGTGTGCCAATGTATACTTTTAATAAGCAAATCGTTTGTTGGCTCAAATGTCAGTGGGCGGTCCATTGCCAGTTTGACAGTCAATGTGCCAACGAGGCGAGGGTCCAGCGCTCGTAACACGCCCCGACCATACCCGTGATCATGATCACTCTGGCAGGGAGACATGGGTTGTCACGCGGGCTGTCTGTCGATAATCGTGTGTGAAAGTGGCGATTACGCGCGACGTCACCGATGATGATAAAAATATACCTAGGGGATTATATTAATTATTAATTGAAACGGCCAATGTGCGTGAGATCTACAAATAGCTGCGCGAGTGCGTGAGATGGAAGCCAAATGCGTGAGTCTCACGCCAAATGTGTGAGACTTGGTAGCTCTGCATGACTCTTACTGTGGGTGTTATGCCCCACCTTATTTTAGGTATCCAAGTTCTCGTGATAAAGCGGTAAAATGCTCATAAAAAGCAGGAAACTTCCTCCTCCGCTCAACTTTATTGGCTCCAAAGACATAAAATGTGCTTAGGATGGACTCGTGTGCAACACATAGATCGATTTTAGCGTAATTTTTTTTTTTAAATAACTAAAAACTGGACATTTAATCCAAAAAGTGGAGGGGAAAAAAGCGGTATTTCCCGACCGAATGTTGACACCTCAGAAACAGTGTCCCGTACCTCTCATGCTTATCATTTATACCCGAATCACGGTCGGATCCAGGGTGTCCATGATGTGCCCGGGAACCCCTCAATTCCTCGAATCACAATGGCCCACGAACTGTTTATTACCTTGCATTGCATTCTTAATTTCAGGGTGTCAATGATTCCCTGGTTTCCTCACTCCATGCTTTGATAAAAGGTACTGGATATGGTAAGGCCGAAGTAAAACACAACAGGTGACAGAGGATACGACATTAATGTCTGATTTCGGTTTTGTGAATTAGTGATAAACGCAAATTCCAATCTACATATATGTGTATAATATTATACTTATTTCAAAACGACTGCATTTTCTAACCATATTCTTATAAATATGTCAGTAAAATCATAGTGGTTTATGTCACCTCTAATTTGGACGAAGGAAAATGGCTGTGGCTGAAGAACTTACCGAGTCCCAGATGTCATCACGGCTTTACAGTTTCCGGCGCCACACATATCTTTGTTACAGGCTTACACGTATGTTAAATCTATTTTCCACCGTCTTATTTTCATGACAGATTAAATTTAAAGAGTGACAAAATGTCGGCTGAAAACAGTGAAATGTGCCAATAATATTATATTTATTCATTTATATTTGTGCATGGTTGTGGTGCGCGCCTCTGCGTATGTGCGTGTTTGTGGTGCGCGTGCGTGCGTGCGTGCGTGCGTGCGTGCGTGCGTGCGTGCGTGCGCATTCTCTAAATGTACTAATGTCCTGTTCGTCCATAGGACGTCTCAACCGATATAGTGTAGTATTGAACAACGTGTTGAGGCATCAACCAACTGTGGACAAGTGGATCAAGGTGGCAAACATGAACAAGTCCCGTGCTAGACACGGTGAGTCTGCGAGCGATACACGGTGAGTCTGCGAGCGAGACAAGATGTGTTGTTTTTAAAGTTTTATGGTCTCTTTAAATCCATGGCTCGCAATTTGAAGAAAACGAAGCAACGTGGCGAGCGTGAAGCGGTGAATCTGCGAGCCAGACACGGTGATTCTTGGAGCGTGACACGATGAGTCTACGAGCGAGACACGTTGTGTATGGGAGTGAGACACGGTGAGTATGCGAGCGACACGATGTGAATTGTGTTATAAGCTATGTGATCCCTTTATAAACATGGTTCGTAATTTGCGGAACATTATAGCAACATCACATTTTCATACGACACGTTTGTATCAATACACACGGACCCGCCTTGTGGATTCCCACTCAACATCACGCGACTACATTCCAATATTCCCCGACAATCACAGTGGTAGGTGAAAGTAAGCAAACGTTTGCAGGAATCGTGTAGAATATCATGTAATATGATGAAGATTGATGCTTGTTTATAAAGAAAACGAGCACACACCTGTTCACCATACTACAGTTAGGAATTCAAATGACACTAGAACTCCTGTCAGTGTGGTAAGAAATAAATTTCCTCCATCCTGTACAGTTCTTGTATTTTTCCACTTTTAAGGCAGTGGTAGCGATGGCGTCGTTGGCCGCGTGTCTGTACGTAGGGCTACTCGTTGGTTCGGACGGAGAGAACCTCATCAGCAATGTCGCGCCCTACACGCCTACCTTCAACTGTTGGCAGTCTATCAACATTGAGATATGGCCATATTTGAGGACTACACAACACTTATGCTGTGCCCAGATTAAAATTTTTAGTGGCCGACTGTCAACATATGCGTGTGCCAGTGACTGTAGGATCCCTTGCTCATGAAGACGCCATGCAATTGTTTTGGCCGCCATTTGATGGGGAGCATGTTGTGTTTTGATTTTCTGGAGATAAAAAATTACACAATTTAACAAATTGTGCTCAGCGAGTTGATGACAAAATAAATATTAACATACTTGATTTTCGGAACTGTGTTCGCATGCTTGTAGAGTTGTGTGTGTCTGTGTTTCCGTTCAGTGGTGTGCGTGTGCGTGTGCGTGTGCGTGTGCGTGTGCGTGTGCGTGTGCGTGTGCGTGTGTGTATATAATGCTTACCTGGGAAGTGCCAGTGCTGCTAGGTGGCTGTGTGACAGGGACTCCTGTCTGTTGACTCGGTGTCATCGACATGCCGCTGGGTGGCTGTGAGACAGAGGCTCCTGTCTGTTGACTCGGTGTCATCGTCAAGAAAATACATAGGATTATTTTATCACAATTTTTATATATTCAGCAAATCCGTATTAAAACAGGACACGGCCAAAGCCGTATTCCTCCCAAAAATCCGTATTGTATACGGACAATACGTACGACGTCGCAAGTCTGAATTTTGGGTCGATTACATTAGGCCTTATCTCGCTTAAAACCAGATTATGGGTGTCCAAAATTACACCATTTCAACTGTTTTGTCTAAAAAAACGTCAAATGGTTGGGAAGGGGGATACCCCCTCTCTCGACCCCCACGAGACTCGTTGCGCTTCATACATTACCTTGGGCACCCCTCCTTTTCTAAACCCTGGATCCACCCTGAAGACAGACACGTGACAGACATTCCCCAAGTGTTTCATATAAGGACAGACGTGTGACAGACATTCCCAAATGTCCCGTATAAAGACAGATATGTGACAGACATTCCCAAGTGTTTCGTTTAAGGACAGACGTGTGGCAGACATTCCCAAATGTCCCGTATAAAGACAGACATCTGACAGACATTCCCAAGTGTTTCGTATAAGGACAGACGTGTGACGGCATATCTACCGCTTTTAATGATGTGACGGTAATAGATTAGATCAATATATGGCGCCGAATTCCTCGCGCCGCGGCCGCGAGGGGAGGGTGTAGAAGGGGGCTTCCCGTCCTGGCACAAAAAAAAAAATCAATTTTAGAGTATTTTTACTTAATTCTGATGCATTTCCTATGTGAAGTGATGTGGTTTGGTCGTATATTTGGATTCGAAATGAATAATTTTAACTGTACCCTTGGAATTGCGGTTTGGCGGTAGATTTTGGCTTGAACGCAGTAAAGCGGTAGATAATGTAAAACTGAAGACAAAGTGGTAGTTCTACCGCCAAAGCGGTAGACTTGGCAGCTTTGTATAAATACACGATCAACTCGCGATGGTTACGTACTGTCGGGTTTGTTGCTCCGCAGGTTCGAAGCGCCTCGCTGAGCCCTTGGAAACTTGGTCAGATCGCAAATTCATCCGGAAACCATGTTTCATTTATATACATCGCGCTCTGTCAGTTTTTGTCTTATCCATTCTGAATAAAGTTTATATTAAAAAGAAGTAATTAATCCACTAATCAGCAACAAACACTAATCTGAACGAAGGAAAATATACCCTGTCACCTTTTGAATGTTTCCACGAATCGATTCAGGGAAATAATATTATGTTGCAAACATTCAAATAAAAATAAAATGATATAGCTGAATGAAACCTGTTTTAATGTGCACTTATAAAATTATTAAAAAAAATTAAATGTTTTTATTTGCCTCAGTGGTATTTTTCAATTTCTTGTTTGTCTCCCAAAAAGTGCCAAAAATAAAAAAAAATCCACATTTTCAAAATATAATATCTCTGGAAGAATATCTTTCTCTGGATCCACACCCCTCTTATATTTTGTGGACTTATTGAATATTGTATGTATTGTTTTCCTTGGACATATGTGACGTTGTTAGATTCTAGCAACAAATTAAAAAGTTGTGCGTGGTATAAAAGTAGCAATGTGTTAATAGCCAAATCCCCGGATGATTATTATTACTAATTATGTACGCACCCAGAATCTGGGTGCATATAATATTATGTATGCAAAGCCCGTCATAATGAAAAGAACACTGCTTCCAAGCGATGATGTGTGCGACAAACGGTGGCGCCACATCACGGCGCCTGGATAATCAAGGCGGTCGACGTCAAGGCGGTCGACGCCAGGGTTCTGAACTGTTCGAAGAAGCTCATGCCGTATCTGCATATATCGGAATAACTACGATAGATGTAAGCGATCGGTCAGTACGTACGTAGTGGTGAAGATGAAGTGGGGAGCGAGAGAAAAACGTCAGCACATGGAATTTAGAGGTAAGCTGAAGACGCTCTCGTCGTTTTGAATTACCGTATTTTGTACAGTGGGCCTGGGCCGGGCACTGCCACTGCCACTGGCACTGGACGAAAGAGGCGCTCTCGAAACACTGCAGTCACCAGCCGTAATCGTTTACTTAAATTATTAGGGCTTTATGCTGACGGTTTTCCTGCATTTTTGTACCTGAATGCGTTCCTTATATAATACCATAACATGTCACTGTAAAACAGTTCATATATAAACAAAAAGATTGTGTTTAGGCCGCTTTTAATCAGTTTTATAGATCAAAACAGGAGAACCGATTGTATAATAAAAATGGCGCGCGTGCGATTGGTAGGGAGGTCGGTAGAAATCACGCAAACGCGTTGCCATTCGGACGCTGTGTTAAATCGCGTATGTTTACTAATTTGTAAGTTCACAATTTTCTAAAGAATAAAAATAGGTATGGTATCAACAGAAAGAGAAATATGTCTTGTTTATGATAAAAATACATGCTATTGTGAATTCGTTACGCTTCATGCAGATATCCGTGATGAAGCAACGACACCAACAGGAATTTCGTTTCCTTTTGGGCGCGGCCATATTTAATCCGGTTGAAGGGTGGTGTCTTGCTTAAATTCTCGTGCTGCGTTATTACCCGTTATGCAATGTTTATTGGCATGGTTGAAACCACAAAATTATACTCTTTGCGTTGGTGTTTGTCTCGTACGAATGGTAAAAAAATTTAGAAAGTTATTTTATTTTGAAAGTTTACCATATTGGGAGAGCAAATAAAGTATCAACAGGTTGCGGAAACTCTTGGAAACCATACATATGCAATAAAATAATGTCTTAACTTAATAAATATGGAAGTTTTGTAGAGAAACACCTTTGCCCATTTTTGCCCCAAGCTTGAACGTCTGAATGTCTTCTATTATCGCTCACAGAAGCCGCACACATTTATCGTGGTCTCGTATGTGTTGCTATGTTTTAGCCGTGTATTTGTTATTTGTGTGTACACACATGTAGGTATGCTTGCACATATTAAATGTTGGAATTTTTATAGTTATGCCAATATGTAATTTCAAGTAATAACCCATGGGCATGGCTATGCCATACAAATGAAATTGTCGTATTAATATTGCCGTTAAGCATATAAATGTATCAATTATTATATACGAATGCCTTTATTTCAGGTTAAAATACCCATAATCATGCAAAAAGCATTAACATTTTAATACGTGGAATATAATAAATCATTTAAAAATAAATAAAAATGTAAGTAATAAATATAATAAATTATAATAACAAATATAAGTAAATTATAAACACACACACACACACACACACACACACACACACACACACACACACACACACACACACACACACACACACACACACACACACACACACACACACACACACACACACACACACACACACACACACACACACACACACACACACACACACACACACACACACACACACACACACACACACACACACACACACACACACACACACACACACACACACACACACACACACACACACACACACACACACACACACACACACACACACACACACACACACACACACACACACACACACACACACACACACACACACACACACACACACACACACACACACACACACACACACACACACACACACACACACACACACACACACACACACACACACACACACACACACACACACACACACACACACACACACACACACACACACACACACACACACACACACACACACACACACACACACACACACACACACACACACACACACACACACACACACACACACACACACACACACACACACACACACACACACACACACACAATCATATTACAAATATAAATGTGTTAAATAGCAATAAACAAATACAAAAGATACTTAAATTAAATTAAAAAAATTAATAAATGAAATTTGTGATTTGTAGTTGTAATGCATTTAACACTAGTTAATAACAGTACAGTATATTGCTTTTTAAAGGGGAGTTTGCATGCTGTTAATGTCACATTGCACGCTTTTGCTTTATAGGTTTAATAAATGAAATTTGTGATTTGTAGTTGTAATGCATGTATACAACATTGACTTAATGGTGGTGGTATTAACACGAGTTAATAACAGAACATTATGTTGCTTTTTAACAGCGGGGAGTGCATGTTTTTGATATCATGTTGCATGCTTTTGCTTTATATCTTACAGGCAAAATCCTATCAATCATGGCCAGAAACATCAACATAATTGAAAAAATTGCCAAGGATGGGAGGGGATTGTGTGTTGTTTGGCTGAAAGAATTAGCAAGCAAGGAGTGTGCCAGTGGTACTTTACTGGCAAGTGATGCTGCCTTCCGCAAAGTAGTTGACAAAGTTAAACAACTACAAGTCTTAACTACAAATATGTACAACATTACATAAGATAATTTCAAAGTTGTACGACAAAATTATATATTGTGCATATGTGTCATTGTTTGTGCATGATAATATTTTATCTTCTGAGTAAGGTGAACCCCTTTAAATAATATAGAATTTTGCACATGCATGATGTATAGCAGCATGGTTACTGATGCTTGCAGTAGTTGGCTATGCTTCTCAGTCTAACTCGCTTTATTAACTTAACACACATGCACACATGCACATACTCATTCATGTACGCATTGTAAAAATAATTTTTTTGCTGTTATACCAGCCACAAATAAAATGCCAGATTGCATTAATATTCACATATATGGGAAACCACTAAACCACACCATGCATATTTAGGTACCAGGCTTCCCAAGTTGGTTCAATGTTGTGTATGACAATGAGCCAGACATCGTGTACACATACACTGGACGATGACCTGAAAGTAGGGGATCTGGAAATACTTTTTTAAACTTTCTGAAAGGTTAGTTGTTTTAATTGTATGTATAATTCCTTTTGTAAATAGTATGTAAAGGAAACACATAACATATAATTTGCGTATGCAAACAAATATTTGTATTATTACACAAGTTTATTTAATTTTTTCTTCAGATTAGAAAACCGTCAGAAAGATTTAGTCAACAGCTTTTACACAAATATCCATAAGTCGGTCAGTTTTCACCCCAGAGAGATAAATCATGTATGGTTGTCTTTCCATTGAAAAGACCTTTACAATGGTGTATCACATGTCCTATTTGATGAACTTTTGAAAATATGACCGACCTCCCTACGATTGGCGCACTAGTCACGCCTCGGTGACGACGGTGCCACCAGAACCGCGATGTTTGTGCGTATAGTTCATACAATTATGCAAAGTAAAAAAACGAAGAGAAAAAATAGAGAAAATAGGGTAAAGGTGCATTAACCTGGCCGAAATTATTAACGCTATTAAATGACAGTTTTACCTCAAGCAAGATACTTGTTTATGAGTAAGATTTAAAGATATTTGCACGATCTGTGAACTTTTAATAATTTTTTGATATATGTGCGATATCTTTGTTTTTTTTACATTATCTTATATTGTCGAAATAGTTGTCGGTGGATTTTTTTTTGATTTTCAAAATTAAATTGAACTCTACTTTTTTCCCCTTAGACTGCGTACAAAATATTTGTCAGTGAAATAACCTGTCCGGTTCGATTTTTGGGGGCTTTTTAACATTAAATTGTCGATTTTTAGAGTTTTTCGTAACATTAAATTGCACTTTTTGTTCTATTTTTCGTATTTTCTTATACTGCGGTATAAAATATTTGACAGCGAAATCGCCTTTCCGGTTCTGATGCCACCGTGATATTGTTACAGCACATTTCGGATGATCGCCATATTAAGAACACTGGCTATTGCCGGTATAGCGTTGTTTTGGGCACTAAAAGTGTGCTAAAACACAATATTTTTTGCAAATATACGTCCGTTTTGTACCTGATCCGATGGGGAGTGATGCAAAGAACACATTAGCATCGAAAAAATGAGGTAAAACTGTCATTTAATAGCGTTAATAATTTCGGCCAGGTTAATGCACCTTTACCGTAACTGAGGATGGCACGGACCACAGTCAGAATCCAGAATTTACAACCTCCTGTAGTTGAAATCTGAGCAAAAAGTAGGCTTATCGTCACTATAGTTGCAACAGGAGACACTCAAAAGCCAGCAGCATTCTGTTCTATCTCATTGACAGGTAGTTGGCACCTTCAGTGACTTGAAATTGGGTCATCCGTGTCAGAAATGCCAAATGTTCACATGAAAACTTGCCAGATATATAACTTGTTTTCACACATACTATAATTCGTTGTAGTTTGAACGCTCAATATTACCTATCAATGTTGTGAAATACACAGAAATGCTAGCTTTTTGCCCCAAAACAGTGCATATTAAAAAAATGTAAAAAAAAATTATAAAAAAATTAGTTGATAATTTTAGTGTTGTATTGATGAAAATACCCCATATTTTGTGAAACACTTGTAAGATTTTCTATATCTCTGGCACAGCAAGCAGTGTGGGCTTTATGACTAAAGTGCATATGTGCATGAGTTGAAATTCTTCCCCTCACATACGGGGGCATGTCTCGGTGACATATCAATTAATGTGTAGCATTGCGATGTGGATTTCCTTCTGTGATTTATCGAGATAAATGTTTTTCTTTGATTTGGTATAACTTTCGTGACAGTTTGTGAGATGTCGGAAATTAATTAGGGCACGGACCAGTCAGAATCCATCCGCCATTACATACATAAAGAATCCCAAGGAAAAAATTCATTGTGCAGATAGGGTTTATTTGTGAGAGCAGAAATTGTGTGGATGAGTGAGTGGAAGTGATGTTTTTGTGCACGGTAGCATCTAAGCTTTGAAATGATGCCATTTGTCAGTAGGTATACCAGTTGCGTAAGGACACAGTGGCTGTTAGGCAGGATGTACTCATATTTTGGAAACTGGGGAATTTCATGGCAGAAATGCAGGGGCGTCATGCTTTGAAGCAATTTGTGCGAAAAGGAGGTATGTAATTTTCACGAATTTTCCACACCAGGTTTCTTAGTGGGTCTGTCATTTTCTGTGAATTAAAAAAAAAAATTGTAGGATAAATTTTCAATGTAGGCGCAAGAATGTTATAATGGTCGTCTATGGGAAAAGTGACTGTGGTCCGTGCCCAGGACTTTTAGATGATTTCAATAGGCGGAAGGATTTTTGGCAATTTTTTCACCACAAGGCACGTGTGCATAGTAATTCATGCAGAAATTGGTAAACATTGACGGACATGACACGCTCAGCCATTTTAAAAGAGTTAGAAATTTCTAATTTTGACTAAACTCGATTAACATGTCAATGAAATGATGATAACGGCAGGTAAGAAATTTCAGAATTTTTTATGGTAAAGTTTTCTTATAATCATGCAGAACGTTAACATGGCCACCAATGGGAAATGTAACTGTATCCTGAACCCTTTAGCGCGAGCGGTAAACCGCTACGTGGATGATTGATTAGCGCTAGCAATAGGGAGTGAGAGCGATTGCTCTCCTAAAAATTATACCCTGCCACGATTATCGGAGAATATAGGCTGGCACAAATGTTTAAATTTAATAATAGAATAGTGCCAAATAAGGTGCATATAGGGTGGCATTTTTCATCAAATAAGTACGTGCATAGGGACGCTTATTCAGCACTCAAGAGTTTGATATTTTATTCGTTCGTATGGTATGTGGTGTCATTAATTTGGACACATGCAGTATGGTACCAACAGTCACATTCGTCACACTGTATGGCATGGTGGTGATCATGTACCTCATGGCTGCTGGTGCCACATGGATATTTTGGAGAGGGATCTGAGGTGGGACCAGGGTTTGGATGAAGGTCCCCTGCTTGTATTATAAGTCCACACAGATATAATAGAGATAAGGTATGGGGCTTAGTTGGCATCATCTTGTTTTTTTTTGTGGTTGAGAACATGGGGAATTGTGGCAGGTTTCTTGTCAGCATGGCTGAGAATGTTGTTGTGGAATCCTCATTGTTGGTGGAAATTTGACAAGCATAGTGTTATGAGTGTGAACTTTATGTTTACATCAGGCGAGAGGGGTGTTAAATAAACACAGGGTTTTTCCCAGGTAATTTACCCGGCTATCGTAGAGGAAGGACGATTTTTATTATCCGTCGCATCGGCTAATGACCGACCTGCTTTTGCGTAAATCATTGCAGCATCAACGTTCTAAAAACAGACAGGTCAGCGATCGTTGAATATCACGACATGTGGCAGCAAACCAGCGCCGGTCAACGAATGTCATTTTACGTTAATAAATGGCAGTTTTTAAATCATTCTCACAGACATTTTACATGTCACCAAAGCATATTTATTCCCCACAATTTGTAGCGTTACTTGAGGTTCAAAGTTAGTAGACAGTCTGCCAAGCGCCTAGTGGACAGATTGGCAACCATGACACAGCGGCGCTAGTTCAGCAAAATAAGATGTCTAAGAGACAGTCGTCCTTAGGGCATTTTTAAAAGCAAACTTACAAGAAAAGGTAACGTTTCTTAAAGCATATCCCGAAATGTTAAATTCACTGAACTTGGCCAACATTATCCTTAAATAGCATCTGAATATTCCATTATTGCCAGAGTTTTACGGAACTGGTTAGCGTATGTTGCTGGCAAGTGGCGAACCCCTACTAGTGACCCAGTCTGGCACTATATCCCTTTAGTGGGGGTTGGGCCACCACCTGCACACAGGTGGGGTCGGGGGGTTTATTCCCCCACTATTGTGTATATCATTGCAAATACTCTACCTAGCACTATATACATATCATTATGTATGCTTATCTGCACATAGGTATCTTTTCCCTCTTTGTATGCTGTCGCTTTGTATAAGAGCAGCAAGGGTTTTTGGTAAAGACTGTCTTCGGCAGTTGCTAGCTACAGTAGAAAATATCACTAATGTTAAATCTTATCTGGTATTGTTTACTAATTGGTCATACACACCAGCTTAATCAGTAATATACCAGGCTGTGCACAATTTGTGGCAGACTTTGTCACTATTATTGTGTGCACAGCGGCAATCCTTGTTGGGTATGAATAAAATTGGATTGCCTGTTACCAACCTACCAAGTAGTTGGTGTATATATACAAACAGAGAAAGGTCTGCATGAGCGTGTCCCCATTTCATTGTAAACACAAATACACCGTGAGTCGACGGGGTATTGAGCCGCGAAAAACACACAAAATGTCTACACTGCCATGAAATGGCAACAAGGATCAAGTGACGATGAGGTGTTTTGGGGATATCGGACAAAACATACTATTGCTTTGCTCTCTTGTGCATATTACGGCACAGTAATTATCCACAATTCTACGGACTATTTGACTGTGTATTTATAAAAATGACTTGCATGCTGGTTACTGCACCATTCGCTATAGCCTAGGCCCTAGGTTATAGACTAGTACATAACAATATTAATATAATTTGTGTCGTTCGATAATCGTAATATTTTCATTAAAAACAACTTTTCTAACAATTTGTTTGCACTGCAATGATGAAATAATTGTTAGTGATTTAGAATATGGATGTCTTATGCAAAAGTTTCTACTGATTTTTGTGAAAATGGCTTATTATATTACGTATAGTGACTGGCTCGGCGCAACAATTCTTGCCTACGTTACTACACTGTTTATGACGTTGATTATTTGGTGACTTAGTGTCACTTGTTTCCTTTTGAAAAAAATGTGTGACAAAGAAGCAAGTGCTACCAAATCAACCTTGAATAATCCCCCTTAACAAACACCAAAGCAGAACAATTATGTGACATATTGTGGCAAACGATGTACATTTTAACAGTTATGTAATACAAGTTTTTTTTCAATTTGGAAATGAACGAAGTTTGGATGCACGACCATTTCCAATGTTCATGTCAACAAGGTACTATTGGTAACCTTTGCTATTTGTTGCTGTGCGATAATTCGTAATATTTTCATTAATTTGTTACACACTAATAAACAGTCATGAACATGGGCATTATTGGCCTATTTGGGAGAAAAAGGTAATTAGGCAAAACAGCAATTTTTTATTGCTACATAAACTCCTGAAGTTTTAAGGTACAATTACATATATAAGTTCCTGGTGTGTCCACAGTGGTCTTTGATACGTAGTAACTCGGCCACAGGCTGAGCATAATAAGTGATCCCTGCTTTGGGGTTCATGGTCCCTGATATAACCACACTTAACAAAAACCCTGTAAAGTGGTTTTGAATTTTCTTGCGAAAGTATGTTTTTGCAGATGTTTGCTATAACTTGCGTTTAGAGGGCTAAAGTCACATTAGATAAATATTATTTAGAGTGCTAAAGTCACATTAGATAAATATTACATGTATGTACGAAACTGTTTAAAAGTGCATGTGCAGGGTTTGGGCTAGTGCAAACAAAGACAGATAGTCAGTAGGAAATCTAGGTGTGTGTTATGTCTGTGGTCCTGGGCCAACTCAGGAACTCCGGGTATATGAAAACACGGGTGGAAATGAAGCACCCGCAGAAGGGCCTGTTTGTTAGTACAAGATGTGATAAACACAGGGTAGGATTTCTTTGAAATTCTAAGCTAAGAGTATATTTAAGTGTATTTAGTTTATATTTATAACGAATACACAGTATATTTAAATTTGAATACATGCACTATTTTTAGTTGTGTTGGGGATGATTTGGGTTTCACGTGTGTTAACAACTATTGTTTACATCCGTCATCTTGATTTATGTTCGTTGTTAAGCAAGGTAAACGCAGCTGATTGAGTAAATTTGGTTTAGGATCGTGTGATCTCTAACGTTATAACACGATTATATTCTGATTTTGATACTATTGCATATCTGTAAGTTTAGGGTGTAAAGAGCCTTCTATCTCGGCACGTTGGACTATCCCAATCCCATTTAATTGTATGACTTTGTTTGTTATATATGCTTATTTCATTTGTAATTTGCATAGTTGGCTAATTCCTTGTTAAATTGTTACTTTGGATTCTGCCAGGTACATTTTGTGAAGTGTAACACAAGTGAATAATGGATAAACACGAAGCAAGATAACATTGTCAGAAATCAGGAAGGAGTTTTATTCATTAATAAGCATGCTAATCTAATTCATACAATCATTATAACATTTTTATTAAGCTGTCAAATCCTGTATCCATATATGTGTGCGTGCATGCGTGTGTGTGTGCGCATGCCTGTGTGTGTTTGTGGGTGTGTGCGTGTGTGTTGAAAATAACTTGCATTTATGTAAAATATTTACGAAAATTTAGAGCAAACATTAAGGTACACTGTCAGGTGTGGAGATGACATTCTACCACACAATGATCCCCATCAACACCTGGCATCAGCCCCTGAATGGACAACCATCAGCGTCGCATTCCCACTCGGACTGCCGGGTAAGTAACCCAGGTAAGTAACTGTTTCTATGCTAACAGTTCTTTCTAACCTTTAAAACTGTCATGGCAAACAGGAAAATTTGAACATTGTATTGTTCCATTATCATTCCAGTAGTGATGCTAGTACATCTAGGTCTAGTTTGACTTACCGACTTGTGAACAAAACCAACATATGACACTTGAGTACATGTCCATCTGACAAATCTAAACCAAACAAGAACTTGTCAACGCCGGTTGTTTCGCAGCAGAGACAAGCAAATATGTATATTATCAAACAAAATCGATAACGAAGAAGATGAAAGCAATATGGGCAAATGCTCTTGTCATTGTCTACTTGTTTCCTATGACACTGTCTCGGTTGGCATGTTGACCAGTGGTTTACCAGAGCTTTTGCCACCTGCAGGTGGCAGCAATGTTGGTTGGTCAGTGTGAAGTAATTCTGACAAAGCCAGATCAGACAGAATGCGTTCTGCTTAAGTTGGTTGTGATTAGAGCGAGCACTGGTCGGTGTTCGTCACTAATACGGACAAATGCTCTTGTTTATGATGGTGAGGGGGCAGCCGTGGCCTAGTGGTTAAGGTGTTGGACTCTAAATTCAAGGGTTGTGAGTTCAAGACCCACACTGGTCACGGTTCGTTTTCGAAGCTTAGGCAATTTCGTTTACCCTACTTTGCCTCAGTCCACTCAGCTGTAAATGAGTACAAACACTGTTTGGAAGGTACCTGCGATGGACTAGTGTCCCGTCCAGGAGAGTCAGTATAACTGTACTCTAAGTTGCTTCGCACTATAGAAACCAGGTTTAAGCACTGGCCATATAAGCCTTCATGGCTTCCTAAGGCGCAATGCCTGGGGGATGACTTTACCTATGATGGTGACAACCTAAAAAAGGATATCTCCTTCCAGTCATCTTCCTCTCAATACTGTGCCAACTGGAACGGGTTTGGAGACCCAGAGAGTGGACTGAATATGTTTACAGAGTGGGAAAATATTGTCAAATTATGGTGGTCTGTCCCCTTTTTGTTGCTCCCTGCAGCAATGGGCAGACTATTGATCTCAGTCATTGGTGTAATACTTTTTAAAATCAGTGAATTTTAATATTAAACTAAAATATGTTGGTTTATTCAAGCATAAACTGCACTGAAGCAGAAAGAAATTAGCTGTTAACACAATGTTTCAGTGTTTGCAAAATAGATAGATCAATTGATAATTTATTTCCAACAACAGTACAAATTCATGATAACGAAAATAATTTTTTTTTGCAGCATTTGGAATTTAGGTATAAGTAATAGTTTATTAGAAAGAGTGTGAACAGAAGTATAATACTTACCTATGGTTCATTCAAAGTAGTATACTTATAGGTATGTCACTGAGTGACTATTGTGATATAGATATAATGGTGTTTTGTATTGTTAATCAGTTCAAAAGTTGTACTGCACTATGCGTGGTTTTCTTTCAGCCAAATATTTAATCACCCTGAGGACGTCTGCTGGCTCAGATGACATTGTACCTTACACATGACTGTCATATGATGTGACAAGTCAGTGTTTGGGCAGCCTACACTTACAACACAAAGCTGTCTACTTTGTCAGTGTCACCGCAGTCACTTGAGGACTCGTTGAAAGGAACGTGACGGTGAACTCAGATGGAGGTAGGGTACAACTGTATGTACTTACAAGCATCAATGTGTCTATAAGCAATGGTTTATTAAATAAGTACAGCAGGGTCTAATGTGTTATTTATAGAATGTGTCACATTAAAATCTCTTTCACAGAAGTTATTCTCCTGTCTTCATCATTCTGACTGACATGGACGTCACCCCACATTTGTCGCACTGTCTGTTGACCAGACACCCCCAGTGAGGGGTGTTGTGAAAGACGACAAGGACCCCAATGAGGATGAGAGGTACTCCTCAGAGGCGTTCACTCTTGCCAGCACCTGGAAGCAATTTGCTGACCCAGAATCTGACATAAAAAGTTATCTTGTCAACATAAACAGAAAACCTACAGGTAAATATATAATGTTATATTTCATGATTGCACACTAACTGTACTTACTCAGTACAAATGAGAAATCCGGCAGTGTCATTCAACAGTTGCTAGTATTTAAGTTGCAAATCAAATAACCTAATAGACCCTTAATATTTTATGCCCCAGTAGCAGGGAGGTTGTACTACACACATAAAAGAACATAGCTTCATCGTTCAACCCTCTTGATAGACATCACTTCCATCCTAATAGACCCTTAATATTTTAGGCCCCAGTAGGAGGACGGTTGTACTACACACAGAGAAGAACATAGTTCCAATTTTCAACCATCTTGAGAGACATCACTTCCATCCTAATAGACCCTTAATGTTTAGGCCCCAGTAGCAGGGTGGTTGTACTACACACATCCTAATATACCCTTAATATTTTAGACCCCAGTAGCAGGAAGGTTGTGTTACACACATAGAAGAACATAGTTCCATCTTTCAACCCTCTGGAGAGACATCACTTACATCCTAATAGACCCTTAATATTTTAGACCCCAGTAGCAGGAAGGTTGTACTACACACAGAGAAGAACATAGTTCCATCTTTCACACCTCTTGAGAGACATCACTTCCATCCTAATACACCCTTAATGTTTAGGCCCCAGTAGCAGGGTAGTTGTACTACACACAGAGAAGAACATAGTTCCATCTTTCAACTCTCTGGAGAGACATCACTTACATCCTAATAGACCCTTAATATTTTAGGCACCAGTAGCAGGAAGGTTGTGCTACACACAGAGAAGAACATAGTTCCATCTTTCAACCCTCTTGAGAGACATCACTTCCATCATAATAGACCCTTTATGTTTAGGCCCCAGTAGCAGGGTGGTTGTACTACACACAGAGAAGAACATAGTTCCATCTTTCAACTCTCTGGAGAGACATCACTTACATCCTAATAGACCCTTAATGTTTTAGGCCCCAGTGGCAGGAAGGTTGTTCTACACACAGAGAAGAACATAGCTCCATCTGTCAATTCCTTCGAGAGACAACACTCCATCTGCACCGACTTTGTCCATGTCGATGTGACGGCAACAAACAGAGCCGAGATCTGACAGACCCCGAGATGTTGCAGCTCGTTGATGACAACTTGCAGCGTGACATGGAATACACTGTGAGTGTGACGGTGTCTCTGGCAAGGAGTACAAGGCTGTAACACTAACAGTGTATATTAATTATAGGTGTTCATTGTTTCTAAGTTCCTTGAATGGATTGACATTCTTTTTCTTGCACTATGATATTTGATGAAGGCTGAGTGAGTCAGCTGAAATATCAAAGAATAAAAAAATCGTTGACCCCAAGTCTGGGATTGACCACTACAAAATATCAGCATACGAACTGCACCAGGGCAAGATGACTATGATATATCCCACCAGGTCAATGTAACTGTACTGGTTAGTCTTAGTTTAGCAGTAGCTGTTGTTGATGTTTACATTTGTAGAGTGTTTGCTGGTTTCTTGTTTCTCTTTTATTCTTTTATGCCACATATTTTATATTGCTGTAGACTCTACAGAGACAATTGCTAGAAAGTATTTATATGTTTGTATTCTCTCCATATGTGACATGTCTCATATAGAAAAAAAGAGGCAGCATACCAATCACAGCAGTTTGTTTTGACAACAGACATGATGTACTGATTATTGTGGGTTCTATGATGAACTAAACCATTTTTTGGTTTCATAAATCACCAGAGTAGAGTAGAGTAATACTATAGTTGCTAGTTGAAATGGAATCATTTAAATGAGTGTAGATATGAAATCTGGGTGCAATGAACGCAGACCTAACCTAATGGCTGATTTATTACATATGCATTCAATAGCAACACTGTTAGCTGTGAGTACTGCTCAATCACATGTTGCTGTAAATTATTAGGTCCAGATGGAAGATTGTGCCAGCCAGTGCAACCACGTGGACAACAGATGAGGCTCTGAGTCTGAAGATCAGTGCATGTTACAGGATGCGCGTGACGGCCGTGAATGGGGCAGGGCTGGCCACTGTCCACTACACCAGTGGCCTGTTAGTTGACCCAACACCACTGAAGGTATGGTCATTATCTTCTATCAGTATCTAGTCCAAGTGAACAGGGCAGAGCTGGTTGCTGTCCACTACACCAGTGGTCAACTGTCACATCAAACCAGATCAACTAACCAAGCATACCATTGCAATTATTGTGAAAAGTGACAAGACACAAATTGACAAAAATCATTGAATAATTTAATATTGGATTAACAGCTATTAAAAAATATATATACCCCAAAATTACTCACTCTACTGCTATGATATTGTGACCTGCAGCGCTCCACGGGTCCCCAAACCAAACAAATTTCATTAAGGCAAACAATATATATATATATATATATAACGTTTATTCACACAGCAGAACAATTGACCGTGACAGCATTATATGGCAGACTAACTAGAATTTACTTAATTACTGTGAAGAACTGTTTAACTTAACGAAAATGAAAAATGCGATTTCCAACCCAGAAAAAGAACAACCGTTACTTGTTACAAGCATACCCCGTCTGCTCATCCGTTATTGCGCACAATTATTACCGTAAATTGGGAAATGTAAATTCAGCGCTCTTAATGCCAGGTTATACTAGCGACTCTAAAAAGGGTTACAACTGTCAGTGTATATTCACTGCATACCATTATAATGGAGAATAAATGTAAAGGCCTGGGCCTAATGCCAGATAAATAAAATTCACAAGGTCACAATATGGTGGCACAGTTGTAAACCAGTTTCATCCATTCAGTTCAAATTCTGATGGAGTTACACGAATGAATACATTTTGTGCACTGGTTGAGGCATTGCTGAATACTTCCCAATGAAGTCAAATTAATTGGTGTTTCAGCGAACAGATCTAGGAGTGGGTGTCAAACAGAATGTCACTAGCCCCAGAAATGCGACACTGCTGTTTTTAATTATATGAATTTGCTTTATAACAAACATGTATTCTGGAAGCACACTTTTTTAGGAATGGAAATATTAGGAGCTCTCCTGTACATAAATGTCTTAACTGCTATGTTTTGCTTGTAACTGCATACTGAGTGTACTTTTGGTACACATGACACCATTGGCCATTGTAGATGATGTTTTACTTTTCTATTTATAGATGTCATTTGTGCACGTGGGCACCCTCTTGGGAGAATCTGACGAGCTAATTGATGACAAATTTGATGATTGTTCACAGTGATGAAAATGGCATCCAGGCCTCATGGGGAACAGTGGATGGCGAAAGTGACATCAGTGAATACTATGTTGGCATAGGGACAGCAGAAGGTAAAGTTAGTTGTATATGCAACTTAGTTTCGTGCAGCTCATATACTTAACTTATAAAATAATATAATATAATAATAATATAAAAAGACCTAGACATGTACATTACAATGCAAATCCTATAAAGAAAATGTTTTTTTGTTCATGACTACCCTAATCCTTGCCAAGCAGTAAAAATAATCATTACTAATCTAGAGGACATGAGGTAAAATTAGTAAAGGATCAGTGTAGATTGGATATCAGGAAGTACTCGTTCTAACAGAGGACAATAAATGGCTATGTATTGTATAATGGCTAGCAGCGTGAATATGTTTAAAAACAAGGTTGACACATCTCAGGAGGGCGGGCTGCACATAGATTTTAAATGTTGGACTCTCGATAAGCCAATGGCTTCCTTGTGCACTTGCCATCTGGGCCTTTGGCGTGGATGGCAAATCTTGTTTATATAAGATAGTTAATATCTGTTATTACTATTTGCTCTGAATTAGGCATACACATATGGCTGCTACATATTAGAAATGTAGTGAAATGTGACCGTAGCTAGACAATATGCAGGGCTTACTGTAGAGTGCTGATGCTAACTTGGGTACATATCAGATATTCTAATTCTGGAATGTCGTAAGGGGCCAATTTTGGCTATAGTACACAACGGGGTCAACGATATTAACAGTCACACAATTTGTAAAACATTTCAGCTGTACTCTTCTTTTGTTTGGTCTTTGAGAAATCCCCATCCCTCCCTAACATTGTAGGACAAACAGATGTATTGGCATTTCACAGCGTGGGACTGTCACAGCACGGTTACATTGACAAGTTGTCCTTGGCTCTGACCAATGCCACGACCAACTCTCCTGTTTACTATGTCGTAGCAAAGGCAGTGAATGGAGCTGGCAGAGAGAGCACTCTTGTGTCTTCACAGTGGGAACCTTCATCATTACACTTTATTACTGTGAAATTGTAATATTACATTAGTGTAAATTAAAGTAACAGCAATACATTTCACTAAAATAATGATGAGCTGATTTCAATTGAATTGGGAAATATATGTCATTTAGAACTTTAGTGAAATAGGTTCCTGTTCGGAAGGTGTTTAAAAAGAAATTGTTTATAACTTGTCACCACCAACTTTGGTTTAATACAATTTATTTGTGAACAGTTTTAGATAGAATTTCTAATGATTGCAAAACATTAATTAAACAGCTGCTTGGTGTTGCATTAGAAGAGTGATTTACTGTTGCATTTATTAATGCAGTTGTTCATTGTACATTTACATATTAGTGCCATCAAGTATTAAATATGTGTTCATTGTATGTTGTAGTGCCATCAAGTATTAAATAAGTGTTCATTTTATGTTGTAGTGCCATCAAGTATTAAATAAGTGTTCATTGTATGTTGTAGTGCCACCAAAGTATTAACTAAGTGTTCATTGTATTTTGTAGTGACATCAAGTATTAAATAACTGTCCATTGTATGTTGTAGTGCCATTAAGATGGTGTTTGGAAATGTGGGTGGAGTGGTCAGTGACTCAGTGATGGACCGGACACTCAGCTGGACATTGACTACCAAATCGACAAATCTGAGGTGACAGTGACATTCAGTGGCTATGAGAGTGAGAGAGATAGCGTGGCTCGCTATCAGCGGGCAGTTGGCTCAGCTCCAAGACTTCATGACGTCATATGTCAACCTGATCAAGGAGGACGGTGGCACAGATGGAATGCTGGGTAAGATGACACAGACTTTATTGTGCATTAAATCATTTCTTTTAAGTGACATAAATAGTGGAATCAAATTAAACCAGCAGGATTATTTTCATGTTTCTCCTTAATTATCAGACATAAAAAATTATTTTAGACCATGTCTCACATTAACTAATTAATAAGGAATGGAAATGTCATGACTTCATACCTTTGGTATTTAACTAGAATGTGTATTGTAATGTTGATATCATCAGTACATTATTCAGTATTGCATATTAAAAAATTTTTGGATCAAACAAAGCAAATGTATTTCTTATTTGCAACAAATTTTATGAAATAACAATAGACTTACTGTGACCCTTACATGCAGGTGTTGGCAGTACTGGCAAGGGTCAAGGCCAGGTGGCGCTGTCATTGTCAGACACAGTGATTGCTGTCTTGTGTGTGACGTTCCTGTTGCTGTCATTGTCAGACACAGTGGTTGTTGTCTTATGTGTGGTGTCTGTGTTGCTGTCATTGTCAGACACAATGGTTGTTGTTGTTGTGTGTGAGACGTCTGTTTTGCTGTCATTGTCAGGCACAGTGGTTGTTGTTGTGTGAGACGTCTGTTTTGCTGTCATTGTCAGGCACAGTGTTTTGTTGTCTTGTATGTGACATCTATATTGCTGTCATTGTCAGAATGGTTATTGTCTCATGTGTGACATCTGTTTTGCTGTCATTGTCAAAACACAGTGGTTGTTGTCTTGTGTGTGACATCTGTGTTGCTGTCATTGTCAGACACAGTGGTTGTTGTTATGTGAGACGTCTGTTTTGCTGTCATTGTCAGGCACAGTGTTTTGTTGTCTTGTATGTGACATCTATATTGCTGTCATTGTCAGAGAATGGTTATTGTCTCATGTGTGACATCTGTTTTGCTGTCATTGTCAAAACACAGTGGTTGTTGTCTTGTGTGTGACATCTGTGTTGCTGTCATTGTCAGACACAGTGGTTGTTGTTGTGTGTGACGTCTGTTTTGCTGTCATTGTCAGGCACAGTGTTTTGTTGTCTTGTGTGTGACATCTATATTGCTGTCATTGTCAGAGAATGGTTATTGTCTCATGTGTGACATCTGTTTTGCTGTCATTGTCAAAACACAGTGGTTGTTGTCTTGTGTGTGACATCTGTGTTGCTGTCATTGTCAGACACAGTGGTTGTTGTTGTGTGTGACGTCTGTTCTACTGTCATTGTCAGGCACAGTGTTTTGTTGTCTTGTGTGTGACATCTATTTTGCTGTCATTGTCAGAGAATGGTTGTTGTCTCATGTGTGACATCTGTTTTGCTGTCATTGTCAAAACACAGTGGTTGTTGTCTTGTGTGTGACATCTGTGTTGCTGTCATTGTCAGACACAATGGTTGGTGTTGTGTGTGACATCTGTGTTGCTGTCATTGTCAGACACAGTGTTTGTTGTTTTGTGTGCGACAACTGTTTTGCTGTCAGACACAGTGTTTGTTGTCTTGTTTGTGACGTCTGTGTTGCTGTCATTGTCAGACACAGTGTTTATTGTCTTGTGTGTGACGTCTGTGTTGCTTTGCAGGAGAACTGGGAGTTCAAGTTGGCCTCACCTCTGTTGATGTGGCATTGTTTAACCTCAGTTGATGTGACTTGCAAGTTTCCTCCCTCGTCCACTCAGCTGTGTCATTTTGGAGCCACATTCCAAGTAAGCTCTCACCCAGTAGTTGAATCCCAGGCAGCCATTGGAACAACTGCCTATTCTCAGGATGTAGTCATGTTCCACAAGGTAATTCAGACTTATCAAGTGTTCAGATATCATGACTGTCCTCATAATTTGACTGATGGTGTTTCAGATCAGGTCAACTCTTGATCCTGATTATCAAAGTCCTGACTGTCCTCATCTGACTGTGGTGGTGTTTCAGATCAGACCTAATTACCAAAATCCTGACTGTCCTGTGTTTCAGATCAGCCGACCTTGTCTTCCCTGCAGGAGTATGTGATCAAGTTGTCTGTGCACCATCCTGTCAGGCTGATGAGACACAGCAATGAGAGTCTCCTGCAGCCGTACTTTGTGACTGTCAAGGCTGTCACTGGGTTCCGTGACAGTGTCTTCAACTGGGGTCTACATGTATACGACACCACCTGTCATTCAGGTGATATTCCATATTGATTTCTCCTGGAGTAAGTCCGAGCCCACAACCTTACAGGGAGACAACTCGTCCATTGCCATCTAATCATCTACTATGAAGTGGTGGGACCAACATTAACGTGATCATCCGAGTCACGAGAGATACAAGGTCCTCAATGTTGAGGACTAGTTTTTTACACCAAACATCCTTGCCTGGTCCTGGTCTTGAACTGAGAACTCAGTCATGTAAAGCAGATGTGCTTGCCACTACACTACCGTACCTCTCTCTCTCTCTCTCTCTCTCTCTCTCTCTCTCTCTCTCTCTCTCTCTCTCTCTCTCTCTCTCTCTCTCTCTCTCTCTCTCTCTCTCTCTCTCTCTCTCTCTCTCACGCTTCATTTGATTGAAACTACCCAGCCTGCATAGATTCATTCAAAAGTAAGATATGTTGTGTAAAAAGCTGGGGTCAAGTAACCAATATATAATAGAATATCACAACAAATAATAACCATAAGTAATGTACATTGTTTTCAATAATATTAGAATATTTATACAATTGAGTATTTATTCTGAAAATGTTTGTTCAGTTTCCCCAATTATGTTTCTCTGTCCAGCACACATACTATAAGTCATTTTCATCTTCATTTATTAATAACTTGGTAACTCGCAAAACTATAATTGACTCTCAGGACTATCGGCTATCTTAGTGTAGGTGGTCGAAACATGGTGGTGTATTGACAGGTCACCAGGTGGCACTGATGTGCAGCCCTTTGTCAACATTGGAGCCGAGTCATTTGTGAGCAACACTTCGCTAGAAGGCTTGCTGTTTCAGAACCACACCTTTGACCTACTATGTGACGTTGGTGTGTGTCAACGATGCTGGACTAAATACAACCAACTCATCGCAAAGTCAGACTCACATCATTAATCTTTAATATGTTCCAGTTGTTTATGGAAGTGTGGTTTTCTTCAGCACTCCCAACTATCAGAGGGTACTAGAAACAGAGGTCACCCCAAACTTATATTCAAAGACATAGTAAAGGGAAACTTGCAGGAAAAAGCAGTTGTACTTAGTTGCCAATGAAAGATCTCAAAGAGGTACCTCTTGAAATGCCAGAGGCAGCAAAGGAGGCTCAGTTTTAGACCATCCCAAAGACATGACGACGTTTGCGCTGCACATAGTCGGTCACAACAGCAAACATTGGTCGTACTGCAACTGTCAATACTGCAACCAAGCCTACTATGTGTTTCCTTCATAACAAGCAGGCTCCATGTCACCATCGTTTTAGACGTCAAGATGTGTGAATAATGTGGCAGTTGAATATTAAATTGGTATCAGCCACATTTCCCTTTAGACATGTTAAGGTCATAAAACTGTGCACCTACCGTCTCGAGTCAGCAACCGATATGACTTTGCAGAGCACCAAGCCCATAAGTATATAAAAAACACGATATCCACGGTTTAGAAGATAGTGTCAGAGCGCGCTGTTCCTAGTTCACACGGTTTGCTGTCATGATCCACAGATGGAACCACGAGAAGGTGGCAAGTGCTTCTCCCACCACAAGTATTGTGTGCATGCAGTGTAAGTGTGAACATTTGTGCCTGAAACAGAACCATCTACATCATTAACTAGGCTAGCGCTACCGGTTGTCATTGGGGCATAAACCACATGGCATCAGATTTTGCTAAACAAAATTTACCCTTTTGAGCCAATTTAGCCAGTAGCATCTTTATTGAAAAGCATGTAGAATACATGTGTGCTTGTAGCTGTCTTGATGCATGTAAATAAAGTGGCACAAATTGAGGGCTTTAGGCTAAACTGTTTACATCATAACTAGCCAGGATTAGTAACACAGTATGACACGCAGAATAATTTCCGTCCATGCAGCTGCAACAACAAACGCTCACCCTTCCAAACACGCCCCCCCCCAACATGCACCCACACACACTGAATAGAACAGCTACGGCCAGGTAATTATCCTTTTAGCTGGTGTTAACTATTGTTTGTGTGCATGCGTGGGAAGTGTCATGTCTCGTCTAGGTTCTACTAGTCTTGGTCTTCTATGCTATAGTACAGGTTTGGCAGCGTCATTAATAGGGATTTTTTTTAGAAAGTGTCAAATATCAAATCGTGGTATAATGTACACCGCACATGTAGACACATTATGGAACACTCCGTCTTGTCAAGTCATTATTATTTGTTTGACAGCCAAGTTTAAACAATACCTAGCCCATAATATTAGCTGAAAACCAGTCACATAATTTAATTATAGGTCGATTTTGACACTTGAGAAATCATAGAACATGTACACTAGATTTCCAGATACCCATTGCGGCCAGATTTTAAAATGTTGATCTACGCAATGCTTCCAGTGGTTGTGACAAAACCAAAATACAACTATTCTGTCTAAATTGGTTACACAATGTTGCTATTGCACTGGGCCACAAAACAAATGTCACCAATGACTGTTATAGTGCAAAATGGCTACCAGCTCCTTCACATACTGGTGTCATACCATCTTTTTTTTTTAACCAAATTTCCATTTTGGCATCTGATCTTTACTATGCTATTCGTGATTGCTATTGCTGTCTGTCTTTTTCCAAGCAAAATGCTAACTTTTTCTATCAACCTGTACCTATGGGAATGATTATATATTCCGTAAAGGTTGGTTGGAAAGGTGGTAAAGGTGGAATTGATACAGTTGAGGTGGTGGAAGTGGAACAGCTGAGGCTGCTCATTGTGGCAATGGTGAGAAGGGAACAGGTGGGTGTCACATAATTTAGTTTTTACAGCCGTGTTTTAATTTTTATTGATAATGTGCATCAATGTTGTTAAATTATTACAATTGATCATACAGCTTGCACTATCATTTTCATATCTTCAAAAAAGTTGTCACAAATTCAGATACAACTGCAATAATCTACGGACAACACTTGTTCGGTTACTCTGTTTGAAGTCACTTCTTTGGCTGTGACATTGTTATCTTATTTACTGTATTGAAAAACCTTATAGAAAGGCATAGAACAAATATGATAACAAATCATCCTTAGAATAGGAGTTGTTGTCACATTGCGTAAAGGCAATATTGGCAGACGGTAGTATCAAAAGAGTTTTCCCATACCAAGGTTAAGTTAGAACTGAATTCCTTTCGATATGAGGATTAATTAATGTATGGTTTATATTGTTCGTGAAGTTCCAGTTACCCGGTTCGTTATATTTATCAGGATTGAGTATTTTAGTGAAAAAGTTGCTAGATTATTTGCTGAATTATCGTATAACGGATAAGATGAAACATGGTTCCATACGGTTTCTTTCACCGATCGACGAATTTCTTTAAAGGCCGAGTGCAAAACTCACCTAAGACTCCCGCCTCCAATGGCATCTTGAGATTTAAATGTGATGTAGAAACGGTAAGTACCGTCTCGAAATATTATTTGAATGGTTAACACACAAATCATCCAGATTTGGTTTTAATGCCGGGAACGAATGTAAGCGTTATTCGGAGTTTTAGTTTAAGTGTGTGATGACGTGTATTTTGTTACAGCTGTATATGTAAGCTGAACTTTTGGCAACTATGTAGAAACATAATATATTGGGCGAATAAAGCCCTTGTTGTTAAGTTGAAATGTGCTGATATTAATTGTTAGTGAAGAAAGGATTAAATAATCCTTGTAATGAATGTAGTGGTATAATTTTTCGATAAGTTAAAATTTAAATTCACCGGAGCGACACGATGATCATTAATTCACATCGAAGGTCTACATTGAAGTGATTACGTCCACACAACTGTGCAACTTACGTTGATTCCCATCGTCGAGACGTTCATCCTGGAGATCGCATGACATGCGTCGACAAACACCTTCATTGAAGCGTACTTCTAAACTACAATGATCTTCACAGTAGAAGCGTTTCTACTGATTCGACTCGTTCTTCTTGTTTCGTCAGTCATCGTAAGAGTGTTCGTCCGTGAATCATTTCCGTTTATCCAACGATCGTCAAATGTTATGTGTGCAAAGTGTTAGTATTATCCCTGTGACGACCCAGGGAAGGAGTCGATGTTAGCTTTTAGTTTAACCCACATCCAAGGATAGGATGCGTGAACAGTATTGGAACTTTCAAAATCTTTGAACTCTATTTCCGGTAAGACTGAAAATTTCATTATAACTTGTAATTATAACTAGATTTTAACTGAACATTGTCATGATGTCAGAGATCATTAATATACTAAGTGGTATACTTGTTATCCTGTATTACTGTTGATGTTTTGAACACTAAACACATCTTGTTGAACAATTTATGTAATAAATGCGCAAACTAAATATATAAATGTGTGTTCTAGTCTCATATCAATGAGACATATTTGCCACAGTATTGGTTATTATATACATAATCGGAACACGAAAGTAAAGTAAGTCACATCGGCTCATCCGCTGTTATTCATTATTACCCCTGGACTAAAAAATTGTATCGTTCATACTAGTAAAAATCGTGACAGCGGTTTTGTGCCAGTGGTTCCAGTGAGGGCAGTAGATGATAAGGTGGGGGAGACGATGAGAGAGATGCTAGGGAGATATCACCTCAGCCTGGGAGGAGGCTTAGAGGAGGTAAGGTGACAGGTCGAAGAGCGACAGAACGTATGGGGACTGGAAGGAAAGAAATGGGAGGTAAGACAAGTGGAGAGAAGGAGACGGGAGTGGGGGAGACAGGAGACGAGAGTGAGGGAGATGGGAGGAAGGTGTCAGGAGGGAAGGCGACGGGAGCGCAAGTTAGCCAGGAGACGGGAGGGAAACGTGACATGTTGATGGATGAGAGGGAGATTGATAACAGTCCGCCAGGTGACAAGGCTGCAGTGTGACGGAACGGAAGAGCAAATCTGAGGTAGTGCTAGAGGGGTTGAGGGAGAGAGCGAGAATGTTTGTGGGTGATTCGATAGTTAGGAAAACCGACAGAGACTTAAACAAGGGAGATGGCTTGGTGGTTTGCTTGCCTTGCCTAGCCTATAATTGAGAGGGTAGAAAACATTATGGGTTCGGGAAAGGGTGGATCTGTTTTAGTACACGTAGGAAGAAATAACGTAGAGAGGGAGGGTACAACTGCCATACAGGCAGTTAGTCAGAACACTAAACCAGAAGTGGGGTGAGCAGGTAATTCTCTCAGGGATTCTACCATTAATAGGAAGGAGGGGTCTGAGATATTGAAATTGCTGGAGGATGGTAGTTAACATGCTAGTACAGAAGCTGTGTATGGAAGAGGAAGTTGGATTTGTGGGGAAGTTTTGTTGGGAGGACTGATATGACGGATGGATTTCATCTAAGTGGAAAGGGGGCATTATTTGCGGATGAACTCTCAGCAGCAGTAGATACTTGCATGATAGCATGATTCTCGATAAACCAATGGCTTCCTTGTCCACTTGCCATCCGAGCCTTTGGCTTAGATGACAAATCTTGTTCAATCTTGTTAAATATGTTTAGGGTTAACAATATTTAAAAAGATTTGCCATCCAAACCAAAGGCTCAGATGGCAAGTGGACAAGGAAGCCATTGGCTTATCGAGAGTCCAACAATGTTCATCTACGTGTAACCCGCCCTCCTGAGATATGTGTCAATCTTGTTTTTAAACATATTCACGCTGGTAGCAGTTATACAACCCGTAGACAATTCGTTCCATTCATTCAATGCACTGAGGTGTCTAATCCTCCGAGCTGTTGCTCAGCATGTAACACCCCATTGTTATCAATACAAGTTTCAAGGACCCGCCTTTGTTTAGTAGCTTAGACACCTTTCCAATGTGTCCTTGCAGTATATTTTATTAACCTTTGATTTATATATATATATATTCTATTTAGTCATAACCCATTACAATAATTTTTTATATCAAAAGAATGATCAGACACTGTACTTCAAAAGAAAATAAACACGAATAGTCGGGACTTCACATTCACTCCTAGCCAATCCTAATAACGGTTGTTACGCACAAGGACACCAACCGTAACGACAGTTACCATGGTTTTGCTAGTCTTGTATCCTGTCAGTGCTTTGTGAAATGTCAATATCTTGATTCTGAGTTAACGATCACACGTAGCTTAATTTTGTAGCTTAGTTTGCAAATTACTGCTACCACTCGGATAGATGAATTTGGACATGGACGAATAAACTGTTGCACCCGTATACGGTTTGTTCCGTGTTCTAAAGCCCTACGTTGTGGCGACCCCCAGTATAACTCGGTACACCTCGCAACTGTACTTCAGACGTTTCATCACATATGTTTGATTTTTTTAATGAAGAGGGCCCTTTAATATTCTAAGGTTCTTCTCCTTGCCCTTTACAAACCCCTTATGAGTCATCTACCTGAGGGAAGAATAATACAGCACTGAATGCATACAAATGTTGGACTTTCGTTATCCTTCGAAGGTTGCGACCAGTACTGCCATTTGTTCCCAGTAATTCTTATTGATTCCCCAGAGTAAAGACGGTAATTCTCTGTGAAAAACAGAGTATCACCCTGAGAAGCTACAGCTACGATGTCACCCATCTCGAGAATCGCAACGATGTGTTTTTGGAGACGCATTTGGCGACACGAAACAATAAAGAGCCGTAGTATTGCTATTATCTTGGAGCAAATATTGCTATTATCTTGGAGCAAATATTGCTATTATCTTGGAGCAAATACAGCAGAAGACCAGGTCCAAAGTTTTTTTTAATTACCATAAAACAGTGAAAAGTTCAGCTTTGTCCTGAAAGATAAACAACTGAAAATGGTGAGGAATACTTGGAGTTCCCCTGGAGTCGCATGCACAGCCATCGCCGTAAAGGTCGAGTAGATCGGTTTGGAGTTCCTCTAGACGCACGACGAAGCATACGATGGTACTTTGTATTTGGCAGGGAAGACGAATGGCGTGCAGTGGTCCACCTCTTCTAAGGTCCCTATTACAAGCGGCCATGCAGTGGTCCACCTCTTGTAAGGTCCCTGTCAAAAGCGGCCATGCAGTACATAAGACTTTTCCATGATAATTTCCCCTCACGAGAGGCTACCGCTGTTATAAGGTCATTGTACACTTTCAAAAGGGGTAGCATTCTAAAAAGGTGGACTACTATGTGCGTGCCTGCGTGTATCCTGCAGAAAAAACTGCCATCTGGTAAACTTGGCACCCCCCTTTTTCAGAATCTGGATCCGCCATAAATTGTGACCGTTAATATCGTTGAAAAACTTCAAATCAATAACTCCAGGTACTTATTAGCGCCTATAGTCCAAACACACCAATCTAGGAATTGTGATTTTGTAAAGATAATAGTTGAATGGAACCAACTCAGTGAGCGGCTGGAACAATGGGTGACTTCAGCCAACAGACTTTATGCGCATTCATACTCCGTCGTAGACTGTAGCCAATTTTGGGAACGTGCCAGAATTTTAGATATCTCTTACCCTTATTCATGAAGATATGAATGGAAAACATAACAATTTCGATGACTGGTGCAAAGGTACCATTGTACAAAATTACCAAAGAATGGTGATCTCACTAACTATGCAACTGAACGAACGAACCATCTTTTGAGAGTATGTTTTTTTAACTGCGACATTTTCAGAAATCATCCCGGAACTCTCCGATTTATTGTCTCTGCGTCTCTTTAACCTTTACTGCTATGTCCTCCAAGCTGATATATGTTATGTTTCGTCATCATTTTCATAGATACCATTTTGGGTGATGCAATTAAATGCCTTCTGTAATATGATTGCCACGAAAAACAATACAGCTGTGAACTCCATCTCTCGTGAGTAGGACATGACCACGAAGAAGTGAGTTGGTTGTTGTGCATCCATCAGCTGAGATTTTCCCAGAAGCATATGGTAAGTGAGCAAGGAATATATATATTTAGATTTCATTAGTTTATTCTGTTCTGTGATCATGTGCTGGAGCTTCCTTAGCTAATTTAGGTGAACATTAATTAATTTGCTTTTGCTATAATTGATGAAACCATGAAAGAGACGTATCACGTTCCATCTATTCGTATTTTAGCGCCTTTGTTTTTAAAGAGCTCTGTCGAGATATACAGATTATTGGCGGTTTCATGTAAAGTCTCCCAATCCTGCTCAGCCTCAAAACTTGTTTGATAATTAGACTGAATTAATATCACACCATTAATTATTTCAATACTATGCGGGAAAGTTCATTTTGGTAAACGTGTACCCTGTACGTGAAAACGCCCACATACTAATGTATTTATTATTACCTTTGTTAAATTTAATGGATGTCAATGTTATAACTTATGTTTGTTTGTTTGTTATTTGAAAAATACCTTTGCAGTCGGGGGTCCAACAAAATGAGGATATTGCCAAATGGTTTCTCCTCGAAGTGTTTAAGGACAATCAGTGCAGACAGTTCTGGCGACACAGGAAATGATCAAGTGTTGACTGAATTTATACAATTCTGTGAACCATGTGTAGGTGTTAAATCTGTTATTGACCAGACTTGGACTTACAACTTGGATCACCAAGTGTATGCTAATAAATCACAGACCTATGCTATTTTAAATATTATGTTTAAAAACAAGGTTGACACATATCTCAGGAGGGCGGGTTATAAGTAGATGAACATTGTTGGACTCTCGATAAGCCAATAGCTTCCTTGTCCACTTGCCATCTGGGCCTTTGGCTTGGATGGCAAATCTTGACTTGAAGATATACGTGTTATGTAGCATAATTTTTATTCTCATAGGCAGTACTAGTTTAAGCTTGTTTAGTGTACCGATTATTCTAAAACATTTGTTTGATATATTTTCAGAGTGTTTTTTTTTCAATTCAGTTGTGTATCCAAGGTTAATCCCAATTGTCAACCTTTGTTATTATTATATTATTTATTTTAGAAACAGGTGTTTAAAAAAATGTTGGCATGTGGAAAACCATGAATTTGGATTTAGTAATGTTAAGGGAAAGTTTATTTATTTCTAGCCATTAATTAATTTTGTATGTAGAGTTCTTCATTTATCAGTGCATCAGCATCATTATGTGTTATGTGAAATTACTCATTGTACTTAACAAAGTGGTATCATCTGCATAGGATATGAAGTTGAAAATTTAGCTGGCTTGTAAAAAATCACTAATATAGAACGGAGCCCTGGGGTACACCAGTTGCTATTGATAAGGTTTCTGATTTTACATCAACCATTTCTACATATTGTGTTGTATTGATAAATAGCTTTTATGTAGTTTCAGAGGTACCCCTTCAATACCATAATGGTTTAATTTACATAGTAATGTGTTATGGTCTAAAGTGTCGAATGCTTTAGAGAGGTCAAGGAATATACTGAACGGTACCTCATTATTATCCATTTCGGTTGTTATTCTCTCTATCAGTTTTAAGGTTGCGCATTCAGTCTAGTGACCAAAACAGAAGCCATATTGATTTCTTTTAAAGTGTCTTACTTTTGAAGTAGACGATAGTTGATTGCCCATGATTTTTTTCCAATACTTTTGATATGGCTACTAGAAGGAAAATTGATCTGTAGTTGTTGATTATTGTCGTGTTACCCTTTGAAATAGCGGAATGAATATCCCAATGCTTCATTTATAAATAGCGTTAACGATTTTATCATTTTTGATGCAATTTGTTTTAGCAAATTAGTTGAAATGCCATCAAATGCTATCAAATAAAACTGAACGGGTGACAGCGGCAGCAGGATAGACGGGACCACTCCACGGACAGCGTTGCCTTGAAGCTATGTCATATAATGTCTTATTTGATTCTAATTTAGTTGTAATGAAATTGACGCTGTTATGGCCAGTGGATATTCCTCTTGTCACCAGTGGATTCTGTTTATATCAACCCAGAATATATTTGTTTTTCAAAACCAACAGCCAGTGTATTGGCTTGTGTAGCTACTTATGCAACCAAGGACAACACGTGGATTTTAGTATTTCAGCAGATAGTATAGCTGTTCCAACATGTTAGAATTGAGAAATATTGTTTTAATGAAATGACAGGTATATCCTGCATTTGGTAGTTAACAGATCAAAGTTGGATAAAACAATTAGCGAATATTAGTTGCTAGGACCACTATGATTGGTTCATGACCAAAAACATTTGTTGCTAGATCTACTGTGATTGGTCCAATGTGGGTGACAGCACAAATGTGATTGGTTGACGTGATATCTAGGATGAATTTCAATTATACATTTCAGTAGGTAATTAAAATATGTGCTAGATTAGTTATCGGTAAAGATTATGTGTGAATGGTTTATTTTGTGTTAACTTAAAGGCACAGAGGGTAATAATTAATGAATGCTGTAGACTTGGTATAAGGCAGTGTTTGTGACAGATTGTATTATATTTTCCTGAATTTTCTTTTCCTGTTTATATTACTACATTTTAACCAGTGAATCTTTTCCTAGTTAATTATGTGATTATTTTTGTGGTTATGTTTATTTATAATCCCTTGCTTTACAGCTAACCTGGTCAAAGGTTTTTTTTAAAGTATGTTAATTTGCATATTTATCTGCATCTCACAAGAGCAGCATGATCATAAGCCATTGTTTGACAGGATATTGTAGAAATTATTATTTCATTATAATACTTGCTTATGCTGCTAGTTATGTTGTAAATGTTTTGAAGCAACTGAAACTAGAATATTCAAATATCCACGTCAATGTTACTTGCAAATGCCATCTACAATATAATGAAAATGTATTTATGCAAAATAACAAAAGTCCAGCGTAGATTGAAATAGGCCAAAGAATGACATTTAGATTTATTAATTAAGCAGCAGGAAATTAGGCAAGCATACACCATCAAAATAAGATACATCAAATAATCTCGGCAAGCATGTCGGCCGCCAAAAAGTGTTTACACATAATTAGTAAATCATGCCTATCGGCTACCCAGTACCAGTACTATCTGTACCACTACTGACTTATATACAATTCACATGGTATCGGTGGGGGTCACTCCGCCACTAGGTCACCCTCTGTGACCGAACCCCACCATAATGATAATCCCTAGCAGCTATCCTCCATTCTCTTGCGCGTGCAAAGCAGGTAGAAATGCAGCTGTTGACCCCGCCGCTGTCAGGGCCTCGACTGCACCCCCTCCCCCGCCTTGCCCACAGTTCAAACCTAGCCAACACTCCGCCGCTGTCAGAGTATCAACCACATTCGAACAGTGGATCTGCAACATATAAACAATAAACCCGATCTTGACTACATCGTCACACAACGAACCTGCAACATACAACGATAGTTAACATAGATCGACACAGATGATACGAAGTAAGTGCTGTTGATTCTGCCACATCCGAATCTAGGCACTATCTCTATAGTCCAGCCCTGCCCAGATTGATAACAGGTACAGCCTAACCTGTATGCAGCACCTTACGATATACGAATGTATATGTGGAAAGCATCTGAAGCGCATCTACCTGCTGCTCTAATTTGCGCGTCTGACTCACCCCTAAGAGCTGCTGACGTGGCTGCTCCAGTTCTGAAACTATGACCCTTAAAAACTTTACTACTCCACCAGCAGGCGTTTTAATATAGCATCAAACTCCCTCCACAGCATTGGAGTGCCGTCTGCATATACAAATAATATAGCCTGCCTAGAACCCCTAACCTGGAAAAGTTCTCTAAGTAATGTGGCAGGATAAATGGATGTGCCCACAATACACTGGCCATTTACTTGTAATGATTGTGGACCCGGCTTACTACTATGCTTAAATTGCATCCACCTTAATATCACTACATACTGACACCAGTTAAGCTGTCGACTCAATGTACCAGCAACATTCACAATAATTTAAGATGATAGCAAATTATTAGCTATAGACTCTGCCGCAGTCAGAGCCTCGGTTATATCCCAACTCAATGTACCTGCAACATTCACAATAATTAAACTATCATTTCTGCCACTGTCAAGAGTATCGGCGACATTCCCACACCACGCACCTACAACATATAAGCGACAGTTCTGATATGTGTAGATTTATGGCTACTTCCAGCAGGCCATCCATGGGGAGCAACCAAGCCAGCCCCTTGACCAATTGTTGAAGGTGTGGTGTAGAAGCAGTTGCAGCAGCCCCCTGCTGGCTCGACGGCGCCACCGGGGTCGCTGCCTGACTGCCACTTGTGGCAGCATCTGTAATTATTAATTGTGGTACCCAGGACCAGCTGTGACATTACATATCGTGAACTACCATTAAACCATGACCAAACATTACACCTATATTACTATGAAAATTGTTCCATTTACACTGTATGGCTTAAATAGTACATGGAATGCAAAAACTTCTCCATTTGCCGCACGAAATATAAAACGTTCTACAATTGTGCCATTTACACTGCATGGCTTAATAAAACTTGTCTTCCAGTTACAATGCATGGAAATAATAAAAGCAAAACAAAACATATTTACATCCGTTTTCTCATTGCAAGGGGTAACAAAACTGTTCCGCCTCGTCTGCACGGATTAGTCAAATTTAATAAATTTTTCCACTTCATGGATTAACCCAATTTTCAATATATACAGCATGGAGTATAGAAACTCCTCCGTTTCACCACATGGAATACAATTGTGCCATTTACACCGCATGGCTGCACAAAAGTTATCTTCCATTTACACCACATGGAATTAACAAATCTTCTCCATATCAGTTCTCACCTGACCTATCTCCAGTCCACCATAACACAAGGGATGGAATTGGCTTGCTAACTCATGTTTCACTGAGCTGATATTTTTTAAGCAATGTCAGGCTACAGGCCTTTCCATGTTGTTTGAATACCAGCTTAGCCTTTGTCTGACAATGTCTGTGCATTGTTTATTGCTTCCTGACTGTTACCAACTTATTGAAAAGGCTCATCGCTAAGGCTCCGACCACTAACACCACGGACCAGTACCCACCACTAGCACCAAGGACCAGTACCCACCACTAGCACCACGGACCAGTACCCACCACTAGCACCACGGACCAGTACCCACCACTAGCACCACGGACCAGTACCCACCACTAGCACCACGGACCAGTACCCACCACTAGCACCACGGACCAGTACCCACCACTAGCACCACGGACCAGTACCCACCACTAGCACCACGGACCAGTACCCACCACTAGCACCACGGACCAGTACCCACCACTAGCACCACGGACCAGTACCCACCACTAGCACCACGGACCAGTACCCACCGCTAGCACCACGGACCAGTACCCACCGCTAGCACCACGGACCAGTACCCACCGCTAGCACCACTGACCAGTACCCACCGCTAGCACCACGGACCAGTACCCACCGCTAGCACCACGGACCAGTACCCACCGCTAGCACCACGGACCAGTACCCACCGCTAGCACCACGGACCAGTACCCACCGCTAGCACCACGGACCAGTACCCACCACTAGCACCACGGACCAGTACCCACCACTAGCACCACGGACCAGTACCCACCACTAGCACCACGGACCAGTACCCACCACTAGCACCACGTACCAGTACCCACCACTAGCACCACGGACCAGTACCCACCACTAGCACCACGGACCAGTACCCACCGCTAGCACCACGGACCAGTACCCACCACTAGCACCACGGACCAGTACCCACCGCTAGCACCACGGACCAGTACCCACCGCTAGCACCACGGACCAGTACCCACCGCTAGCACCACGGACCAGTACCCACCACTAGCACCACGGACCAGTACCCACCACTAGCACCACGGACCAGTACCCACCACTAGCACCACGGACCAGTACCCACCACTAGCACCACGGACCAGTACCCACCACTAGCACCACGGACCAGTACCCACCACTAGCACCACGGACCAGTACCCACCACTAGCACCACGGACCAGTACCCACCACTAGCACCACGGACCAGTACCCACCACTAGCACCACGGACCAGTACCCACCACTAGCACCACGGACCAGTACCCACCAGTAGCACCACGGACCAGTACCCACCACTAGCACCACGGACCAGTACCCACCACTAGCACCACGGACCAGTACCCACCACTAGCACCACGGACCAGTACCCACCACTAGCACCACGGACCAGTACCCACCACTAGCACCACGGACCAGTACCCACCACTAGCACCACGGACCAGTACCCACCACTAGCACCACGGACCAGTACCCACCACTAGCACCACGGACCAGTACCCACCACTAGAACCACGGACCAGTACCCACCACTAGCACCACGGACCAGTACCCACCACTAGCACCACGGACCAGTACCCACCACTAGCACCACGGACCAGTACCCACCACTAGCACCACGGACCAGTACCCACCACTAGCACCACGGACCAGTACCCACCACTAGCACCACGGACCAGTACCCACCACTAGAACCACGGACCAGTACCCACCACTAGAACCACGGACCAGTACCCACCACTAGAACCACGGACCAGTACCCACCACTAGCACCACGGACCAGTACCCACCACTAGCACCACGGACCAGTGCCCACCACTAGCACCACGGACCAGTGCCCACCACTAGCACCATGGACCAGTGCCCACCACTAGAACCATGGACCAGTGCCCACCACTAGCACCACGGACCAGTACCCACCACTAGCACCATGGACCAGTACCCACCACTAGCACCACGGACCAGTGCCCACCACTAGAACCACGGATTAGTGCCCACCACTAGCACCACGGACCAGTGCCCACCACTAGCACCACGGACCAGTACCCACCGCTAGCACCACGGACCAGTACCCACCGCTAGCACCACGGACCAGTACCCACCGCTAGCACCACGGACCAGTACCCACCGCTAGCACCACGGACCAGTACCCACCGCTAGCACCACGGACCAGTACCCACCACTAGCACCACGGACCAGTACCCACCACTAGCACCACGGACCAGTACCCACCACTAGCACCACGGACCAGTACCCACCACTAGCACCACGGACCAGTACCCACCACTAGCACCACGGACCAGTACCCACCACTAGCACCACGGACCAGTACCCACCACTAGCACCACGGACCAGTACCCACCACTAGCACCACGGACCAGTACCCACCACTAGCACCACGGACCAGTACCCACCACTAGCACCACTGACCAGTACCCACCACTAGCACCACGGACCAGTACCCACCACTAGCACCACGGACCAGTACCCACCACTAGCACCACGGACCAGTACCCACCACTAGCACCATGGACCAGTACCCACCACTAGCACCATGGACCAGTACCCACCACTAGCACCATGGACCAGTACCCACCAGAGAGTGAATACTGTAACTTAATACATGTGTACTTGAATCATAAAAGTTTGTTAAACTTGTGTGTACTTGCAAAATAAAAGTTATACCTGTGTGTACTTGAACCATAACAATTATACCTGTGTGTATCTGAACCATAAAAGTTATACCTGTGTGTACTTGAACCATAAAAGTTATACCTGTGTGTACCTGAACCATAAAAGTTATACCTGTGTGTAATTGAACCATAAAAGTTATACCTGTGTGTATTTGAACCATAAAAGTTATACCTGTGTGTATTTGAACCATAAAAGTTATACCTGTGTGTACCTAAACCATAAAAGTTATACCTGTGTGTACTTGAACCATAAAAGTTATACCTGTGTGTACTTGAACCATAAAAGTTATACCTGTGTGTACTTGAACCATAAAAGTTATACCTGTGTGTACCTGAACCATAAAAGTTATACCTGTGTGTAATTGAACCATAAAAGTTATACCTGTGTGTATTTGAACCATAAAAGTTATACCTGTGTGTATTTGAACCATAAAAGTTATACCTGTGTGTATTTGAACCATAAAAGTTATACCTGTGTGTACCTGAACCATAAAAGTTATACCTATGTGTACCTGAACCATAAAAGTTATACCTATGTGTACCTGAACCATAAAAGTTATACCTGTGTGTATTTGAACCATAAAAGTTATACCTGTGTGTACCTAAACCATAAAAGTTATACCTGTGTGTACTTGAACCATAAAAGTTATACCTGTGTGTACTTGAACCATAAAAGTTATACCTGTGTGTACTTGAACCATAAAAGTTATACCTGTGTGTAATTGAACCATAAAAGTTATACCTGTGTGTATTTGAACCATAAAAGTTATACCTGTGTGTATTTGAACCATAAAAGTTATACCTGTGTGTATTTGAACCATAAAAGTTATACCTGTGTGTACCTGAACCATAAAAGTTATACCTATGTGTACCTGAACCATAAAAGTTATACCTATGTGTACCTGAACCATAAAAGTTATACCTGTGTGTATTTGAACCATAAAAGTTATACCTGTGTGTACCTAAACCATAAAAGTTATACCTGTGTGTACTTGAACCATAAAAGTTATACCTGTGTGTACTTGAACCATAAAAGTTATACCTGTGTGTACTTGAACCATAAAAGTTATACCTGTGTGTACCTGAACCATAAAAGTTATACCTGTGTGTAATTGAACCATAAAAGTTATACCTGTGTGTATTTGAACCATAAAAGTTATACCTGTGTGTATTTGAACCATAAAAGTTATACCTGTGTGTACTTGAACCATAAAAGTTATACCTATGTGTACCTGAACCATAAAAGTTATACCTATGTGTACCTGAACCATAAAAGTTATACCTGCATATACTTGAACCATAAAAGTTATACCTGTGTGTACTTGAACCATAAAAGCACATTAAAAACAAAACAACTCTCAAGTAATCAACATCTTCACAAAGAGTTAATTATAAAAATAGTCAACTATGTTTCCCCAAAATATTTCATTTCACAACATTAGTAAACAACGACACTATTCATGGATATAAATTCATCTCAACATTCATAACCACACAATTTCTAGTGTAAAAAAACAAAATGGCCAACATTAAACTTTTAATAAAATACTCTGATCTTCAATCAAAAGTTCTCTTTATTACAGGAATACTGTGTCAGAGAAAAAACAGCTTAAGTCACCTCACAACATTGACCATTGTTATAACTATAAGAGTCATCATTGTTATAACTATAAGACTCATCATTGTTATAACTATAAGACTCATCATTAGTCAGTGTATAACATTGCACAAAATCTGAGAAAATTCACTAGTTACTGCATTACTACCTGGTACTTAAAGATGTACTCATATTCAAGGTAGCGCCCTCTGTTGGGGGTAACATGCTACCTCCATTTGTATCTGCCAAAACTTAAGTCTCCCGAGATCCAATCCAAAGTTCAAACGGTGAGATCCCAGCAAACTAGAAGATGAAGATTAATATACGGGTTTGTGTGTGGGTCTTACGGATTTCTGTAACCAGCCATACAGGTGTGCACCGTTTGGCTCATACAGCCACACAGCGAGGACCAACTGACCAGTGGTCAGTGTGTTTTGCTGTGTCCAGCTGTTGACTGTCGGTTAAGTCTCTTCGGCATCATGCTGCACAGAATGTTACTGGCCAGAAACACGCTGCCAAACATTATATACACGAGGTTGACGTCGAACGGAAAGCCAATCTTCACGCCACTAGTGATGGACCAGGCAAACATACTGCCTCCCACAGTCGGTGCCAGGCCCCTGGAACATGCATAATTTAAGTATAAGTTCCCTGGAACATGCATTATTAAGGGGCCATTCACAATTGTTGACATTTACCTATTCATAGGCCTGCGTCATTTAGCACCATGCTGTGAACTGTTATGGAAATACCATTGTCTTGAATTGCAAAACCTGTCATGGTGCGGCGCCTTAATACATTTATCAATGACAGCATAGAGTTGATAAAAACACAAAACTTTAAAATAATTATTGAAGATGTTTGCAAAGATATTCTGTTGATTATTACTTATGTCCTATACACATGCACTGTGTCGCAACATTGACTTATTTTTTGATCTGGAAAATGATCAACATTTGGTAGCACTAATTCAGGGGAGTCTGAGAATTAGTGCACTTTGTACAAATAAGTAAATGTCGACAACTGTGAACGGCCCCAATTAAAGTTCCCTGGAATGTGTACAATTCATGTAGGCACCAGAACAAGCATAATTCAAGAATAATATACAGTATATCATATTCGACCTATTAAGCATACATGCCCTAATTAGCGTACACCCCATTTTTAATCAGCAGGATCCATAATTATTCTTATTTGACTAGTGTGGAACAACTGAAGTGTCCCCATCTGGTGTTAAACAGTTGGCACAACTTTTCAGTTGTTCTACACTGGTCACCAAATGACACCACTAGTGTTAAGCAGTTACCTAATTATCTAGAGAAACCAATTTTGGTGTACGCTTATAAGAACAGATTCCTTGACATTTTCCATGGCTTATTACGTCGAATACAATACTTTTATCTTGTCTGACAATTCCCTGCATGGCATGTGCAGTAGTGTCAACAGTTGAACCCAAACAAGTCAGTGAAAACAGGATCTGTTCTATTTGACATCCATTGAGAGACCATACCCAGACACTTTATAGTGGGACAAATAGAATAGGCTTCGGATAGGTGTGAAAACACCTTTATTACCATACACCTACTGTGTTATTTTTTAGTATGACAAACATGATGTAAATGTGTATTGGTACATATTTGCAATGTAATTCTTACAGTAGTAATTATTTTAAACTCATTTTTGGTCACGTGAAGGATTCTCTCTGCCGGCAACATGTCCTGCAGGCGGAGCGGCCTGTGCGAATCGGAGAACCTCTCTGGTCTGTTCTATTTACCATTGCCTTACATTATCTTAGCAAGCATCACCTTCTTTGTGACACCCAATATGGGTTTCGGGAGAAGATGTCACCAGTTGACATGCTTTCGTACATCACTCAATGGTGGAACAATGCACTGGACACCCAGCAAGAAATTAGAGTCCCACAGGGGAGTATTCTTGGTCCTGTACTTTTTCTGATGTTTACTGATGACTTGGTTTCACACCTAGAGAATGACATCCACTTATTTGCTGATGATTCTACACTCCATATTGCCATTAAGAATATGTGCGATAGAATCATATGTGCAGAAAGCCTCCAATGTGACTTGAATAAAATCGAAGGGTGGGCAGATGGCTGGTGTGTTACATTCAATGTCAGCAAAACAGAGGAAATGATCATCAGCAGGAAAAGAAGCCAGAATCATCCCCCACTCCACTTTATGAACAAGGAATTACAGCCTACAGATAGTATAACTCTTCTGTGTGTCACCATTACCAATGCATTGTCCTGGTCACAGCACATCACATGCATTGCCAAAAAGACAGCAAAAAGTCTCCATATCCTGGGCCGTTCTAGAAACCTCCTTCCTCACCAAGCTTGTTTCACCATCTACAAGGCTTACATCCGACCTCTTATGGAATATGCTTCCGCAATCTGGAATGAAGCAGGAGTTACGTCTTTGAAGTTGCTAGATAGGCTGCAGAAGAAAGCGCTTTGTCTACTTAAGATCAATGAACCTCTCAAGTTTGGCGAAGTTCCACTGAGTCACAGGAAAAACGTTGCATCAGTTTGCATCTTTTACCATCATATCTTCCTCCAGCCATCCATTGAGCTGGCTGATATTCTACCCTCTGAGGCACCTAGCATGAAAACTACCAGATCTTCAGTGAGTGGACATCCATATTGTGTATATATTCCTAGGTCAAAAACAGAGCTACATCTCAACTCGTATATATCTAGGATGAGTCGACTGTGGAACTCCCTCCCAGCATCCGCTTTCCATGCCTCTCCAAACATGACTGCATTCAAGACAGGTGTGAATGCTTTTCTTATGGATCAGATGTTTTAAATCATATCGGTCTTAATCAGATCAAATGTGACTGTTTTCATCTTCTGGTGGTCCTGGTGTTGAGCGTAGGTTAATGCCTGGTAGTGGAGTGGCTTAAGTCCAAATTTCAGTGATATCGTGACACGCTGGGCCAAAGCACCAAATTTGGCACAGTTGTACTTTAGGACCATACAGAAGTTTTGGAAGGGGACTGCCTGATTTTAAAGGCCCATATCAAGGTCAAAAGTCAAATTATGGGTGTATCATTTGTTTGGTCATATGACACTTACTCTTGGTGTATAAACATACATACTCATTCACACCTGACCAGGACACATCATGCATGTCAAGTGACTGCCATGTCCCTTGCAAAACTCCAACTTGGTGCCTTCAAAACAATGTGCAATCCAGACAAAGAGACAACGTTTGAAAACTGGAAAGATTACATGAAACGGAACACTCCAACGTTTGATTTCTGGGATAAAATCCTGCATGTTGAACTGTTGGTTATCATCTTTGTCTGATCACACAGGGAAAAGAACTTCGCCCTCTGTGTAGATGTCCGGGGGTACTAGCACCCTGGGTTTTCATGCTTGACCACACGAACTATGCCTGCTGGCTACCAGTTCACATAAGGGATATGAAGGCCCTTCCACATGAAATCAGAGATATGTTCAAGAAGTACTGGGTATTCATGAAGACTAAGAGGAAGTTATCAAGCATGCCTCTCGACCAAGCGCACAAGCAAAATAACGAAACCGTGAAGGGATCTGACGGTGCCATCAGTCTCACAGAAAATCCTGCTGCTTTGAAGAGATGGATGATGGCAGGTCCAGAACAGGCCAGGATCCTCCTGAGTTTAAGGAGCAGTATCATTCGCTGGATCAAGCCAGTCAGAATCACGAACAAGGATATTCTACCCAGGAAACGTTCAGGAAGAATGTTACTAATATGTGTGATGCCATCGTGACACTGGTTAATCCATCCCATGAACCTATGATGCTGTGTAAACATGACTGCATGGATGCTATGGATATGCACGCCTTACACACAATAGAGATGTTAGTTAAGGAACAATATTGTAAGTACGGCAAAGATGTGCTGGTTGACAGACATCAAGAAAAATCAACTACCACTTCTCAAGCGGCCCCACTCCACTACCACAAACTCACAAACAAAACAATAATTCCAGCAAATAAAGAATGGCTACAGTCTGTTCATCGCTGCACAAATCATAACACCAAACTAGAGGAGTTCTTCAAACCACCCGTGGCCACCTGCACTATCCCTGCATGGGAGACTTCGACTTCCACGCAACAAATCAGAACTATTGCTTTGCATAGAGCAAAGTGTACAGCCAGAAGCACCATCTCATTATGACTCCAAGGTGTTTGATGATGCTGCTATAGTGCATGCCTTGCCATGAGAAAACACATCTACGTTCGGTGAATACAGTGACAACATCTTCATTCCTCGGACAGAAAGGCAACTTCAAAGCTGTTCCAGGATTGACATCATTTGGGACACTTACCGACTTGACAGCCTGAAAGCCACAACTCGAGAGAAATGAGGAAAGGGTGTTCGGAGAAAGGTATCCAGCATTGCAAAATGACCTATTTATTGACTTTCTACAAGATGATATGAACAAGGAAGAACTGTCCGTACTGCTGACAGAGGACGTGGTCAAACATGACTATCCACTTAACAAACAAGTGTTCGTTACCTCTGGTCCAAGTGTAAAGTCGAATCACGCTGACATATCAACGGAGGAGAGCGACCATGAAGACGCAGACAGTAGAATATGTCTGCATGTACACAATACCCTAAAGGAGGGGGCGACAACTGTTCTCGTCAGAACATGATCTTGTGCAGCACTATTCAGGTATGCAATTATGGGTTGGCTTTGGTACAGGAAAACACTTGCGGTATTACCACATCAAATCAATATGCCAGGACTTTGGGGAGGACAAAGCTCGAGCTCTGCCGTTCTTCCATGCTTTCTCCGGTTTTGATGCAACATCCCAGTTCAGCGGTAAAGGCAAAAAGACAGCTTGGAAGACATGGAAATCTTACCCAACAGCCACAGAAGGATTCGCCATTACATTGGAAGATACATCTGCATTATTCAAAATGACTGAGCGGTTTACCTGTACGATGTACGACACCACAACATCACATGTCAAGGTGAATGACCTTCGAGAGAAGATGTTTCCTATGAGAGTGAAGATGACAGAACAGCTTCCTCCAACCCAGAGCGCACTGCTTCAACAAGTAAATCGATGCCTGTATCAAACCAGTATTTGGAGAGAAAGTCTGAAGCTCATCGTAGCTGCACCAAGTCCTGAAGGCTTTGGGTGGATTAGAGCTGACACCGGATGGCATCCAATCTGGACACAACTACCAGCTGCTGCTGTTGGCTGTAGAGAACTGATCAAGTGTGGTTGCAAGGCGGCACCCACTTGTTCAAAGTAATGCAAGTGCCGGAATGCTGGGATCACATGCACAGCACACTGTCTCTGCCATGGACACTGTGAGGCATAAGGCGTAACCTATAATTATAAGTTATGTGTAAAAATACCAGCAACCATGGTTTGTTTGAGCACTGTGGCTGCCATTTTGGAGTTATGCAAATTTGTAAATTCTACAATAGGACGGACAGTGTTTCAAAAATTAATGTGGCCTTTTAAAACACTCACAAATGTTTAAGTGACGATATGTGGTAGAAATGGAATTATAACATTTGACCTTTAAAACTGGGCAGTCCCCTCCCAAAAGTTTTGGTACAACTGTGCCAAATTTGATGCTTTGGTCCAGCGTGTCACGACCATTCCCATAAGCCACTCTACTATAGCTGGAAGATGGTGACCTGCGAATTAACAGCCTATGGGGCCCGAGCCCATGAAGTGTGGGTGAACGGCACGCCTAGTCAGGCGATGTATCTGGTAGGGCCTAGCATTATTTCCTGGTTACCATGACCACCAGTTAAATCATGTTTTTTTATTTTTATTTCTTTTGTTGTACATATTTTTATTAATCCATCCTTGTTTTTTTATCGTGCTTTTAGTGCAATGTTTGCTAACCTTTGAGCCACTTTTCATCTTTTGATGGTATCACCAGGTCCCGGAATTTCAGTATAAAAAAATTCTCTACAACAAGTAGAATAGCAATTTATATCAATGGAGCGACCCGAAAGGACAAATATAACAGACCTTTATTGATAGTAGTAGAACTCACCTGAAGAGAGCACCAAAGGTCATGGCGATGCCGTTGAGACTGCCGACATACTCTGAAGGGACGGAGTTGTTCATGAAAATGGAGACAGCGGAGAAGCAAGTGACAGTGCAGATCCTTGAGATGCCCATGTAGAGAAGGAGGCACACCCACAACGTTGTAGGTCTGCAACAACGACCAAGCATGAATATATTACACAAATAATATACATGACTACGAGGCAAACAGTTGTAGGAAATGCTCTTCTTGAATAGACTTTTGAATAAGTTTAAATTTTAAGCTTGTGTTAATTTTGGGTTTTAATGCTGCGTTCATATGGTCAGCATAGCTGTTATCAGTACCAATGTTCGTATATTGGGCATCTGTTCTGTTCTGCTTAGTTTTGATCTTCTTCCTTCTATAGCCAGTCAGTATTTTGATTGAATTTTAATATTGTCAAGAGACTGGACAAATATTCAGCATAGAATGGGTATTATATATATTTCTAGGCATATGCTGGCATAAAATATAGATATTATATTAAACAACGAATGCTAATATATTTCCTCAATACAAAACAATTGTTGAGAAAATTGTTTCAAACAAACAACATGACATTATCAAACACATTTTGGCAATTAATCCAAGAAGGTTAGCCATAACAAATTTCAAGGGTCAGGAGTATAGGAACTGTAGGAGAATGATCAACACACAAGTACAGAAGGTATGTATGGAGGAGGGAGTAGACTTCGTAGACATGTGGTTAAACTATGTGGGAATAGATGACTTTTTCATGGGAGATGAGCTTCATCTGAATGGGAAGGGCGCTGCAGTTTTTGGGTGTGAGTTTGCCAGGGTTGTTGACGAGGGCACAGGAACCATAAATTATTTAAACTAGATGCGCGGGGGAACTGACAGAGAAAACTCAAAGGAGTACAAATACACATCCAAAGAAATGTTCACCAATTATTTCGGAAAATTAACTTAAATGCGTATGCTTAAATGCCAGGAGCATAGTAAATAAAAAAGCGAGTAAGACGTTATGGTAGGAAATATTAACCCTCACGTGATAGGTATCACAGAATCATGGGCAAATAAAGATATAGTAGGTGCTGAGTTAGCACTGACAAGTTATGTAATGCTTAGGAAGGACAGGTGAGAGAGAAGGGGAGGTGGAGTGATTTTATATATTAAAGAATCTAAGCATAAGAAATAACACTGAAAAGTGAAGCAGATTGTGATGATGCAATTTGGTGTAACATAGTTACCAAGAATTCTACAATGGACCAAACTGTCAAATGATCATGTTAATGCTAGTAGTGTGAATGTTTCAAAATAGAATTGACAGATATGGGCGGGCTACACATAGTTGATAAAATTATTGGGCTCTAAATAAGCCAATAGCTTCCTTGTCCACCACTTGCCATCTGGAACTTGTAGTTTGGGATGGTAATCTTGTTAAATCTTGTTAAATTATCTAGGGAACTAAACCTAATTATTTAACTTAAGGGCACAGGCTGGTCGAGAAATTGGTTATTTTGTCATGTTTTAAAAACTACTCGTGTTACTGTGGCCACATTTAATGTGTGTTATGTTTATGTAAAAAGAAGGTCATTTATGACATAACAAGCAATTTGCATGACTGTAACAAAATACTTGTAGGGATACCTTTGCAGGAAATTCCATGGAAAATGTAATTCACATAGATGGTATGTAAAAATAATATTTATTCTCACAAACTATATATCAAATTATGCAATGATGCTGTTTTTTGCCAAACAAATAATATTTTTTTTTAAGAATTTTTACCACTAGTTTTTTATGTTTTTTAATGTCAACGATTGGCAAAAATCAAGTTTTATGTGAATTAAATTTTCCATATGACTTCCTACAAAAGCACCCCTAACAGCATTTCTAAGATTATCATGTTACCATGGTTACGGCCATACAAATTGCATATTATGTCACAAGTGACCTTCTTTTCACATAAACATAATACACTGGTCATGATAAGTTGACTACTTTCTGATGTGACAGTTCACATAACCCATTTCCCGACCAGTGTGACCCCTTAAGACAACAAAGGTGTTAAGGCTTGATCCCTGAAGAACAAACAGAGTTGACATATTTAATCTTGAACAGATATGTTTCCAACTAATCAGTTTGTGTAGTACTTACTGGGGAAGAAGAATTCTCATTGCACCAACAGTTGTACCAAGAAATATGAGAAATAAACACGAGAACTCGAAGGTCTGCAAACAAAACAAAAGGTGAGAGCAGTTAATAGAAGGCTATCATTAAGTTCTTGATTTAAATAGCTACAAGTCAGAGTTGGGGTTTGATCAGAATTATGCCAACAATGACAAACAGTATCAATTCATATGGCAGCAGTGTTGAAGAAGTTAAGTAAATATGATGGAAAAAAATTTTAGCAACAAATTATGATAAGTTGATATTCTCAAACAACTTTTTGTCACTATGAAATTCACAAGGTATGCAAATATTGTTTTCTCCAAGATTCATTTGAAGTTTTCCTGTTTGACCTGTGCATCCTGCTTTAAGTGGATGATGGAGCAGACTATATGTACATCTATATAATGTTATATACCGTACTCAACATAATAAGTTTTACTGTTTGACCTGTGCATCCTGCTTTAAGTGGATGATGGAGCAGACTATATGTACATCTATATAATGTTATATACCGTACTCAACATAATAAGTTTTACTGTTTGACCTGTGCATCCTGCTTTAAGTGGATGATGGAGTAGACTATATGTACATCTATATAATGTTATATACCGTACTCAACATAATAAGTTTTACTGTTTGACCTGTGCATCGTGCTTTAAGTGGATGATGGAGCAGACTATATGTACATCTATATAATGTTATATACCGTACTCAACATAATAAGTTTTACTGTTTGACCTGTGCATCCTGCTTTAAGTGGATGATGGAGTAGACTATATGTACATCTATATAATGTTATATACCGTACTCAACATAATAAGTTTTACTGTTTGACCTGTGCATCGTGCTTTAAGTGGATGATGGAGCAGACTATATGTACATCTATATAATGTTATATACCGTACTCAACATAATAAGTTTTACTGTTTGACCTGTGCATCCTGCTTTAAGTGGATGATGGAGCAGACTATATGTACATCTATATAATGTTATATACTGTACTCAACATAATAAGTTTTACTGTTTGACCTGTGCATCCTGCTTTAAGTGGATGATGGAGCAGACTAAATGTACATCTACATAATTTTATGCACAGTACTCGACCTAATAAACGACTTAATGCAGTATGCTTGAAAAAAATTGGGGAAAATGTCAAGGAATCTGTTCTTATCAGTTTACACCAAAATCTCTCTAGACAATAAGGTAACTGTTTAACACGAGTGGTGTCATCTGGTGACTAGTGAGAACAACTGTAAAGTTGTGTCAACTGTTTAACACCAGATGGCAACACTTTTCAGTGTTCCACACTAATTAAATCACAATAATTATGGATCCTGTAATTAAAAAAGGGGGTGTACGCTAATTAGGGCATGTATGCTTAATAGGTCAAATACAGTAAATATATATGGAGCAGGCAATCAAAAGTAGGAACGATGCTAACAAATTGGGGTGCGTTAATTCTGTCAGATTTTAAGTAAAAGTCAGGTGCATGTTATACTCTTGGGCATATTTCACAAGGAACATTACGGTAGTTGAGCAGCCATTAGGAGACACGTACGCGTTTAGAGCCGAACCTTGACTCGGCAGCGGGGAAGAGGTAGACTTGAATGAGCAGCAGGGGAAGGCTCGATATGCCCAGAGCCATCCCTAGCTCCTCTGTTCCAAACTCAAGTCCGTCTGAAAGACACAAACATTCATCCAATTAATGACACAGAACTGTGGTAGTTGTTGACAACTAATACAACCTTGAGTTGTTGACAACTAATACAACCTTGAGTTGTTGACAACTAATACAACCTTGAGTTGTTGACAACTAATACAACCTTGAGTTGTTGACAACTAATACAACCTTGAGTTGTTGACAACTAATACAACCTTGAGTTGTTGACAACTAATACAACCTTGAGTTGTTGACAACTAATACAACCTTGAGTTGTTGCACAGGTTATTAAATGTACAGTTATGCTATGATTAATATTGGGAGGTTTTATTATGTAACTGCTGGCATTACCATCCATGGACCATTAGATTGGAAAGAGGGTAAATGTAGGGGTGGGTTTTAAAACAAGTGAGCTCACCTATTGACCTGCACAACGCCCGATTTTTTTTATCGTAAAATTATGATTTTAATCAAATGTTTTAATGAACCACATTTTTGTAATAGGATTTGTTTAAATTTAATGATTGGGTCTGAATGTCATGTTTGCATTGCATGCGGAGGGAACATGTTTCACTGGAGATACCCATCATGTGATCTGTGAATGCAGAAATAATATTGCAGAAATATGTCTTGCAAAAAAACACATTTCGGGAGTCAATATGTTACAATAGATATCTCTCTGCAGTTCTTCATATGTGAAGATTAGGGAGAGTTTCATGGATGTAGAGGGCAGAGGGAAAAGAGGAAGACCGAGACTGAGATAAAAGAACTGTGTGAAGGGAGATTTGGCGGGAGTGGGAGGGGAGTGGGAGGGGAGGGGAGAAAAAAGAGCTAGGAATGGGGGGAGTGGAAAACAAAACTCAACAACCGGTATCAGTCCCAGCCTCGCCTCAGACTTCAGGGATAAAGAGGAGAGCAATGACATAGTTCATCTGGCTTGACATGCCCTCCTATCGCTGAAGGATTTGTTCTTCCCGCAACGCTATTGACACTGGCCAATTTTATGGGCTCACTCCCCTACACCCTACCCTGTACCCAAATTGCAACTCACGAAGGTGAATGTCAGAAGAGGCCCACACAGTGAAAACTTCATCCGCGCCGATGACACAGAAGGAGAGAAGCGAGTAGAGCCCCATACAGGAGCAAACCCCTGGGATCCTGTGACAGTAAATGACGCGTCATGACATCACATGTAGTGTCGATATAGGGTCTCTTATTGTGATCATTCATAACTGACTATAAAGTAATGTCAAACTGTCAATAAATCATGTACAGGCGTAGAAAACTGATCAGTTGGATGGTGCAACCAGAAATGCATGTTATTTAATAGCTATTTATATTATTTAATTAATTAATAGCTATCCATGGTATTTAGCAGTTATATAAAACCTCTACAGTAAAAACTAAATATTTTATATGTATGCATACAATTATAATAGATAAATTAGTTGTACCTACAGCATTTTTGTTTATTCTTTCCACTGCCGATGCATATAAATAATAATAGTTATTATAATTAAATAAAATTTCACTCTAAAGTTCTCTTAGTACCAAACATGTGAGGTTTTTGTTAGAAGGCTTATAAACAGTTAAATATCACAATTAATTTTCAAAGACAATAACTAACACATATTATGTCCAAGTCACAGTAGCATGACATTTGAGGACATATTTGTCTAGTTAAAACAGATGTTCCACATTCTCTCAGCAATGTATCACTTACTTCATCATTTTATATATATTACTATCCTTCATGTAATCCCAACAACCAGGCTTTGTCCTCATCTTAGGAATGTCTGTTCCTTCGACGGATATTTGCACATGTTTCTCAGAGCTGGTTTTATTGTCCATCTCAGACACATCTGGCTCACTCTCGGAAGCACCTTTCACTTGAATTGTTTGTGGATTCGACGTTACAGTTTCATTGCTATGCTGAGTTGTTCCTTCAACATCTTCATTGTGAGACGGTCCCTTTGGCAGCATATCTACCAGTTCCTCACTGCTCGTCTGTATGACATCCAGCTTTTGATTCAAGGTTACAGTTTCATTGCTATTTTGAGTTGCTCCCTCAACGTCTTCAATTTGTGATGGTCCCTTTGGCAGCATTTGTACCAGTTCCTCTCTGTTTGTCTCTATTACATCCTGCTTCACCTCTGAAATAAGGCTGGTAAAAGGAAAATTCATTTAATATAAATATTATATTGTGCAGCAAGAAATACTTTCTAAGACATACTGATCACATAATACACAAAATTAAAGGTTTTGGAACATCTACATTATAAATATGTCATAAATTCTATACTTCTAAACAATACTGCCAACTTGACAATCCAAAACTACAGGAGCGATTAATTGTTCAATTGACAGAGCAACATGCACTGTGTCACAAGTCAAGGGGCAGCTCAATTACATATGCTAGACAATATGAGGTGCAACTTTCCACACAAGCCAGTCACAAGGAGCTTTGATGAAACATCACAATGAGTGCAGTTGGCCATTGTGACAAATTAAGTTGATGGGCAATAATTAGACAAATTGGGTCTATCCCCAGTTGCAGTGCCAATCATAGCCACAAATGTCTTATCATGTAAGCATGAGCAATTAAAACTGAATATATTAGTACTTGAAACTGAATATATTATTATTTAAATTTGTTTTATATTATTATAAAAAATTAATATATTATTATTTAAAAATGAATAAAAATTAATAAAAAAAAAACAAGTAAATATAGTAACTAAGAGCATATCAGCCACCGTCTAGGGTAAAGACTTACACAAGACGTCTCTTTCTGTGGCGTGTTTCAGGCAACAGAAGGATGTTGACAATGAAGGGACCAAGGCACATGACGCTAGCGATGATACTCGCCAACAGATAAGGGTAGCGGCCAAACACCCCGTCCGCCGAGAAGAACTGTGGATATTTCTTGGCAGGGTTTGAAGTAAATCCTACAAGAAGCAACGACTAGCTGTTGTAACAGGAGATGTTTTAAATGAAATTCATTTGTTGACAAACTGTTAGCAGAACATTCATGTATAAAAAAACGCATGCATGATCATAGTCCAAAAATATTTATAAAATTGTTGCAAGCAAAAATCAGACAATCTAACGTTTGGACAATTTTCCGTGTGGCAAAACAATCATGGGAATTGTTTGAGATCTATTTATTAATTTTATTCAAATTACGTCTGCCACTCAGGGATGCAGATTTGACATATACCGGTAATCTTAACCAATGAACAGAGCTACTTCAGGTAACCTCTACTAAAGGCATTGGCTGTCCGGGGTAAGGAAGTGAATTTCCAAAGAACTTAACTCAAGTAGATAGGGTGTTTGTTGGTTAAAAGGCAATCAAGGCCAAACAAATCTATTTACGTTAAAAGAATGGAACACTGTCAATGTGAAGAATTCATTCATGATTAATAAGAGGATATAGTTAGTACACCTTCTTCAATTCACTTGGCCCATCGTGAATCATGTTCTCAGATGTACAAATATGTAATGCTTGTATAGTTCAAGTAATATGTGCAGAAGAGTGCGTATTTTTTTACAATCATCAAAAACAATTACTTGGTCATAAGATGTGATAGTGTGAATAGTCTTTTCTTATAGTATATATATTGCCAGGCCACTTTTGCATTTTTTTGCAAAATTTTTACTGGATACGATAAAAAATAATAAAATAGGTTGTCTGATGATTTCACAACAAATGTGTACACATCTGCTAGCATGTCGTAGTGGATACTAGATCAGCTCCATTTTTTTAAAAATAAGTCTGAAATGAGCGAAAAATTTTAATTGACGAAGGAGCTTTAATATGAGTATATAGTTAACTGTTAGTGATGCGGTGTCACCTGTTTACTCACCTGATATGAAGGGGCCCATCACTATCCCCATTCCCCAGGCGAGGGCGATTGTTGACATACCCGCTGCTTGATTGGTGTCGTCACTGATGTCACAAAGAATGGACTTGGTGACACCGACAAGTCCTTGAGACAAACAACAAAAACATTCTTGTGAGGTAAACAAAGCAAATAGAGTGGAACCTTGTTAATACGGACACTTTGGTCCCCAGTGTATGTGTCTGGATTAATAAGTTTTCCAGATAAACGAATCATACACTTAATGGGATATATGAGCGTTTGGAAATTCTGTTTCTGTGAAATGATGTCCAGATGATCCCAAAGTTTCCGGATTATCAGTGTGCGTATTAAGGAGGTTCCATTGTACATTGTCAGTGTCTCGTTTAAAAAAGCGATAAATCTTTCACCAAGATATACTAAACTAGTTAATGAACCACAAGTTGTTAAATATAATTTAACCATTATCTGTTTATGAATATTGACCTTGCCAGTCAGCATGCAATCTAAACAGTCAGCATGCAATCTAAACAGTCAGCACGCAATCTAAACAGTCAGCATGCAATCTAAACAGTCAGCACGCAATCTAAACAGTCAGCACGCAATCTAAACAGTCAGCACGCAATTTAAACAGTCAGCACGCAATCTAAACAGGATGTTTACCCAAAAAATTCAAATTAATAACGTTGAAAGGATATTTTTGTCAAATTATTTTAAAATAATTGTAATTCATTAAGACACATTTGGTCAGTTCAGATGACACAATACATAGAGTTTAATATACAACATAACATGATTTTACGATAAAAATTCAACTGTAACATGTCCTACCATTAGTAGCCCCGGCAATCAGTCGTAGAATCATGGCACTTGTGAGGTCTGTCGCAAAGCCAAATGCGATGTTGACAATGGCCATCGCGGCGAGAGACACTATCATGACTGACCGGCGACCCCTGGTGTCCGACAACCAACCCCAGAAATAACTGCAACATTCAGAAGCAACACCGGAACACTGTCGCTGTAGGCTGTGTCTAAGTGAACTAACATGCACATAAGACATCACTGGACAAATTGTAAATACAGTCTACACATATATGACCACCTTGATCCTTGTAATCCATATAAAATCTGTGTCAACATCGCCAAACAGGAATGAATATTGCTATTGCATATTTATATTGAAATGAAAAATTCTGACTTTATACTGAGTTTTTTTCGACAGCCTCACATCTTCCCTATAGCTGTCCAAACCACCCATGCAATTACCCCTTTTGTCTCAAATTTTAAAAATATAAAATTTCAGTTTGTACAATATTTTTGGAGATTCAGCACAAAAATAAATGTCATTTGTCTCCCAGACTTGTGTAAACCATCAGTTATCATATGGTTTCATTAATATCCTAGAATTCTCTCCCTGAAAAACTACAAGATATTTTATTATTTTGTCTCACATGATAATGGATTGGTGTACATGTATGGTATCAAAACTGTTATGTGTGACATTTCAGAAACCCTAAATTCCATAGAAACTTGACTTTTTCATATCACCCATGTAAACAGCAAAATCATTATAACACGCACAAACTACATCGATTGGTGGATCTAAAAATATTATGTAACACATCAAAAGCAGTGCAATATCTAACTACAAGTCTTATAATAATGTCTGATTATTTTGAATTTACAAAATTAAAATGTGTTATTTTATGTTATGTGGTATTTTCATAAAAGAGCAATAATTACAGCACCAAAAGCTCTTTCTATTATGACCATTACATGCATTCTTTGGTGCTTTCTGTGGGCTAGAACAAACCTGCTAAAAAATCTGCCCAAAAATACACACGAAGCCACCAGCCCAGCATAGTAACCCTTGTCTTCTTCTTTGTAGCCGAAGAACTGTAACAAGAAAGACAGATCACAATAAAGTTAACAAAACATCTCAAACTTTGTAACTAATTATGTCTTATGTATTCACGGCCTCATAAATTTCATGCATTTTAAAAGCACAGATCTAAATTTGCTGAAAAAATATAATATGTGTTATAGTGCCCCGTCAAAGTAATCCTTCTGGGATGACGCACAGCAGCATCATCTTAAGTTCTTATTTAACTTCTTAAATTAACTAGTCTTAAAGTCATTACCACTACTTTTAATAACTGTCCTTAAAACACGGTAAATATTTTGGCTAGATATGAATTACCAAAATAAGTTAAAATAATTAAGATCACAACACTTATTAAAAATAAAACAAAAACTTATTCAGGGTGCAAAAATCCTCAAAAGGGAATATTGTCCCGAAAGGACTTGCACATTATTCTGCACCACCTACACAGAAGTGGGGCGCAGTAGCTCAGGAGTAGAACCTCAGACTTTCGATCGAGGGGGCCGGAGTACACACCACTTACTGCCATTTTGAAACTTGGGCAATTTGTTTCACCCCACTTTGCCTGTGTCTTTCGGAAGAGATACTAAAATCTGTTGGTTCCTTCTACCTGGTGTCTATCTATGCCAGGGTAAGCAAAAGATCCCATGCAGGGAAATAGAAAAATTGTTGTGGACAAAAAAAAACACTATTGAAGGATTTGCTCTATTATGAAGAAGAAAAATAATGATATGCCCATGGAGGGCTGTCTAACACTAGAAATCAACCTCAATGGTGACCTAGTTTCCAGTTCTAGGCGAGTTTTGACAGAAAACACAACCCATCCAATGGATATTGTCAAACATTAGTCAATCAGTCACACTTTAGCAGATGCGATACTCACCAGTACCATTTCTGGCAGGAATGGAAAGATGAACGTTATCGTGTAGCAACTGCCAAACTACAACAAAGGATGACACCATCTCATCAGCACAAGTTCTCTCATTGTTATTTAACAAGGCAGATTGTCTCATTTTGAAATTTTATCAGTTATTATATAAAGATAACCTGTCAGAAAATGTGTAATCTTCTAAAAAATTTCCAGGTATAACTGACCTAAAATAAAACCAATAAAAGTGCAACTGATTTGTTACAATAATAATTAAGAAAACAGTTTTGAATTACTGATAAATGATAATTATATTAATAATAAATGAATTAATTAACTTGCTATTTTAATTCACCCTAATTACAAAACAAAAATTTCTTTCATACAACATGAAAACAAAAATCTTTCTAATGGCTTGTGGATTATGTTGCTCGTTATTAGTTTTTAAATAACTGGTGGCACGTACAAGGCCATAAAGAATGACGATGACCGTCGACCACTCTAGGGGGGTGGCCTCAGGTTTTGTAAGGGCGAAGAAGTTCTTGAATCTCTGCCAACATCCCGGGCCTCTATCTTGTTTGTCCGTCATGTTTCTGATGAGTGTCTGAAGCCTGGAGATAAATAATCTATGGGGATCTGAAACAGGAAATAAAATAAATAAAAAACATATGGTCAATCCACTATACCCCAAAACGCTGCACATAAAATAATTTTTTTTATTATTCTTGAGATGACATTGTGAGCGATTTAGCGTTCCATGCAATTTTTCTTGGGAAGAATGGAAAAATTGTGAGATTTAAAAAAAAAAATTTGGCTACTGTGGCACTGGCACTGTCTGTGCTACTGTGGCGCTGCCACTGGTACTGTCCGTGCTACTGTGGCACTGACACTGGTACTGTCTGTGCTAATGTGGCACTGCCACTGGTACTGTCTGTGCTACTGTGGCACTGGTACTGTCCGTGCTACTGTGGCGCTGCCACTGGTACTGTCCATACTACTGTGGCACTGGTACTGTCCGTGCTACTGTGGCGCTGCCACTGGTATTGTCCGTGCTACGGTGGCACTGCCACTAGCACTGTTCGTGCTACTGTGGCACTGGCACTTGCACTGTCCATGCTACTGTGGCACTGCCACTGGTATTGTCTGTGCTACTGTGGCGGTGCCACTAGCACTGTCTGTGCTACTGTGGCACTGCCACTAGCACTGTCTGTGCTACTGTGGCACAGCCACTGGCACGGTTGTAAAAAATCATGATTTTTTTTTCATAATTTTTTTTTTAAACACATTTTATTTTTATTTTTTTAATCTGGTATATAGACATTTATATAGATGTTTATATTTATAAACTCTTTCAAACGTGTTCTATTCAAATTGATTTGGGTACTTGTCTTAATAGAGGGTACATGATTTTTGCTTATATAAAGACTTTAGACAATGTGCACAAGGCCTCACCCCCTGTAGTTGCATAATCTGTTTTGGAAAGGAAAGCATGCTGTGCGTTTGTGGCTGTTGCAGTGATAATTATTGTTTGCTGAGAGGGTGGATTAGCACCTGTCCAGGGCTCTGTGTACTCTAAGGATCTCCAACAAGACTGCAAACTGGTACAGTATTAAACAATTGTAGCCCAGACTGTCTCACTTGAGTCTACATACTGAATTGGTAACAACTAGCACAAGCTCTAAGTGGACTTAAACATACACAATGTCATAAAATATTTGACTATCAGGCTATCTGGTGTCAATACAGCTACACAAGTGTGCGCACTTTGTGCTTTTGCATTAAAAAACATACAAAACTTTGTTGATCTCAATGCTTGTAAACAATTATTTGTGTTAAATTCATATAAATCAGTGATTAAAAAAATCGGAAGTCAAAAAAATCATAAATCTATGATTTCTTTTTGAGTGATTTAAATCAATGATTTAAATCAAATGATTTAAATCAAACAACCCTAGCCACTGGCACTGTCTGTGCTACTGTGGCACTGCCACTGGCACTGTCTGTGCTACTGTGGCACTGCCACTGGCACTGTCTGTGGCACTGCCACTGGCACTGTCTGTGCTACTGTGGCACTGTCACTGGCACTGCCACTGGCACTGTCTGTGCTACTGTGGCACTGCCACTGGCACTGTCTGTGCTACTGTGGCACTGCCACTGGCACTGTCTGTGCTACTGTGGCACTGCCACTGGCACTGTCTGTGCTACTGTGGCACTGCCACTGGCACTGCCACTGGCACTGTCTGTGCTACTGTGGCACTGCCACTGGCACTGTCTGTGCTACTGTGGCACTGCCACTGGCACTGTCTGTGCTACTGTGGCACTGTCACTGGCACGTTCTCAATTATTCACTCCAAATCGAAGCCTCCAAAGTGCACAGCCAAATACCACATCAATCAGAATGTCTTGTCACATTATATTGTCAATTGGATTGTCTGCCTTTTTAAAATTAGTATCACCAGTATGAAGTAAATTGGCGTAATATCCTTTAAAAAATGTCAAACTAAGTTGAAGTTTTTTATTCTCTAATGCCATACAATGGTGTACGAGATAAATGTACAATACCAAGAGTACAAATAATAACAACAGTCAATGTTAGTTAAACTTACCAATTATTATTTTGATCAACTTACACATTCTTATTAGTTTATTTAAACTATGAATATTAAACAACACAGACAACTTGAAAGAATTAGGGTGATTAATAAAATGTCTTGTCAGAAATCTATTTCTTTTATCTCTTAAAGTGTCACATTGAAACAATAGATGAAATTCATCCCTAATCTAATTTCTATTACACAAAGTACAATACCTTTCATTTCTATCAATATTGAACCATCTGCCTGTTTCAAGAGGCAGTTTTGTGTTTCCCAGCCTAAACTGGGTAAAAAGAATTCTTAATCTCTCCGGTAACAATGTCAAATATGATTCAATTATTTATACATTTTTGATTGATGACAGTAAGAAAGTGCAAAATGTTAGAAAGACCACTTTCTAATAAAATATTTTGAACAGTTTTTATCCAAGGTGATTCATACTCACTGTTATTATTTAAGTTGAGTAATAATCTGTACATTATCACTGACAAGTTTGAATCTTTTCCTTGTGCTAGCTTAATCCAGAAATTAGCCATCCTTTGCTTAATTTGTATCACTAGTGGTGGTCTGCCTAGTTCGCCATATATCAGTAGATTTGTTGACATGTAATACCATTCTACAGAATTCCAAGTGAAGTTTTTTAATGATATCACAATTCTCACACCCCCATACTTTATATGATCAAATAGTTGAAATATTATATCAATTGGAAAAAGTACAAAAACAAACATCAATGTCTGTTCCAATGAAAGATAATGTAGGAATTTTACGGGTTTTACCTTTAGAAATTAAACTTTAGTTTTAGTTGTATTAATTTTTCATGATCATAAATCACAATAATGAGATACTGTATTTAAGCAATCCTGAAGTTCAGCGGCTGACTCCGCCATTATGATAATATCATCAGCATACAATAATAGATACAATTTTAGGAAAACATGTACATCATTAGTTTGAAGTTTGTCATTAATGAGATCAGAAACTATAGTCAACTTTAGTTTTAGTTGTATTAATTTTTCATGATCATAAATCACAATAATGAGATACTGTATTTAAGCAATCCTGAAGTTCAGCAGCTGACTCCGCCATTATGATAATATCATCAGCATACAATAATAGATACAATTTTAGGAAAACATGTACATCATTAGTTTGAAGTTTGTCATTAATGAGATCAGAAACTATAGTCAAACCATTAAAAGATTTTCTAAGAAAGTCTTTCATGTCATTAAGAAATATTGCAAATAACAATGGCAAGAGATTCTCCCCCTGCCGTACCCCTTGATTGCATTCAAAGAAGTCAGACATAAAACTACTTGTTGTATATTACATTTAACTCTCTACCATTAATATTATGGTTTATGAGTTTACTCCACAAAGCAGGTACATTTATAGTATCAAAAGCTTTACTGTACTCTGTGAAATTGCAGTACAGCTTAAACAGGGCTGGGTCCAATTATGTAATTGTAATTGCAATTGTAATTGATTACAGCAAAATGCTGTAATTGAAATTGACTTCGGTTTATAAATTCTGCTGTAATTGTAATTGAAATATGTTGTGTAATTTCATCAATTACAATCAATTACAGTATTTTTTTGTATAACAAATTACCAGAAAAAACTCTACAAAAATATAAATACTCTCTCACACAAATTGGAAATCAAGATCTTAATTATAACACCTGCAGGACCTGCTCATATAATCATAGGTATATTCAGATATAACAAGTGCACCAACAGAATACCTTGATCTGGCCTTCCTAAGCAATGTTTAATTGCAATCTGCCAGAAGACAGTTCACACCTGGCTTCCAAATATGCCAAAAGGCATCACCATTTTTCTTTGATTCTGTAATCTTCTATCAGGGAAGGGCCAGGTGGTGGTTTCTGTTGATACAGTACTTAGATGTAATTGACACTGCCAAAGTCAGTAAATAAGCTCAATTGAGATTGAGCTACAACCCACAAGTTTATTAGGTAAGAATACTCACTGGGCTTGAAGCCAAGAGACTCATGGTAGGCAAACTAGGGTACAACCTCAAAACACAACTGCCAAGTAAACCAATCTGGGTATAACAGAGTAGACAGAATCGGTATACACCAAGGAGTATACACAAAACCCCTCAGGACGTATCTTGATGTAAACATTGTTAATGTACTGGTATGAATTGTTTGTGGTTACACTTTATGAGTGGAATTGCTTTGAAATGGCTTAGTAGATCGGAGAGACTCATTCGGATTTCAAATGGTTGTGGCCTTTGTTTATAGTTGTACTGTACTCCGCGTAATTAAACTTTAATTAATGAACCAAGCAAACATTACATTGTATTTATAAAGAACAATAATATTTGTCTAGCTAACTGTATATGAAATCATGAAGTCACGGTTCAACAAAATGTACAAACATTTCATTATATTTGTTTGTCAATCGTACTATTCGCGCACACAATCAGCAACACACAAGCTACATAAATTAATTAACAAATGGCTCTCCATAATACAAATGTAATTGTAATTGAAATGGTGTAATTGTAATTGATTTGAAAATTTTTGAAGTGTAATTGTAATTGAGCTGAAAAATTGAAAGTATTTGTAATTGATTTGCTTTTGTGTAATTATACCCAGCCCTGAGTCAGCTTTTTACCTGTTGATAAGTATATATATATATATATATATATATATATCAATCAAGCCTTTAAAAACAAATATATGATCTAAAGTGGAATAACCTTTCGTAAATCCTGCTTGTTCTTCTGTCATATTCATGTTATCTGAATACTCATTCATCCTGTTATTTTGTACAGATGTAAACAGTTTGCCAAGACAACTGAGGATTGTTATTCCTCTGTAATTATTTGCATCTGCAACAGAACCTTCATTTTTATAAATTGGCTTAATAAATCCACACGTCCATGACTTAGGAATAAAAAATTATTCTAAAACCAAATTGAATAATGTTGTAAATACAGATAACATTTTAGGAGTGGAAGCTTTAAGAAATTAATTAATTATTAGATCTGAACTACATGCCTTGTTATTTTTTAAATTAAGATTCTCGCAACTATGTCTGCCTTCTTTGCTTTGGTGTTTCCCAGTATTCCCCAAGATACTGACATCATTGTCGCTGGCAAGGAAGAAGTAGTTTGTCACAATTATATTTTATATCAAATTAGCATAGATTAATCATTTATTATATATTGTAATGTACATCACTAATACAGTCCAGCCATAGTCAGCGGGGTGGGGCTAATAACTTGCACATTTTGGGTAAACGAGTCAGCGGGAAGCATTTCGAGGCGTTAAGGCTTTAATTTCGAACACTGAGGTAGGTTCATTTTGTGCGAAAGAGTGTGAAACGAGCCATGCAAAAATGTAAAACATTATAATGGTAGCAAATGCTGTGCCGAAATAGTTGCGGTCTAACCCCATTCATCATCTAGTTCCGAGCTGCTGACACCGCTAAAACAACTGCGGTCTAACCCCATTCGTCATCTAGTTCGTCAGCCCTTGGTTCCGAACTGCTGACAGCGCTGACACTAACGTCTGCATTAACGGAGAACGAATTTAACCATGGCGATTTCACATACTTAACGCCATGTGATTCTATGTCACAAACGTTTTTATGTTGTTCTATAGTAATAGTACAGACGTTTTTACGTTATTCAGTAGACGAACACTGATGGACTCTCGATAAGCCAATGGCTTCCTTGTCAATTTGACATCTGGTCCTTTGGCTTGGATGGCAAATCTGGTTAAATCTTGTTAAATATTATTATCCTGTTCGTGTTACATCACACGTACAACTTACGTTTCCGAGACGAGTTTCCCATGTAGTAGTGTACGCGGAGTGGGCGTCATTCGCCGGCAAACTAATATGTGCTGCCACCTGTCGAGTTTGATAGAAACAACATATATGTGAAGTGAAGTTTATTTGTTTAGATCATACATACAGAGTCAAATAACCGTTTGTACATATTTTACATAGTTTTGATGATCCAGGGAGGCCTGCACTAAGACCTGAGAGATCGCTATCGTACAAGCCTCCCTATGACTACGTATGGCGCAGTAATCAGTATTACTGCTGTTTGACTAGAGTGTACATATATAAATAGATGTAGGGTTGCTAACTTTGCCTACAAATATAACAGTGCTAATAATACTAACAAATAATACTAGCAAAAATACATATGTGCAAATAATGTGAATACTATATATATATTTCTTGCTTATACTTACTTAGTCCTCTTCATGCCCACTGGCATATAGGGTAGAAACAAGGGTCCTCTACCTCTTTCTGTCTGCACCTGTTTTGCAGCCTGGCCCCAGCTTAGCTGTATCTGTTCGAGTTCTTCTTCCGCAGTTATCCTCCATGCATATGTACGTAGTATCCTCCAGAAGCTGTCTCTGTGTATGAACTCCATATGTACATAGTATCCTCCAGAAGCTGTCTCTGTGTAAGAACTCCATATGATCGTAGTATCCTCCAGAGGCTGTCTCTGTGTATGAACTCCATATGTACGTAGTATCCTCCAGAAGCTGTCTCTGTGTAAGAACTCCATATGTACGTAGTATCCTCCAGAGGCTGTCTCTGTGTATGAACTCCATATGTACGTAGTATCCTCCAGAAGCTGTCTCTGTGTAAGAACTCCATATGATCGTAGTATCCTCCAGAGGCTGTCTCTGTGTATGAACTCCATATGTACGTAGTATCCTCCAGAAGCTGTCTCTGTGTAAGAACTCCATATGATCGTAGTATCCTCCAGAGGCTGTCTGTGTGTAAGAACTCCATATGATCGTAGTATCCTCCAGAGGCTGTCTCTGTGTATGAACTCCATATGTACGTAGTATCCTCCAGAGGCTGTCTTTGTGTATGAACTCCATATGTACGTAGTATCCTCCAGAAGCTGTCTCTGTGTAAGAACTCCATATGATCGTAGTATCCTCCAGAGGCTGTCTGTGTGTATGAACTCCATATGTACGTAGTATCCTCCAGAGGCTGTCTCTGTGTATGAACTCCATATGTACGTAGTATCCTCCAGAGGCTGTCTCTGTGTATGAACTCCATATGTACGTAGTATCCTCCAGAGGCTGTCTCTGTGTATGAACTCCATATGTACGTAGTATCCTCCAGAGGCTGTCTCTGTGTATGAACTCCATATGTATGTAGTATCCTCCAGAAGCTGTCTCTGTGTAAGAACTCCATATGATCGTAGTATCCTCCAGAGGCTGTCTCTGTGTATGAACTCCATATGTATGTAGTATCCTCCAGAGGCTGTCTCTGTGTATGAACTCCATATGTATGAAGTATCCTCCAGAGGCTGTCTGTGTGTATGAACTCCATATGTACGTAGTATCCTCCAGAGGCTGTATGTGTGTATGAACTCTATATGTACGTAGTATCCTCCAGAGGCTGTCTGTGTGTATGAACTCCATATGTACGTAGTATCCTCCAGAGGCTGTCTCTGTGTATGAACTCCATATGTACGTAGTATCCTCCAGAAGCTGTCTCTGTGTAAGAACTCCATATGATCGTAGTATCCTCCAGAGGCTGTCTGTGTGTATGAACTCCATATGTACGTAGTATCCTCCAGAGGCTGTCTCTGTGTATGAACTCCATATGTACGTAGTATCCTCCAGAGGCTGTCTCTGTGTATGAACTCCATATGTACGTAGTATCCTCCAGAGGCTGTCTCTGTGTATGAACTCCATATGTACGTAGTATCCTCCAGAGGCTGTCTCTGTGTATGAACTCCATATGTACGTAGTATCCTCCAGAGGCTGTCTCTGTGTATGAACTCCATATGTACGTAGTATCCTCCAGAGGCTGTCTCTGTGTATGAACTCCATATGTACGTAGTATCCTCCAGAGGCTGTCTCTGTGTATGAACTCCATATGTACGTAGTATCCTCCAGAGGATGTCTTTGTTTATGCTATCAAAGGCTTTTTTAAAGTCTACAAAGTGTATACATAAAAGATGTAAAGTTAACATAACTATATTATACTTTGAGCTCACGAATATACGTAAAAAATTCCAGATTCGGGAGGGGGGGAGTAAGTGCTGCGGACGCCCATGCATGCAGATCACAAGTGACAGCGCGAACGTCAATTTCGATCGGTTCAGTTTCCCTTACGTCACGACCACCCTGGCTATGGCACTATCGGTGGTGCCACACGATTTCCGTGGCTGTTCTTGCGCATAGTTTAACTGTTGCTTAATTTTAGCTGAGGTTATTTTAGTTTATTAATTAACATAATATAACATTGCAGTTCACTGTACCGTTGTGTCATCTAGTGCCGTTGTTAGATTAGGTGTGTATTGATGGGACCTGCTGCGCATTGCTAAGTTTATGTAGCAATAGAAAAAACACATAATAATTATGGTTGGTAAAATGGCAATGCCCTTTAATTACATATAGTAAAACAGTGATATGCATGACAATGGGCACTGCCGACGACCTAACTAGATATTAAAAGCAATTCCCATTTCCTAGTAACAATGAGTTGAACATATCTGTCGATGGGGATTGCCAATAATTAACTAGCCAAGCTTAATAAATGTGGGGCCCAGAAAGCACCCGTACACACCCCACAGAAAGTGCAGCAGACTCCAACGATAACAGTGGTTCCTGGGCAGGGCAGCAGCTCACTGCCTCCTGTGAGGAGTGCGGGCCAACCTCGCATTAAAAACCTCAAACGTCATTTATGGAACAAGAGAGGACCAAAGATGAGGAAGTTGCACGACTAGTGGTATGCGCCGTCGTGCGTTGATTCAATAATAAATCCACACAAAGCCTAAGAAATGTATAAAATTGGGCAGCTGCGGCCAAAGCGAAAACACGACAAACCAAAAAAATAAAATTCTAGCTGGTGCGAGCTGGTGGCCAGATATAAGCTAGTGGCCAGATATAAGCTAGTGGCCAGATATAAGCTGGCGGGAGAATTAGACACAATTCGAGAAAAACAATTTGTGAACTCCCTTGAAAAACCGTGAAGCCCGTTTGGAAGACTCCGCACACCAGGTCGGATGCCGTAACCCCCCCCCCCGTCACTGTCTCAGGGAAAGCCTAGTAATGAAGAAACATAAGCAATTGCCATAGAGTATACATAGAGTATACATAGAGTATACATAGAGTATACATAGAGTATACATGCAGTAGCTGTGACTGACGAGTCGGCCTACGACTGAGTAAAGTATGACAGCGTGCCGCGAGAGAGATCCCCGCATCCCGCTCCCGGCCCAAAGCCGGAAAGCAGGACACGTGGACACGCTCTCTCTACCTCCTTGACTCAAATTGATGACAAGCTGGGCATGCCTCAGAGCCACCAGATGCTCACATCGCTAATAGCATAAACAGAAAGTATACACGTACCTGCCAGTTATTAGTATCACTGCATATATACACGTAGCACATAATACATACATACTTATATACATATGCAACTCACGGAAGTGACTCAAAGTGTTAGTTGATACAGCGGTAGTGGGAATAATAGAGTATATATTATTAAGATAAGTTCCTCCGAACAGTGGGTTTGCAACAAGGGGATTGTCCGGTATTGTACCCCAACCCCCGGCCAACAGCTGAAGAGCTGGGCAAACACCAAATAACTTGAAACCCCCCACCGAAAAGGAAGAGAAGGAAAGCTGCACGCCTCCCAACGCCTCCCAACGCCTCCCAACGCCAGGCTGAAAAATATATGGCAATGAAAGCTCACAGTGTTTCGAAAGAGGTGATACGAATATATTTTTTGGAAAGTGGAAGATACCCAACGGCCCATCCGTTGGATCTGTGAGTCGGAATACCCCTGAGCTGAGGCGTGAGTAGCTGGCCCGATACGGAAGCTGTGTGCTTTTATATTGAGTTGATGGAGAGAAGCCCAAGATAACGAGCCAGACAGCCAGGAATTTAGCTGTGAAGGGGTGGTAAGGGATAGATCCGGCCCACAGAACAAAGGGCCTTCACTTTGGCCCCTCCTGGCAGTGAACAGAGAGAGCGCCGCCACTGGGCAGTAGGCGTTCTGTGAGCTGGCAGTGAACAGAGAGAGCGCCGCCACTGGGCAGTAGGCGTTCTGTGAGCTGGCAGTGAACAGAGAGAGAGAGCGCTGCCACTGGGCAGTAGGCGTTCTGTGAGCTGGCAGTGAAAAGAGAGAGCGCCGCCACTGGGCTGTAGGCGTTCTGTGAGCTGATAGTGAACAGAGAGAGCGCCGCCACTGGGCTGTAGGCGTTCTGTGAGCTGGTAGTGAACAGAGAGAGCGCCGCCACTGGGCTGTAGGCGTTCTGTGAGCTGGCAGTGAACAGAGAGAGCGCCGCCACTGGGCTGTAGGCGTTCTGTGAGCTGGCAGTGAACAGAGAGAGCGCCGCCACTGGGCTGTAGGCGTTCTGTGAGCTGGCAGTGAACAGAGAAAGCGCCGCCACTGGGCTGTAGGCGTTCTGTGAGCTGGCAGTGAACAGAGAGAGCGCCGCCACTGGGCAGTAGGCGTTCTGTGAGCTGGTAGTGAACAGAGAGAGCGCCGCCACTGGGCTGTAGGCGTTATGTGAGCTGGTAGTGAACAGAGAGAGAGAGAGCGCCGCCACTGGGCAGTAGGCGTTCTGTGAGCTGGTAGTGAACAGAGAGAGCGCCGCCACTGGGCTGTAGGCGTTCTGTGAGCTGGTAGTGAACAGAGAGAGAGAGCGCCGCCACTGGGCTGTAGGCGTTCTGTGAGCTGGCAGTGAACAGAGAGAGCGCCGCCACTGGGCAGTAGGCGTTCTGTGAGCTGGGAATGGAAATAGAGATGTGCGAACCAAAGTGATGTTTTGCCTGTTGGAAAACTATGATGAGGGAGTCCGAAAGTACCGAAAGTTGTGACAAATTAATGTTATTGCGGGAATTAGTGACTTCCCCGATGCGAAGGAAAGCATGAAACATGACTCGGTAGATAGCTCGGACTAAACAAGCATGATAGGATGTCTGGGTCACATGACACGTGGAGTTGCACATCGCGTGTAATATGGGTACAGTAATGGGGAGCCTAGAGCCAACATGGGAAAATTCCTTGTGTGCCCCAAGGAGGATGCGCCGGACTAGAAAGTCACCCGTTGGATCCGGGAGGTAAAATACTGAGGAGATGGCCGACATACGTGAAGTAAGAGAGGCCGACGATGAGCCGTTACGGAGGAGATGGCCGACATACGTGAAGTGAGAGAGGTCGACGATGAGCCGTTACGGAGGAGATGGCCGACATACGTGAAGTGAGAGAGGCCGACGATGAGCCGTTACTGAGGAGATGGCCGACATACGTGAAGTGAGAGAGGCCGACGATGAGCCGTTACTGAGGAGATGGCCGACATACGTGAAGTGAGAGAGGCCGACGATGAGCCGTTACGGAGGGGATGGCCGACATACGTGAAGCGAGAGAGGCCGACGATGAGCCGTTACGGAGGAGATGGCCGACATACGTGAAGTGAGAGAGGCCGACGATGAGCCGTTACGGAGGAGATGGCCGACATACGTGAAGTGAGAGAGGCCGACGATGAGCCGTTACGGAGGAGATGGCCGACATACGTGAAGCGAGAGAGGCCGACGATGAGCCGTTACGGAGGAGATGGCCGACATACGTGAAGCGAGAGAGGCCGACGATGAGCCGTTACTGAGGAGATGGCCGACATACGTGAAGTGAGAGAGGCCGACGATGAGCCGTTACGGAGGAGATGGCCGACATACGTGAAGTGAGAGAGGCCGACGATGAGCCGTTACGGAGGAGATGACCGACATACGTGAAGTGAGAGAGGCCGACGATGAGCCGTTACTGAGGAGATGGCCGACATACGTGAAGTAAGAGAGGCCAGCGATGAGCCGTTACTGAGGAGATGGCCGACATACGTGAAGTAAGAGAGGCTGGCGATGAGCCGTTACTGAGGAGATGGCCGACATACGTGAAGTAAGAGAGGCCGGCGATGAGCCGTTACGGACGAGATGCGCTATAAACGTACACAATAAAGGAATGGAGGAAGGAAACCATAGCTTCTCGGGGGAATAGATCACAGCAAAGTCATGTATCTGGGTTGCCCACTGCGAATACATCGCCCGGGTAGGAGCCAAAGATGCTGCAGTGAAGGCGCCTGCACTGTTCACCAAGGTAGGAATTCCGGTGACAAATGGTCTGGTCGCGATCGAGCCAAGGAGCCCTCTGGTGCGCGGCCTCGTTCTGGAAACGAGACAGGGCATCGGCGATAACATTAGTTTTTCCGGGAACATGTTTGGATGCAAAACGTATGTTGTGTCTCATAAAAACTACAATCAGTTCTCTAATCAGGTTCATGATCGTGACGTCCGTTGACGTGTGAGAATTAATCACAGATACGACACTCATAAATATTTATTGTCACACATAAACAGTAAAGGCGAGTTATCCAGACGAGTCGCCCATAAACGGACAGACGAGTCGCCCATAAACGGACAGACGAGTCGCCTATAAACGGACAGACGAGTCGCCCATAAACGGACAGACGAGTCGCCCATAAACGGACAGACGAGTCGCCCATACACGGACAGACGAGTCGCCCATAAACGGACAGCTAGCACTATAGTTAAAAGTTCCTTGCTCGCGATATTGCTGGCAGACCAATAACTGGGGAAGGATCCTTGGAACCACCGACTGCCTCAAATTGCAGCAGACCCAGACCCACTGGCATCCGACAGCAGACCCAGACCCACTGACATCCGACTGCCTCAAATTGCAGCAGACTCAGACCCACTGGCATCCGACAGCAGACCCATACCCACTGGCATCCGACAGCAGACCCAGACCCACTGGCATCCGACAGCAGACCCAGACCCACTGGCATCCGACAGCAGACCCAGACCCACTGACATCCGACTGCCTCAAATTGCAGCAGACCCAGACCCACTGGCATCCGACAGCAGACCCAGACCCACTGACATCATACTGCCTCAAATTGCAGCAGACCCAGACCCACTGGCATCCGACAGCAGACCCAGACCCACTGGCATCCGACAGCAGACCCAGACCCACTGGCATCCGACAGCAGACCCAGACCCACTGGCATCCGACTGCCTCAAATTGCAGCAGACCCAGACCCACTGGCATCCGACAGCAGACCCAGACCCACTGGCATCCGACTGCCTCAAATTGCAGCAGACCCAGACCCACTGACATCCGACAGCAGACCCAGACCCACTGGCATCCGACAGCAGACCCAGACCCACTGACATCCGACAGCAGACCCAGACCCACTGGCATCCGACAGCAGACCCAGACCCACTGGCATCCGACAGCAGACCCAGACCCGCTGACATCCGACAGCAGACCCAGACCCACTGACATCCGACAGCAGACACAGACCCACTGACATCCGACAGCAGACCAAGACCGACTGACATCCGACAGCAGACCAAGACCCACTGACATCCGACAGCAGACCAAGACCCACTGACATCCGACAGCAGACCAAGACCCACTGACATCCGACAGCAGACCAAGACCCACTGACATCCGACAGCAGACCAAGACCCACTGACATCCGACAGCAGACCAAGACCCACTGGCATCCGACTGCCTCAAATTGCAGCAGACCCAGACCCACTGGCATCCGACAGCAGACCCAGACCCACTGGCATCCGACTGCCTCAAATTGCAGCAGACCCAGACCCACTGACATCCGACAGCAGACCCAGACCCACTGGCATCCGACAGCAGACCCAGACCCACTGACATCCGACAGCAGACCCAGACCCACTGGCATCCGACAGCAGACCCAGACCCACTGGCATCCGACAGCAGACCCAGACCCGCTGACATCCGACAGCAGACCCAGACCCACTGACATCCGACAGCAGACACAGACCCACTGACATCCGACAGCAGACCAAGACCCACTGACATCCGACAGCAGACCAAGACCCACTGACATCCGACAGCAGACCAAGACCCACTGACATCCGACAGCAGACCAAGACCCACTGACATCCGACAGCAGACCAAGACCCACTGACATCCGACAGCAGACCAAGACCCACTGACATCCGACAGCAGACCAAGACCCACTGACATCCGACAGCAGACCCAGGCCCACTGACATCCGACAGCAGACCCAGGCCCACATCCGACAACAATCGAACACAGTTCGACGATGTCCACGTATTGGCCAGGCAGAGAGATACTCCGTTGAAAGAGTCGATAAACAGTTTCCAGGCGGCCAAATCCTTTCTAGCTTCTCGGTTTAAGAATATAAAATGTGATTTACCCCGCACCCCTCGTGTAAGATCGATAAGCCTCCGCAAAAAAGCCCTCCCGGGCACCACCACTCGACACGCGACATTGAGCGTGCCGATAAGTGATTGTAAGGCGTGCAATGTTTAACAAGATTTAACAAGATTTAACAAGATTTGCCATCCAAGCCAAAGGCCCAGATGGCAAGTGGACAAGGAAGCCATTGGCTTATCGAGAGTCCAACAATGTTCACCTACTTATAACCCGCCCTCCTGATATATGTGTCAACCTTGTTTTTAAACATATTCACGCTGCTAGCAGTTACACAATCTGTAGACAGTTTGTTCCATTCATTTATTGTCCTCTGTGAGAACGAGTGCTTCCTGATGTCCAATCTACATTGATCCTTTACTAATTTTACCTCATGTCCTCTAGTTCTGCTATCCTTCTTGAGTGAGAAAAACATATTTCTATCAATATTTTCATACCCATTCAATATCTTAAAAACTTCAATCTGATCTCCTCTTAACCTTCTTCCGGTGTTGCCTTCTTCCGGCGATAGAGTGCGTTGATCTTCAATTGTGCATCAACTAACTTATCTTGCGGCAGACACAACTGCATGGCAGTCGTGTCTACCTCAATGCCGTGTAATGTAGCTAATGACGTAGGGAGCACGGTTTTATTGGAGTTGACGGGAATGTGAAGAGATGTAGCCAAAGCCATGAAGGACTGGAGGCCAACCAAGCACTGATTAGACACAGAGGATCCGAAAAAGATAAAATCGTCCAATATGTGTGACATGTGATGAACATGGAATTTAGTTATAAGAATCCACTGCAACGCCTGAGCAAAAAATTCGAAAGTGTGGCACGAAGTGCTACACCCCATGTTAAGTTTGGCACGACGTGCTACAACCCATGTTAAGTTTGGCACGACGTGCTACAACCCATGTTAAGTTTGGCACGCCGTGCTACAACCCATGTTATGTTTGGCACGACGTGCTACAACCCATGTTATGTTTGGCACGACGTGCTACACCCCATGTTAAGTTTGGCACGACGTGCTACAACCCATGTTAAGTTTGGCACGACGTGCTACACCCCATGTTAAGTTTGACACGACGTGCTACAACCCATGTTATGTTTGGCACGACGTGCTACAACCCATGTTAAGTTTGGCACGACGTGCTACACCCCATGTTAAGTTTGGCACGACGTGCTACACCCCATGTTAAGTTTGGCACGACGTGCTACAACCCATGTTATGTTTGGCACGACGTGCTACACCCCATGTTAAGTTTGGCACGACGTGCTACAACCCATGTTAAGTTTGGCACGACGTGCTACACCCCATGTTAAGTTTGGCACGACGTGCTACACCCCATGTTAAGTTTGGCACGACGTACTACACCCCATGGGAAGACATTGATGAAAGTAATACTTGTCCTGCCATGTTATGCCGAGCAGTCTATGGTCGGCGGGGTGTATAGGAATAATGCGGAAAGCATCATTGATATCTGCCTTAGCCACAAGACACCCTTGCCCGATTTCACGGATAATCGACACACAGTCGTCTAACAGTTCGTACTGTACGTCGGAGTGTAACTTAGTTACGTGGGAATTGACACTGTTATCCTTAGGAAAGCTGAGATCGTGGATTAATCGAAATTGGCCGGGGACTTTCTCGGGAACAACACCAAGAGGAGAAAGCACTACGCCTACTGGCGAAGGATGTGTGAACGGCCGGCAATACGACCCGCGGCTACTTCTTCGGCAAATTTGGTGGTAACAAAGTGATGATGATCAATGGCGGAAAGGTGGTTGACATGACCGTGAACGTGAGTGTTGACATGACCGTGAACGTGAGTGTTGACATGACCGGGAACGTGAGTGTTGACATGACCGTGAACGTGAGTGTTGACATGACCGGGAACGTGAGTGTTGACATGACCGGGAACGTGAGTGTTGACATGACCGTGAACGTGAGTGTTGACATGACCGTGAACGTGAGTGTTGACATGACCGGGAACGTGAGTGTTGACATGACCGTGAACGTGAGTGTTGCATGTAATTGTTGAAGGGATGCGGAAACCCACTGAAAAAAAACACGGATCAAGTGGTTCCGTTCACTCCTTGCGGACCCTCGTAGATACGTTGCCAGCCGATGGGGAAGCACTGGTGTTGGGAGGTTTGGGACTAGTGGTCTTGGCTTTGAGCATCCAGCAGGTGGCACGGGGTGTCCCCATTGTCCGCAGGCGCTACGTGCTGGAAGCGGCAATTTCTCAAGTGACATTGTCCGGTGCTGTTCCACCGGCGGCACGGTGTGGGGCGACTGTCTGCGGAACCTGACTGTCTGCGGTAGTCCCGAAAAGGCTGTTGCGGCTGTCTGTGTGCCGCCGACCGGTTCCATGAACCGCGTCCATGGCAAGGTCCCAATTGGTGGCATGCCAGGGCAGCGGCGGCATGAGGGCGTGGATGCGGCGGAAACGTTCGTCGTACACCCGCCCAGCCATTCCTCCGTGACGCTTATGCATGTCCATGATGCGGCACAGATATGTGAACATCGACGGTGCCTCTGTGTGATAGCGTTCCACGTACACGCTAACGTATGTGCTGAATGCGGCACAAATATGTGAACTTGGACGGTGCCTCTGTGTGATAGCGTTCCACATACACGCTAACGTATGTGCTGAATACACGCAGCCATTGTCCAACGGTGGTGATGGGTGTAGCCCGTGGTTGCGTCATGGACATCTGTGGTTGCTGGCTGGGCGGAAAGACGGACCCGGATCCTTTTGGTTCGACCCAGGTCAATGTACTGGTGGGCCCAGATGGTGGCCTTGATTTTGGGGTCCACTGTAGCCCCCAAAACCAAGAAGGGAGTCATGGGCGACTCACCTTGCGCGGTCACAAGCTGCGTCGTTCCCGCCATCTGCTGCCGGGCGCTGGCCAGCATTGCCTGGAGATCAGTGCCCTGGGAATCGAATGCTGACGTCCCTGGCTGTGGCGTAGCGTAACGGGTAATGGCCCAGCGAGTGGCAAGTGCAGGACGGGCGTCGTAGTCGCTAGCCCAGCGGGTTGCAGCGGTGATGAAGCCGTGGTCGTCGGCACCGAGGTAGATGACTGGGCGACGTGAGGTCGAGGTTGAGTGCTGCTGGCTCGTGCTTCGTACAACTGCCGTTGTACGTCTGGCAGCTGTTGCCGGAGTGCCTGGTTGACGGTTTCCAAGTCGTCGGTGTCAGAAGCCTCGTCGACTAGTCTACGAGGCACCCGTGTAGCCCCGAAGAACGTCTGCTGTCGGCAGGCGGGCCACGGTTTCGGCCGTTCTTAACTTTCGGCAGAGCTGCAAAGAGGAAAATAGCAAGGCAGTTATCTGCGCAAGAGGATTAACCTATGAACCGGCCACTGAGCAGCGTGACGTCACCAGCTCACTGACCGGCCCAGGTGTGATTGTGTTCCGGCCGGTGTAGTCTGAAATCAACAATAGCCTAGACTACTCAAGTTGAACACCGGGCTGTTCAGGAAGCCTGCAATTTCGAGTATATGCGTATGATAGTAAGCATACAAACATACAGACTGTATTCGGAGGGTCGACACATAGCGAACAGGCAATTCCCAAGTATACTCACACAGCCTGGCGCAGGCAGCAGTTTAAATGTGGGGGGAAATAATATACTGGCGTGTCAAAAAATATAAGCCAACAGTTAAGTGTCCCCCAACACGTGATAGTCTTCTCACAGCCATGTGTAGTGTACGATGCAACCTGAACGTACGTGACACCAGGGAGAAGGTACGTGACTCCCGGTACATAACATAAGCATATCGCCACATGCATAAATGACAATATATAGTGATGTCAACGCGCAAAGGCACGCTCGCCCACATGTGTGATACATCGCGTCCACTGCGCGGTGGCACACCTGTGCGGATCATTGCGTCCAATGCGCGGTCGCACACCTGTGCGGATCATCGCGTCCAATGCGCGGTCGCACATCTGTGCGGATCCTTGCGTCCAATGCGCGGTCGCACACCTGTGCGGATCCTTGCGTCCAGTGCGCGGCCGCACACCTGTGCGGATCATCGCGTCCAATGCGCGGTCGCACATCTGTGCGGATCCTTGCGTCCAATGCGCGGTCGCACACCTGTGCGGATCATTGCGTCCAATGCGCGGTCGCACACCTGTGCGGATCATTGCGTCCAATGCGCGGTCGCACACCTGTGCGGATCCTTGCGTCCAGTGCGCGGTCGCACACCTGTGCGCATCGTTGCGTCAAATGCGCGGTCGTCCACCTGTACGATTCATCGTTCACACACAAATGCTGATTATGCAAGGGTCATCAGGTCAAGCATGGTCAAACAACAAAGCTCAACCAGACGTGGGAGTGAGAACGTCATTACTCTGGCCGTACGTATTACAAGCCAACATTACATGCTTTGTACGTGCTTCCAGTTTGAGCTGCCCGTAGGTTTGAGAAAAAAAGAGATAATATTAGGCATGACCAACGACGTTCGCCTGGCTCTATGGATTGGGCCAGATCCAGGGTCGTGGCCTGGTGGTGCAGCGAGCGTTAAAGAGGTAGGCGCGTGAACTCGTCATAGACCTAACATATATACCTATGGTGCTGCAACTAGACATTGTTAACATGACAATTTGCAAAATCGGTGATCAGAGAATGTTATGCAACGTGTACCTGATAATGGCTCTCCACAAAGACCTATAATATTTGGGAAAACCGAGTACATTCAAATATTGGCGCCAGTGTTCCACGAGGTCCCGGTGATGGTGAAACTGAATCCTGCGTGAATGGCGAAGGCCGGCAGCTTCGATGCTGCCTGTCTGCAACGTGGTATACGTCACCATGTGTTCGTTGACATCCGTCGTACAATGTGAAGTGTCCGGGAGTGACCTGTGTAACACCGCCAACATTATCACTTGGTTGACAGAATATCTGGATAGCAACACAAGCCGCGGTCCACACCCGCCGTATAAGTCGTTCATGTAACACGATGCGATGTCACAGAACTTAGGCAAGAAAAATAACATCACGGTACATGCGGCCGACAGCCTAAGTCTTACGCCCCGGGTGTGCCATCGTTTTACCGCCCTGGCCTAAGGGTGATACAATGTGGCCGTCAGCATGTGGGGAGCGGTGGTCTAAAGGTTAGAGCACCCCCCTGTCAATCGAGAGGACGGTGGTTTGATTCCACCTCCGCCGTTTCGAAGCTTGGGCAATTTCGTTCACCCCACTTTGCCTGTGTCTTTCGGAAGAGACACTAAAAGCTGTTGGTCCAAACTCCTGCGTTAGCTCAAGATTGGGCTATTTGGAATATAACTACTTGAGACTTGAACAGAAACTCGAAACCCAAACAAATTAAATAACCCACAAGATATCGAACTGGTTCCCAAGAAGGTAACAGTTAGAGTAGGGTGGGGCAATACGCCTACTTTTTTCGGGAAATCGACTCATGGGAAAACCTTTTAGATATATCTTTGATATATTGGACGTATCACCTAGTTTATTATCTTAGCTGAACATCTTGTGTTGACATTTTCAATGTTCAATATCAAAGAAAAAAGTTATAGCCATTTTAGCAGAGGTCCTGAAAATGGGCGTTTTACCCCAGGGGTGGGGCAAAACGCCCGCCCCTGGGCATTATGCATTAATCAGCCTCATTTAATTACTAGTTTACTTATTTCGCATTACCAAAGTGATGGTATTATTGGTACACTTCAGTATAGCGAAACCTTGATGCACATCATAGTAAAAAAAATTAAATAATTGTATTAAGAACCGTGACTGAAATTGTTAATTAATTAGCTCCTTTTCTCTGAAATTCAACAAGTGCGTTATATTGTATATGTTTATTATAAACTGTTATACGCAGGCGGAACTTATCAACTCGTCTACTCACTTTCATATTCAAATCTGACAGATAATAGTACGTCCCACCCTGTGCGTTTTGCCCCAACTAATGATATTAACATGTCACCTTCTGTATATTACTGGCTTTTATCACTCGCATCCACAACATTCACAACATTAATGATTACATATGTGTCTACTGCATACACTCAACGCGTTGTCTCAGTTTCTTATGGTTACTGCCCACAAAACGACTTTTAGGGTGACAATTTTTATAATTTATAGAATCAAAAGTTTTACATAAAAAAAAATCGCATGAATTTCGTTTTCTGCCACCGTATTCTAACCAAATGTGAAGAACTGTATGTGGCTTCATTTGGCGATCTCGAAATTCTTATTTTCGCGGTGTGAAACTAGTTAGAGGATGGGCTTTATGCCCCAAAACTTGCGTTATGCCCCATGCTACTCTAGTCTCCTATGTTACTGCTAGTATATCTTCGAAAACATGTCACCGTGAACGGAGACAGAAACATGGCGACATATGTGTCCTTTGCTACTACCAATACAGCTAAGGTAAACTTGGGCAGAGCCAGACGGCGCTACGAATCATAGTACTCTCAATCAATCATCCAGGTGGTGATACCGGTGAGAATAACAAATATATCGTTATCGTATAGACGTTTGGTATAATTACACCAGCAAAGCGTGACCGGGCACAGTATTACAGAACCGCACAAACGCGCTTACCCTGTACCAATGTAATGGTAATGCTAGTAGTGTGAATATGTTTAAAAATAGAATTGACAGATATTTGATAAGGGCGGGCTACACATGGATGAGAAAATTGTTGGACTCTCGATAAGCCAATGGCTTCCTTGTCCACTTGCCATCTGGAACTTGTTGTTTGGGATGGCAATCTTGTTAAATCTTGTTAAATCAATGTACAGGCAAACCGCCAGCAAGGTTCTAACGACACTACGGCCCGCAACCCTATAGACAGTTACAAGGTGTGGCCTAGCCTAGATCCTACTGGGTCTAAGTTAATCGGTAAACCAAGATTGGCGGCTAGAACTTCCACTGACACTGACGGAAACAGCGAACTTTAAAGGGGGGGGTGAAGCACTCGAACAACCATAGCCCAAACATAATAACATACCATTTACAGTATATATCACCCTTATATGATGGGCGCAACGCCACGGTAATTTTGTAATATCCTTTTAAACTTTGCCAATATCTTCCCTGGGCGGCGCCATATTGCTCTGCGGGGGGCTCAGCGGCAGAGTGGTTTGAGTACGAGCTCCTGGCACCGCGTTCACACAGTAAAAACCTCTCGGAAAAACGGCCGAAACGCATGGAAAATCGAATAAAAAGAAAACTGGTGTGCACTGGATGGCTCCTGGATATATCAACTAGTACTACAAATGCAAGGAAAAAACTTTTGATCGACTTTCGAGGAAGAATTTGCAGCGGAAAAGGTGGTTGCAAATGCAGAAATTGCCGTGTCCGCCAGCCGCAGGCTCTGCGAGTGACCACTTTTCCGATGCAGATTACAAGACAAAAGACGTATGTGATGAGCATGGACAGACGGTGAGCATCAAGATGTCATTCTTGGTCAAAGACACCGTTCCATCTTAGATATTTTTTCCGCATATGACCATGCATCTACAGACTATTCTGCGACAAGGAAACGTCAGATATCAGAGGGCAGAGCGATGCGTAGGAAGCGACGAGCCGAAACCAGGTTAGTAAATTGTATTACCGTTACCATTGTGACTTATCACTACGATTACAATATAGTTCCACCCCAATAAGCACAGCTGTGCTTCAACGTCAGCATATATATGACCCACAGTAAATCGAAATGTATGAATACAATAAAGTGCGAGTAAGTGTTAATAGTTTGATATAATTACGAGTGTTTCCCAATCCGCCGATTTATTTTCGACGTGATCAGATGTACCGTCAATAGACAATACGTGGCCGTACTCAAAACAATAACAAGAACTCAGTAAGTGCTACAGGATATACTGCAGCATGGGAGAAACACGACGAAAAGACAGTATAGACTATAGTGCAACAGAAGCCTACTGTTGCTGTTTACATTTCAAATTCTTTATGGAAATATTTAAATATACAAATACTTTCATTGTGATTAAGTGCAAATGCAGTTACAAAAACTTTTTAAAAGTATTTAAATATTTAAGTAAAATGCATTTCACCCATGCAATGTCTAGCTGGAAAGGAAACTAAGGCATCGTCATCTACCCAGTTGAACACTGTCAGATTACATGTCTGCTTTTCTAATGACACTTTACAATTTCTGTCTGAATTCTTGTGACTTGACAATAAGGCAAAATTATATCAAATGAATTTGCTTTATTGATCAGATTAAACCCCACATGTAATAACCGGAAGTTCATAAAGAGATGTATTAATTACATTTTATTCTAACACGACTGATAACACTGTAATGAATATCGTGGGGGAGGGGGCAACTGTCGGCAACCCACAATAGTATTAGTGCAAGCTATACATATGAAGGAAGTATATCAGGCATGGGGTCAATTCTGTTTTGTCAATTCCAAAAAATCAGTTCTAATTCCGCCTTGCAAAAAATCAATTCCAACTGTTAAAATCCTAGGCTAAAGAAAAATTCAAATCCAATTCGTTTTAACACAGTTTTATTTGTCACGTGTGCACAATCATATTTAATTAGATATGATAAAAAAATTATTGTTCGTTAAATGCACACATACACACACATGTATATATATATAAATATATATATATATCAGGTTTGCCATAAAAAACTTTAAAATGGCATCCAGCCATTTTATATGTAATTTTTGCTGCGACACCTCTCCTGGATTTTTGCAAACAAAACCAGACATTTTGGACAGCCCTGGACAGTTGGGTCATTAATCTGAGTTTTGAACAGTTTCCCCTGTTTATATTGGGTCCAGGTCATTTGCCCCCCTCCCAGACATTTGCCCCTTTGTCACTTGCCCCCCAAACATTAGCCCTTTGCCTTATTCAAAATCTGGACATTTGCCCCCTGTCCGTAGCTTCTGGATTATTTGTAAGTTTTTTAAGAAATGTTTTTTTAACTTATTTTTTTAATTTCTGAACATGAATTCAAGATATATATTACCCTAATTGCAATTAATGTTCTTTGTGCCAGATCAGCCAAGTAAATTACTTTATGTAGTTGGAGATGATCCTGTAATCAAAGGATTATCTTTATTGCAATTGTGGAAGAAGTCAGTGACATTAGGACCAGGACATGTTAGGACAATTGAGGATATTTGAAAGAAGCCATTTCAACAAGGTTTCTTTTGAATTGCATTTACCATGGAGAGTTGGAGTGACTCCATTTTTCTATAAAACTGGATGCACAAGCCAGAGTTGTCAGAAAACACTTATAACTTCATCATGGAAATTAGTACTAGCATCTGAGGAGGTCAGAAGCTATGTTTTGAGTGTCATTCCTACACCAAGAAGGAGGACCAACAAGATTACTCTTCAATGGGAGTGAAGCCAGCGTCGATCCTAATCATGCAAGGGTGCTGTGGTCACTGATCTGATCTCCAGATCCAGAATGTGATCAACAAGACTGCCTGCAACCATGATGGTGACACGGCACAGATAGAAGCTGCCAAAGTCCGTGAGGACCTGAAAACTAAGGCAGCTAATACCAGGGGCACTCCAAACCACTGTTAATGGAAGCATCACCCCAAGAACCCAACTTCCACCACTGATCTGACTATCAATGATACCTGGAAGACAACTGGTGACAAGATGATCTCATACACACTCCAGGGGATAGGCCATTGCATTAGGCTAAAGTGACTTCGACTTGTCATTGAATGTTGTTATTGTAGTAATAATGATAAAACTGCAAACTGATTTTCACTTGTCAACTATCATAGAAAAAAGGGGCAGATGTCCTGGGGGGGAGCAAATATACTAGGAGGCAGATTTATATCGCTATCAGTTGTGGTATCATTGATATTTCATCAAATTTACTGGAATGTTTGAGTCTTCAACATCCTAATCTCCAACATGTATTCTCCATGGGGACATTTTTAATTACTACAAAGGGCAAACCCTACAGCCACATGTAACAGCATTGTACAGGTGACCAGTGACATGTTTAGTATGGGAAACTTGTGGGCTGAACATTAGGCTTGGATAAACAAGGGGCTGCATTCAAGTGGGGCAGGCTTCCTCTCTCACACAAAGGGAATGAGCAGACAGGTGCCCTTAATTGGCAATCTCTGTAAATAAACCTTGTACACTGAGAAAGAAAATGAGGCCTGAATGGTCTGATTTTGGTTTTACTGTCTGTTACAGTAACTTAGTATTTCTTTTTGATGCAAATGCTTGATTATATTGTTCTTGGTCACAATGTTTCAATACCAGAGTAGACAGTGTCTATGCTGTAATGTTGACAACTTCCTGGCTGTTACCAGATTCAGGGTGACATGCTAATAGCAGACAAATATGATTTTAAAAGTAATATAAGTAAATATAAGGGTAAATATTAACAGTATCAAGTCAATAATTCCAACAAAATCAATTCCAATTCCAAAAAAATAAATTTTGAAAAAAAAAATTCCAATTAAAAAAAAATGTTGAAGTCAATTCCAATTCCGGAACTGGAATTGAGGGTCAGTTCCAATTCCGGAATGGAATTGACCACATGCCTGAAGTATATTCATGACAATATCTTGTCTCTGTGTACTACAGCAACAGTCATGAACAGTATAATTGAATTGAAACAAGCTTGTCTGTGGGGCTTTTGTTGGGAGGGGCTTTTGTCCATGCACCATACTATCTAGCAGATGCTTTCAGTATACCTAATAATTATATATATATATTTACATATATATATATAAATATATATATATATAAATATATATATATATATACGTGTGGGCAGGTATGTGTGTGTGCGTGCAGCATTTATAAGGTAAAGATGTCATAAGCATAGATCTGCATTTGGTCCAATAACAATATTCATGCATTATGTTATCTAAATCGAGTGTCAGATATAAAATAAGGAACCCCATAGAAAGTATACCTATGGGTCCATATTTTGTTATGGAATTTGGACCCCTTATAGAATTTTGACCTCCCTGGCCCATTGAAAACAGTGCAATGTTGATTAGATAATATAATACACTTTGGAGCTAGGATGCTACAATTTTGGTTACATGCGTTTGGTTATGTTACCAGTGGCATTCGTCAAACTAACCAAACAGATTCATTAAAAACATTAAGAGATCAGTGAAAGACCCATTGGTTGAATTAACATGGCTCCATAGGGAAAATGCTTTTCCCTGTGGTTGATTACTTTATATATTCTATATGACACTGGCACTCTTATATTCTAAAAATAATATATACAAGAGAAAGTTTCTCACATTGTGATTAATTTTTATTATGCAAAAGATAAATTTTGTAAAATTTTCAAGTCACTGTATGTGTAATCTTTTCAGATGAAGGATTCACCATTGGTTCGTACAAGTACAGGTACTAGTTTTGAAGCGTCCAGCGCTACGGGTGATGCCGTCAATCTTTACATTACGGATGTCACCTTTAGTGCCATCACTGCTACTACTGCTGTGGCACCACATTACGTCCACATACAACTGATGCTGAAATGCAAATCGATCCGGTAACGATATTTCAAGTGCGACACTTCGCGAATGCTGCTGTAGTCATGGATGACATTATTGCACCAATGAACGTTGATCATGACTACTCCTATGTGAAGCTTCCATCAGATTCAGTGAGAATAAAGACATTGGTGCAGATGATGCACACTATGTGATAACAGCGACATAACCGAGGGTGACTCAAGCAGCTCCGACACCTATGAGAAAGAGAAGAAGTTTGTCATTCGTGAGAAAAACTTATGTCACTTTTCTGCACCTGCCACACACCAAACAGCCATAAACTGTGACACAGGTTGTACTCATGTCTGATCTATCAGCCAAGGTCTTTCGGATACTGGGGTGTCTGTCAGAGGAAAGTGTGCTGATTTCTACCCCTGGATGAGTGAAAGGTGAATTGAATATGTTAGGTGTACATGTACTATCAGTCAGAATAAGTAGTGTATTGGTGTATATTTACTGCCAGTAGTGTATTGGAACAGATGGTTGGTGTGCAAGTACTATCAGTCAGAACAAGTAGTGTATTGATACATATGATTGGTGTACATTTACTGTCAGTACAAGTAGTGTATTTGGTAGAGAATGAGACGCTTGGTTTACATTTGCTGTCGGTAGGAACAAGTAGTAGATTCAGTCAGAACAAGTAGTATATTGGATACACATGATTGGTGTACATTTACTGTCAGAAGAAGTAGTGAAATGGTGCAGATTCCAGAATGAGATCATTGGTGTACATTTACTGTTGGTAGGAACAAGTAGTGTATTGGTATGCATGATTGGTGTACATTTACTGTCAGTCAGAACAAGTAATATTGTTACACATGATTGGTGTACATTTACTGTCCAATCAAAACAAGTAGTCTATTGCCATTGGTACAGATGATGATGGTGAAACAGTTCAAATGCCTTGGCTTTATAAAGATTAATTATTTCCTAAGCTAAACTACCAGTATATTTGATATGTTGTGGCATAATAATGATGTGTGTAACTGTGATATCCATGTTCCAGGTTGTATTTCCCGGTGGTAGAAGTCACTGTTTTAGGTCAATGTTTAGTCCTGGTTTCAGTCGTTCTAGTTAGCCTTATTTCTTTGGTAATTGTTTTACTATGTGAATAAACGTTTGATATATTTTATGTTGGTCTCAATATAAATGAAATTGTGTGTAGTGACATGCAAGATGCTGCAGGTAACATTTTTGTTGACAGAAATGGGATATAGATAAGAAGGCATTCACATCATTCAGTTATTAATATTTTAGTGGGAATTTTTGTAGTTTTCCAGGTTGTTTTTCGACCTGCTGCATACTGTGGGTGCCTCACAATTTGTCTATAACAGACTATTAGTACACTCACCTGTGTCAGGTCAATCTCCATAGCTAAACTTTCCATCAATTCAATTCGGTTCAGAATAGACATCACAGATCCTTCCCACATCGCAGGATGGGATTACTTGTCTTGCCTTTCCTGAGCCTGAAATATAATTTGTCAGGGTTAGTTGATAGCACTAATTCCATAATTACCATAATAGTTGCAAAACTGTGAACATTACATACTGTCAGTAGTTAATTATTGTTATTTAAATTATTACATTGCACCAAACAACAAGGTGTTGTGGTGTGCTACAGAGAGGGGTGATTACAAGTACGAATATTAATGTAATCATGATTACAGTAATTATTGCAATCACAATTGCTAATGTAGTCATGATTACAATCACGATTACGGTAACATTTAAGAATATATATATATATTCACATAATGAATTAAATAAACCTTCATGTTATTATTGTCATCAATGTTATTCAACACAAAATCAAACACAATATTAAAATACAGTCACGGTACACTTCATTAGATTAGATACAAAATAAAGAGAAAAGCCTGCTTGCATTGCCATTGTAGTTCGGATCTCGCCCTCAGGCTAGGTAAAAGAAATATGCAGAAAAAATATGATTATAAAAAATGGCAATGATTCGATAACAATTGAATTACTGACCTGCCCACGAATCAATGAGTCGGCACGCAAATCATGCAATGACAGCAGACCAACATCTAGCACTGCTCTGTTTGTGCATATCACTACAAAATCATCGCTTCGCCTTCGTACGGTGATGCAAGCACCAACGCGGTCGGGCACACAGTGCTGCATAGCCATAGCCATAGGCTAGCCCGGGCCTAGGCATGGTAGCTTCCTCGGCGCAGCATGATGACTCAACGTAAACGTGCGCAGACATCGGGACGCAATTTCCACAGGTTCACCACATCACATTACCTAGTCAGGAATCGTTGACAGTCAAAGCGCTGTTGTAATTTTTCCTGAATCCAACGTCAACAAAGGCGCAGCCGACCTGGAGTCTGGAGCGTGACTCGCACACTCGGTGACACTTTACGACTGTCAACCGTTGTTTCCGTGTGGCCTGTCGAAGTAGACTCTTCGTCTGTGGTTTCCATTTCTCCAAAGATAGACAACTATTACGGAAGTTCAGTAAACAACTAATCGCTAGTAGCAGATCTGGTAAAACTGTCACAAGCGATGCATCTATCTTGTCAACAAATAAAAAATAGTTCCGGTATTACGTTATCGCATATTCTCGTTGGTTAGCGTCTCGTGCGTTCGAGAAGTGTGGCGTTTTCCACGATTTTTTGCGTGTTTTGTTGTAATTTCTTTAACTTTTTTATTTGGAACGAACAAAAACGCTATTTTGTTCACGTGTGTAAACACTTGTATATATAACAGAGACCCATATCTTTTTTTTAGCTCCAGAATGCCTATTTACGAAATAAATCGCAAAAAATCGAAAATTTACATTGATTAGATATACGCGACTCAAACCACTCGTTTCGACAACAAGATGGCGATACGCAGTGATGCATTTTGTCGATTTTTGTCTCGAACAAAGTCAGTTTTTCAGTTTATCTTATAAATTAGCAGATATCTGTCACCATTAATGCATAGTTTGATAATATATATTTAAATATACGGCATAACACAAAATTGCTTCAGTTCCCCTTTAACGTCGAGGTTAGACTTCAGTGGACTCACCGGACAGCTCACGGCTTTCAGAGTAGTCGCTCGTGAGCGGCAGACGATGCGTGACGAATCAGACTGTAAAGAAAACTTAATAAAAAAAAGTCTGCTGGCCGGGTCGCTCTAGCAGTGATTGTCGCCTCGCCGCTTAGCGCTGTGACACCATATAAGGAGATGGGTTCTGTGTACCGTTAGCGTCCCCTGACCTGACACCGTTCTGCTGCATTCCAGACTAGTGACAAGGGTGGGCCGTCTAGCCCCTGTATATAGACAGGAACATTGCGTAAAAGGTATTATAATTCATGCTGTATTAAAAACTGATTATTCAAGAGGAACCTTTAAGAGCCCAGCCAAAAACCAACAGAAAGACTTAGTAGTCCAAGAATATATGTTGTTTCTATCAAACTCGACAGGTGGCAGCACCGGCGAATGACGCTCACTCCGCGTACACCGCTACACGGGAAACTCGTCTCGGAAACGTAAGTTGTACGTGTGATGTAACACGAACAGGGTAATGATATAGAACAACGTAAAAACGTTTGTGACACAGAATCACATGGCGTTAAGTATGTGAAATCGCCACCGTTAAATTCGTTCTTCGTTAATGCAGACGTCAGTGTCAGCGCTGTCAGCAGTTCGGAACCAGTCCAAGGACTGACGAACTAGATGACGAATGCCGAATGGGGTTCACCGCAGTTGTTTCAGCGGTGTCAGCAGTTTAACAAGATTTGCCATCCAAGCCAAAGGCCCAGATGGCAAGTGGACAAAGTAGCCATTGGCTTATCGAGAGTCCATCAGTGTTCGTCTATACGTGTAACCCGCCCTCCTGAGATATGTGTCCAACTTGTTTTAAAACATATTCACGCTGCTGGCGGTTATATAGTCTAGGCTTGGGTTAGGATAGTCTCTGTTGATTTGTCATAGATGACGTAACACAAGTACGAATACCAGCACCATTCGATGTGTGTGCATTTAAAAACCGATAACAAACTAACATCAATGACCAAGTCGATGACGATGCAGTCGAAATCAGTGTCTACAATACTTAATTTACTTTTTACTAGTTTTATTTTTAGACGGTTAACATTTATCTTGTGACTTGTCTCGTTCTGTCTGTTACATCGTTCGAAGTATGCCCGAGTTTCCAAACAGCGTCTGATAATGGTGATGGGTTGATTTTTCGCTTTTTCCGTCAAAAGAGCCGCTTGATGGCGACATTCTTCATCCACCACGTACTATTTATATACCGAAGTATCTTTGTTATCTTTTTCAAAAAGAGGATTCCATTTGGCCGCTTGTGCATTTCAAAAAACCGCGTCGTTTCGTACTCAGTTGAGTACATACTCAAGAATTTTTATAACCGCTGTTGACCACGGAAACTCTGGTAAGCATGAAATCTCAGACTTGAGCTTGAGTTAGAATACGGTTTATATCCTCGGGCCCAGGAGTGAATAATTGAGAACGTGCCAGTGGCAGTGGCAGTGCCACAGTAGAACAGACAGTGCCAGGGCAGTTGCAGTGCTACAGTACAGTAGCACAGACAGTGCCATTGGCAGTGCCACAGTAGCACAGACAGTGCCAGTGGCAGTGCCACAGTACCACAGACAGTGCCACAGTAGCACAGACAGTGCCATTGGCAGTGCCACAGTAGCACAGACAGTGCCATTGGCAGTGCCACAGTAGCACAGACAGTGCCAGTGGCATTTCCACAGTAGCAAAGACAGTGCCAGTGGCAGTGCCACGGTAGCCGGCAATGCCAATGGCAGTAGCACAGACAGTGCCAGTGGCAGTGTCACAGTAGCACAGACAGTGCCAGTGGCAGTGTCACAGTAGCAGACAGTGGCAGTGCCACAGTAGCACAGACAGTGCCACAGTAGCAGACAGTACCAGTGGCAGTGCCACAGTAGCACAGACAGTGCCAGTGGCTGTGCCACAGTAGCAGACAGTACCAGTGGCAGTGCCACAGTAGCACAGACAGTGCCAGTGGCAGTGCCACAGTAGCACAGACGGTGCCAGTAGCAGTGCCATAGTAGCATAGACAGTGACAGTGCCACAGTAGCAGACAGTACCAGTGGCAGTGCAAACAGTAGCACAGACAGTGGTAGTGACAGTGCCACAGTAGCACAGACAGTGCCAGTGGCAGTGCCACAGTAGCACAGGCAGTACCAGTGGCAGTGCCACAGTAGAACAGACAGTGGCAGTGGCAGTGCCACATTAGCACAGACAGTGCCAGTGGCAGTGCCACAGTAGCACAGACAGTGCCAGTGCCACAGTTGCACAGACAGTGCCACAGTAGCACAGACAGTACCAGTTAATAAGATTAATATTGAAATGTTTATTAAAATCATTACTTAATTTTTTTGTCTGCTAGTTATAATGACAATATTTGGTATGGTTTATATTTACTTAATTATTATTTACTAGTTTTATTTTTAGACAGTTAACATTTATCTTGTGACTTGTCTCGTTCTGTCTGTTACATCGTTCGAAGTGTGCCCGAGTTTCCAAACAGCGTCTGATAATGGTGATGGGTTGATTTTTCGCTTTTTCCGTCAAAAGAGCCGCTTGATGGCGACATTCTTCATCCACCACTATTTATATACCGAAGTATCTTTGTTATCTTTTTCAAAAAGAGGATTCCATTTGGCCGCTTGTGCATTTCAAAAAACCGCGTCGTTTCGTACTCAGTTGAGTACATACTCAAGAATTTTTATAACCTCTGTTGACCACGGAAACTCTGGTAAGCATGAAATCTCAGACTTGAGCTTGAGTTTGAATACGGTTTATATCCTCGGGCCCAGGAGTGAATAATTGAGAACGTGCCAGTGGCAGTGGCAGTGCCACAGTAGCACAGACAGTGCCAGGGCAGTTGCAGTGCTACAGTACAGTAGCACAGACAGTGCCATTGGCAGTGCCACAGTAGCACAGACAGTGCCAGCGCCAGTGGCAGTGCCACAGTAGCACAGACAGTGCCAGTGGCAGTGCCACAGTAGTACAGACAGTGCCATTGGCAGTGCCACAGTAGCACAGACAGTGCCAGTGGCATTTCCACAGTAGCAAAGACAGTGCCAGTGGCAGTGCCACGGTAGCCGACAATGCCAATGGCAGTAGCACAGACAGTGCCAGTGGCAGTGTCACAGTAGCACAGACAGTGGCAGTGGCAGTGTCACAGTAGCAGACAGTGGCAGTGCCACAGTAGCACAGACAGTGCCACAGTAGCAGACAGTACCAGTGGCAGTGCCACAGTAGCACAGACAGTGCCAGTGGCAGTGCCACAGTAGCAGACAGTACCAGTGGCAGTGCCACAGTAGCACAGACAGTGCCAGTGCCACAGTAGCACAGACGGTGCCAGTAGCAGTGCCATAGTAGCATAGACAGTGACAGTGCCACAGTAGCAGACAGTAGCAGTGGCAGTTCAAACAGTAGCACAGACAGTGGTAGTGACAGTGCCGCAGTAGCACAGACAGTGCCAGTGACAGTGCCACAGTAGCACAGACAGTGCCAGTGGCAGTGCCACAGTAGCACAGGCAGTACCAGTGGCAGTGCCACAGTAGAACAGACAGTGGCAGTGGCAGTGCCACATTAGCACAGACAGTGCCAGTGGCAGTGCCACAGTAGCACAGACAGTGCCAGTGCCACAGTTGCACAGACAGTGCCACAGTAGCACAGACAGTACCAGTTAATAAGATTAATATTGAAATGTTTATTAAAATCATTACTTAATTTTTTTGTCTGCTAGTTATACTGACAATATTTGGTATGGTTTATATTTATTTAATTATTATTTATTCTAAAAGCAGTGCCAGTGGCAGTGCCACAGTAGCACAGACAACACCATTGCCACAGTGGCACAGACAGTATCAGTGGCATTTCCACAGTTACACAGACAGTGCCACAGTAGCAGGCAGTACCAGTGGCAGTGCCACAGTAGCACAGACAGTGGCTGTAGCAGTGCCACAGTAGCAGACAGTACCAGTAGTAGTGCTACAGTAGCACAGACAGTGCCAGTGACAGTGCCACAGTAGCACAGACAGTGCCAGTGGCAGTGCCACAGTAGCACAGACAGTACCAGTGGCAGTGCCACAGTAGCACAGACAGTGGAAGTGCCACAGTAGCACAGGCAGTACCAGTGGCAGTGCCACAGTAGCACAGACAGAGCCAATGCCACAGTGGCACAGACATTATCAGTGGCACTGCCAGTAGCATGGACAGAACCAGTGGACAGAGTGGCACAGACAGTACCAGTGGCAGTGCCACAGAAGCATGGACAGTGCCAGTGGCAGTACCACAGTAGCACAGACAGTGCCAGTGGCCCAGACAGTATCAGTGGCAGTGCCACAGTAGCACGGACAGTGCCAGTGGCAGTGCCACAGTAGCACAGACAGTGCCAGTGGCAGTGCCATAGTAGTACAGGCATCAATTTCAATGAATGTAACTTTGTCGTTTTGCTTTATTAGATATATTTGTATTTGATACATTTTGTGGGGCCATTTCAAACTCACCTGGGTCGGTACAAAATGGAACTGGGTCAATTAAAAGTTGCTTTGGCTCTATATACTATAAGATATAAGGCTATTCATACTTTACAAGTAATACCCAGTTTAACAATCAAAGTAACTTTTTCCAATGATTTTAGTAAACATACGCACTATTTTTAAACCGACTGTGTATATTACTTAATTTATTCGCACGCTACAAATTTGAATCAGTTGGGAAAGGAGTTTAAATTTAAGGATTTTCCTAATTTAGCTACTCCCAGTCATTTCATGATCAGCCAGACATTGTTAATTAAGCAGTTAGTTTATGGTACAGCACTTATGATAGGGTACAAGTTCCTTATCTCAAAAGATGTCCTTGTCCTTGGGTAGTTCTTGCATTTACATGTCCTCTTCTGGCTTTGTGAATGGTTTCTGTCAGTTACACCAGCTCTTTTATTTCTTGTCAATTCTATATCTATTTGTGCACATGCATCTGACAATTTTCAGGGTAGTGATGAGGCAATGTAGTCTAATTTGATTCAATGTTTTCGCCAAAACTTGTCTATTTTGCCCTCAAAAAACTGAATAGATGGAACCTCCACCACAGCCCGTGGGAGGCTGTTTCATGTCTGTACATCGGTGTATGATCCGTCATGCAGATTGACAGTTCTTGCACCTGTTAGGTTTTTCTCTGTGATTAGACTATCCACGTAGGCCTGACCTTCATGCACCTGGCTGACTATTGACACAGTTTTCTTTTTAAGTGTCCAGTGAGTAGAGTAAGTCTAAAAACAAATGGCGATCATACCAAAGAAGGCTCAATGCCTCATTTGTCTTGTAGAGAACAAGTCCGTTACTGTGATACTCCTCATCACCACCAGAGGGCCACCCATCTCTCAGTCGTAGCACAAAGTCGTCTCCAAGAACTTCTTTAACCAGTCCCGTATATTTGTTTGGATGTTGGATTCCCGTACTGCCGTCTGTAATTACACTGCACTATTGTCATAAACGTTGTCTCTGCTAACCATATGGTTTGTTGAGCCTGTTTTTGAACAGTCGCCATTTGTTATTTTTTTCTGTATTACTCTGTTCACTTGAGAGACACTTAGAAAACTGAATGTAAACTTTTTGAGTTGGGCTCCAAGTTTGTGCAAACTGCATGTTTGTATATCTATTACGTATTGCTTTATTTACATTCAAAACAGGAAAGATAATTTGGGAACATACGTAGACATGCACACACATACAGAAATAGATCGGGTCTAGATCCAAGGTTATGTACATGGCCAGTGGACCAGTGGTCATGTGACTTGTTTATTGGCTTACCTGTTGGACACACATTGTACATATTGCATCCGTGAACCTGTAGTGTCAAGTAGACAACTTTGGTGCTGGTTCAGTGTAGTGCTCTACTCCATAACAAGTGATTGTGTTTGTGCGTCATCCCAGAAGGATTACTTTGACGGGGCACTGTAAAAAATTGTGTTGTTATTACAACACATTATATTTTCTTCAACAAATTTAGATCTGTGCTTTTAAAATGCATGAAATTTATGAGGCCGTGAATACATAAGACATAATTAGTTACAAAGTTTGAGATATTTTGTTAACTTTATTGTGATCTGTCTTTCTTGTTACAGTTCATAGGCTACAAAGAAGAGGACAAGGGTTACTATGCTGGGCTGGTGGCTTCATGTATATTTTTGGGCAGATTTTTTAGCAGGTTTGTTCTAGCCCACAGAAATGCACCAAAGAATGCATGTAATGGTCATAATAGAAAGAGCTTTTGGTGCTGTAATTATTGCTCTTTTATGAAAATACCACATAACATAAAATAACACATTTTTATTTTGTACATTCAAAATAATCAGACATTATTATAAGACTTGTAGTTAGATATTGCACTGCTTTTGTAAATTCAAAATAATCAGACATTATTATAAGACTTGTAGTTAGATATTGCACTGCTTTTGATGTGTTACATAATATTTTTAGATCCACCAATCGATGTAGTTTGTGCGTGTTATAATGATTTTGCTGTTTACACGGGTGATATGGAAAAGTCAAGTTTCTATGGAATTTAGGGTTTCTGAAATGTCACACATAACAGTTTTGATACCAGACATGTACACCAATCCATTATCATGTGAGACAAAATAATAAAATATCTTGTAGTTTTTCAGGGAGAGAATTCTAGGATGTTAATGAAACCATATGATAACTGATGGTTTACACAAGTCTGGGAGACAAATGACAATTATTTTTGTGCTGAATCTCCAAAAATATTGTACAAACTGACATTTTATATTTTTTGAATTTGAGACAAAAGGGGTAATTGCATGGGTGGTTTGGACAGCTATAGGGAAGATGTGAGGCTGTCGAAAAAAACTCAGTGTAAAGTCAGAATTTTTCATTTCATTATAAATATGCAATAGCAATATTCATTTCTGTTTGGCGATGTTGACACAGATTTTATATGGATTACAAGGATCAAGGTGGTCACATATATATATGTAGACTGTATTTACAATTTGTCCAGTGATGTCTTATGTGCACATTAGTTCAGTTAGACACAGCCTACAGCGACAGTGTTCCGGTGTTGCTTCTGAATGTTGCAGTTATTTCTGGGGTTGGTTGTCGGACACCAGGGGTCGCCGGTCAGTCATGATAGTGTCTCTCGCCGCGATGGCCATTGTCAACATCGCATTTGGCTTTGCGACAGACCTCACAAGTGCCATGATTCTACGACTGATTGCCGGGGCTACTAATGGTAGGACATGTTACAGTTGAATTTTTATCGTAAAATCATGTTATGTTTTATATTAAACTCTATGTATTGTGTCATCTGAACTGACCAAATGTGTCTTAATGAATTACAATTATTTTAAAATAATTTGACAAAAATATCCTTTCAATGTTATTAATTTGAATTTTTTGGGTAACATCCTGTTTAGATTGCATGCTGACTGTTTAGATTGCGTGCTGACTGTTTAGATTGCGTGCTGACTGTTTAGATTGCATGCTGACTGGCAAGGTCAATATTCATAAACAGATAATGGTCAAATTATATTTAACAACTTGTGGTTCATTAACTAGTTCAGTATATCTTGGTGAAAGATTTATCCCTTTTTTTAAACGAGACACTGACAATGTACAGTGGAACCTCCTTAATACGCACACTGATAATCTGGAAACTTTGGGATCATCTGGACATCATTTCACAGGAACAGACTTTCCAAACGCTCATATATCCCATTAATTGTATGATTCGTTTATCCGGAAAACTTGTTAATCCAGACACATACACTGGGGACCAAAGTATCCGTATTAACAAGGTTCCACTGTATTTGCAAGACATTGTTTACCTCACAAGAATGTTTTTCTTGTTTGTCTCAAGGACTTGTCGGTGTCACTAAGTTTAGTCTTTGTGACATCAGTTACAACACTAATCACGCAGCGGGTATGTCAACAATCGCCCTCGCCTGGGGAATGGGGATAGTGATGGGCCACTTCATATCAGGTGAGTAAACAGGTGACACCGCATCACTAACAGTTAACTATATACTCATATTAAAGCTCCTTCGTCAATTCGAATTTTTTTCGCTCATTTCAGACTTATTTTATGAAAAATGGAACTGATCTAGTATCCACTACGACATTCTAGCAGATGTGTACACATTTGATATTTAGTTTTAGTGAAATCATCAGACAACCTGTTTAATTATTTTTTACCGTATCCAGTAGAAATTTGGGAAAAAATGCAAAAGTGCCCTGGTAATATATACTGTAAGATAAAACTATTCACACTATCGCATCTTATGACCAAGTAATTATTTTTGATGATTGTAACAAAAATTCGCACTCTTCTGCACATATTAGTTGAACTATTCAAGCATTACATATTTGAACATCTGAGAACATGATTCACGATGGGCCAAGTGAATTGAAGAAGGCGTACTAACTATATCCTCTTATTAACCATGAATGATTTCTTCACATTGACGGTGTTCCATTCTTTTAACGTAAATAGATTTATTTGGCCTTAACTGCCTTTTAAGTATCAAACACCCTATCTACATGAGTTAAGTTCTTTGGAAATTCACTTCCTTACCCCGGACAACCAATGCCTTTAGTAGAGGTTACCTGAAGTAGCATTGTTCATTGGTTAAGATTACCGGTATATGTCAAATCTGCATCCTTGAGTGGCAGAGGTAATTTGAATAAAATTAATAAATAGATCTCAAACAATTCCCATGATTGTTTTGCCACACGGAAAATTGTCCAAACGTTAGATTGTCTGATTTTTGCTTTCGTTGTGATTTTTTTAAACGCCAGTAAGCGTTATTGCTGCTATAGGGTATTCTTTGTTGACACAACAATTTGATAAATATTTTTGGACTATGATCATGCATGCGTTTTCATGGATACATGAATGTTCTGCTAACAGTTTATTGACAAATGATTGTTATCCACTAGAGGTGCCATGAGTCATTTCGACCAGCTCCTGTTACAAAAGCCAGTCATTGCTTCTCGTAGAATTTACTTCGAACCCCGCCAAGAAATATCCACAGTTTTTTTATTGTTTAGAAGTATAGAATTTATGACATATTTGTAATGTAGATGTTCCAAAAGCTTTAATTTTGTGTATTATGTGATCAGTATATCTTAGAAAGTAGTTCTTGCTGCACAACATAATATTTATATTAAATGAATTTTACCAGCCTTATTTCAGAGGTGAAGCAGGATGTCATAGAGACAAACAGAGAGGAACTGGTACAAATGATGAAGTAAATGATACATTGCTGAGAAAATGTGGAACATCTGTTTTAACTAGAAAAATATGTCCTTAAATGTGGTGCTACAGTGACTTGGACATAATATGTGTGAAAATTAATTGTGATATTTAACTGTTGTCAAGCAAGCCTCCTAACAAAAACCTCACATGTTTGGAACTAAGAGAACTTTAGAGTTAAATTTTATTTAATCATAATAGCTATTATTATTATTTATATACATCGGCAGTGGAAAGAATAAACAAAAATGCTGTAGTTACAATTAATTTATCCGTTATAATTGTATGCATACATATAAAATATTTAGTTTTTAATGTAGAGGTTCTATATAACTGCAAAATACCATGGATAGCTATTAATTAATTAAATAACATAAATAGCTATTAAATAACATGCATTTCTAGTTGCACCATCCAACGTAACAGAGTCATTCAAATGATCAGTTTTCTACACCTGTACATGATATATTGACACTACATGTGATGTCATGTTGTGTCATTTACTGTCACAGGATCCCCGGGGTTTGCTCCTGTGTGGGGCTCTTCTTGCTTCTCTCCTTCTGTGTCATCGGCGCAGGCGAAGTTTTCACCGTGTGGGCCTCTACTGACATTCACCTTCGTGAGTTGCATTTTGGGCACAGGATAGGGGTAGGGTATAAGGGAGTTAGCTCATAAAAGTGGCCGGTGTCAATAGCGAGGCGGGAAGAACAAATCCTTCAGCGATAGGAGGGCGTGTCAAGCCAGATGAACTATGTCATTGCTCTCCTCTTTATCTCTGAAGTCTGAGGCGAGGCTGGGACTGATACCGGTTGTCGAGTTTTGTTTTCCACTCCCCCCATTCCTAGCTCTGTTTTCTCCCCTCCCCTCCCACTCCCCTCCCACTCCAGCCAAATCTCCCTTCACACAGTTCTTTTATCTCAGTCTCGGTCTTCCTCTTTTCCTTCTGCCCTCTACATCCATGAAACTCTCCCTAATCTTCACATATGAAGAACTGCCGAGAGATATCTATTGTAACATATTGACTCCCGAAATGTGTTTTTTTGCAAGACATATTTCTGCAATATTATTTCTGCATTCACAGATCACATGATGGGTATCTCCAGTAAAACATATGTTCCCTCCGCATGCAATGCAATCATGACATTCAGACCCAATCATTAAATTTAAACAAATCCTATTACAAAAATGTGGTTCATTAAAACATTTGATTCAAATCATAATTTTACGATAAAAACAATCGGGCCTTGTGCAGGTCAATAGGTGAGCTCACTTGTTTTAAAACCCACCCCTACATTTACCCTCTTTCCAATCTAATGGTCCATGGATGGTAATGCCAGCAGTTACATAATAAAACCTCCCAATATTAATCATAGCATAACTGTACATTTAATAACCTGGGCAACAACTCAAGGTTGTATTAGTTGTCAACAACTCAAGGTTGTATTAGTTGTCAACAACTCAAGGTTGTATTAGTTGTCAACAACTCAAGGTTGTATTAGTTGTCAACAACTCAAGGTTGTATTAGTTGTCAACAACTACCACAGTTCTGTGTCATTAATTGGATGAATGTTGGTGTCTTTCAGACGGACTTGAGTTTGGAACAGAGGAACTAGGGATGGCTCTGGGCATATCGAGCCTTCCCCTGCTGCTCATTCAAGTCTACCTCTTCCCCGCTGCCGAGTCAAGGTTCAGCTCTAAACGTGTACGTGTCTTCTAATGGCCGCTCAACTACCGTAATGTTCCTTGTGAAATATGCCCAAGAGTACAACATGCACCTGACTTACTTAAAATCTGACAGAATTTACGCACCCCAATTTGTTAGCATCATTCCTACTTTTGATTGCCTGCTCCATATATATTTACTGTATTGACCCATTAAGCGTACATGCCCTAATTAGCGTACACCCCCTTTTTTAATTACAGGATCCATAATTATTGTGATTTAATTAGTGTGGAACACTGAAAAGTGTTGCCATCTGATGTTAAACAGTTTGCACCACTTTTCAGTTGTTCTCACCAGTCACCAGATGACACCACTGGTATTAAACAGTTACCTTGTTGTCTAGAGAGAAAAATTTTGGTGTAAGCTGATAACAGATTCCTTGACATTTTTCCATGGCCCAATTTATTAGATCTTGTACAGTGCATAAAGTTATATAGTTACAAAGTTATATAGATGTACATATAGTCTGCTCCATCATCCACGATGCACAGGTCAAACAGTAAAACTTATTAGGTCGAGTACGGTATATAACATTATATAGATGTACATATAGTCTACTCCATCATCCACTTAAAGCACGATGCACAGTTCAAACAGTAAAATTTATTAGGTCGAATACGGTATATAACCTTATATAGATGTACATATAGTCTGCTCCATCATCCACTTAAAGCACGATGCACAGGTCAAACAGTAAAACTTATTAGGTCGAGTACGGTATATAACATTATATAGATGTACATATAGTCTGCTCCATCATCCACTTAAAGCAGGATACACAGGTCAAACAGTAAAACTTATTAGGTCGAGTACGGTATATAACATTATATAGATGTACATATAGTCTGCTCCATCATCCACTTAAAGCACGATGCACAGGTCAAACAGTAAAACTTATTAGGTCGAGTACGGTATATAACCTTATATAGATGTACATATAGTCTGCTCCATCATCCACTTAAAGCACGATGCACAGGTCAAACAGTAAACTTGTTAGGTTGAGTACGGTATATAACATTATATAGATGTACATATAGTCTACTCCATCATCCACTTAAAGCACGATGCACAGGTCAAACAGTAAAACTTATTAGGTGGAGTACGGTATATAACATTATATAGATGTACATATAGTCTACTCCATCATCCACTTAAGGCGTCGCTTGGGTCTAAACGCATTTTATTTTCTTATTTCATCATCACTGAACCTACAGAGCTGAAACTTTCATAGATTGCAAGTCCAGGTAAGAGTAATGCAGTGAATTTTTTTCAGAAAGTTTCATACATATTTTCCCACGGTATGCAGCCATCTTGGATTGAATGTTGCGTGTGACTTATATCAGTAACCATTGGATTTAGAGGACTCAAATTTGGTGTGTAGTTACTCCACATAATCCCAATGAAAACAGTCAGTTGACTTTCCAAGTTTTCAAATAACTTTTGTTTTCATGATTTTTTTACATCTGAATGTATTTTTTCATCATGAAATTTTACATTGATGGTTCATTATATAAAATATAAATAATGTTTTCTAAAAAGTTACTACATAGTTTTCAAGAGCATACTATCAAGAAACACTGTAGAAAGTTTCAAGTAATTCTGTCAAACAATAGCAGAGATAAGTGACACGGGAGGCAGTAGGTGTGAGGGAAAACATGTTTTTGAGAAAATCGTGTTCAAAGTTTATGTACATTGGCACATACATTTCAACATCTGAAAAGCAACCTAGATGATTGAAACTTTGCATACATATTACTGAATGTATAATCTATCTAAAGGCAAAGTTAAGAGTCATTGGCATTGTAAAATAAATTTCACACAAGTCCCGAGTACCCGACACCCATGTCCATCGTTGCCGACACAGCTGATCTCACCACGACAAATGGGACATTCGTCGCCTGAGTCCCATCGATACAGTCTGATGACAGAGTTGCATTGATGACCTTGTCGCAACTGGTGCAGAAAGTCTCGAGGCCACACACCATGCCGAGGGTGCGGTGCGGTCGACAGCTGGGGTGGAGAGTGTATGCTTCCTACACAACGTGCATAGCAGGTTCGCAACAAGTGATGGCAACACTGCACAGCGTACAAGTACTGTTGAAAGATCTCCATCAGCATCTGTCTCATCCTCAACCAGGAATCGCGGGACACCTATCTCCTCCAGAAGATCTGCATAACCAAACTTCCGTTCAGTGACAGACAGTCTCCGAGACGGATCAGCTTGTACTGTTGATGACCGCCTTGATGCCTGGAAAAAATACACAATGTAAATGTATTTCATGAACAAAAAGTATCCAAGACATGTTCAACAACAAAAGCCCCCCCCCTTACTACCTATGCAGGGGTATGGCATTGAATGCAATTTATTTTATTGGCATTGCCATATTATACACACACACCCGCGCGCGTGTGTGTATATAGGCTATGTATACGATAATTACCAGGGCAAATTGTAGTAATATAATAAACCATAGTTACAACTCTGCTTCTGATGTGCCTGGATGGCCCCTGGGCCTGAATGTCAACACAACCACGAACATCAACAGCATGAACTAGATCAGCGTCAAATCGTTTATACAGTAATAGTTATGCCACAAAGGCGATGTTTGGATAAAACACAAGTGAACATATGAAATATCAGAATTAAACTTACACTGCGTGCCATTCTCGCTGGCACCATGGACGGTGACGGTCGAAGAAGACGAAGTTGTCGCCGCAGGTTCATTGGCGAATTCAACCCTCGATGCCTTCGCATCGCGCGCTAACTGCAACGATGCAAACTTTCGCTGCCTCCCAGTACCGTAACCGCCCACTCGCTTTCGACCAAACGGCATAATGTCGTTTTACAAAGCGATATAAATGAACGAAACTCATGGGATAAAAAAGTCGATCGAATAGAACGTAGCTGGTATTTCAAGCTGACGTCAGAGGATGGAAATTAGTATTACAACCAATTAGAGCGCTTGATTTGAGGGAATCCGACATCACGTGGTGATGTCCGGCGAATCGTCGTGGCATTCCCCATTCCTTTGTCACCGAGATGGTTCAGAGGCGGTCATTTATAGTCGGAATTACTCGGATACCTCCGGGCACATTTTAAAACTGTTTGTACCATCATACAGAGCGAAAATGGGGCTTTCCCGTGATATGCGCCATGTTGGAATGGCAGCGTTTTCCGACATGCAATGGCTCGCGGAAAATCACCTAATGTCCCATTAGTCTCGGTTCATTTGACATAAACAAAGACTTAGCAATGATAGGCATCATACAAAAGACACGTTTTATGACAGAAACGTGTTTATTTCGACAGTGCAACTTACATGAATGGCAAGTTGAATAATATTTATACACGGAAATAGCAACAACTCGAAATTCATTTTACTGTCAAAAATCCGTCAAATCCGACCCGAGTCTCCCGTTAAAGCACGATGCACAGGTCAAACAGTAAACTTGTTAGGTCGAGTACGGTATATAACATTATATAGATGTACATATAGTCTACTCCATCATCCACTTAAAGCACAATGCACAGGTCAAACAGTAAAACTTATTAGGTCGAGTACGTTATATAACATTATATAGATGTACATATAGTCTGCTCCATCATCCACTTAAAGCACGATGCACAGGTCAAACAGTAAACTTGTTAGGTCGAGTACGGTATATAACATTATATAGATGTACATAAATTATAGTCTACTCCATCATCCACTTAAAGCAGGATGCACAGGTCAAACAGTAAAACTTATTAGGTCGAGTACGGTATATAACATTATATAGATGTACATATAGTCTACTCCATCATCCACTTAAAGCACGATGCACAGGTCAAAAAGTAAACTTGTTAGGTCGAGTACGGTATATAACATTATATAGATGTACATATAGTCTACTCCATCATCCACTTAAAGCACGATGCACAGGTCAAACAGTAAACTTGTTAGGTCGAGTACGGTATATAACATTATATAGATGTACATATAGTCTACTCCATCATCCACTTAAAGCACGATGCACAGGTCAAACAGTAAACTTGTTAGGTCGAGTACGGTATATAACGTTATATAGATGTACATATAGTCTGCTCCATCATCCACTTAAAGCACGATGCACAGGTCAAACAGTAAACTTGTTAGGTCGAGTACGGTATATAACGTTATATAGATGTACATATAGTCTACTCCATGATCCACTTAAAGCAGGATGCACAGGTCAAACAGTAAACTTGTTAGGTCGAGTACGGTATATAAAATTATATAGATGTACATATAGTCTACTCCATCATCCACTTAAAGCACGATGCACAGGTCAAACAGTAAACTTGTTAGGTTGAGTACGGTATATAACATTATATAGATGTACATATAGTCTGCTCCATCATCCACTTAAAGCACGATGCACAGGTCAAACAGTAAACTTATTAGGTCGAGTACGGTATATAACATTATATAGATGTACATATAGTCTACTCCATCATCCACTTAAAGCACGATGCACAGGTCAAACAGTAAACTTGTTAGGTCGAGTACGGTATATAACATTATATAGATGTACATATAGTCTGCTCCATCATCCACTTAAAGCACGATGCACAGGTCAAACAGTAAACTTGTTAGGTCGAGTACGGTATATAACGTTATATAGATGTACATATAGTCTACTCCATGATCCACTTAAAGCAGGATGCACAGGTCAAACAGTAAACTTGTTAGGTCGAGTACGGTATATAAAATTATATAGATGTACATATAGTCTGCTCCATCATCCACTTAAAGCACGATGCACAGGTCAAACAGTAAACTTGTTAGGTTGAGTACGGTATATAACATTATATAGATGTACATATAGTCTGCTCCATCATCCACTTAAAGCACGATGCACAGGTCAAACAGTAAACTTATTAGGTCGAGTACGGTATATAACATTATATAGATGTACATATAGTCTACTCCATCATCCACTTAAAGCACGATGCACAGGTCAAACAGTAAACTTATTAGGTCGAGTACGGTATATAACATTATATAGATGTACATATAGTCTGCTCCATCATCCACTTAAAGCACGATGCACAGGTCAAACAGTAAAACTTATTAGGTCGAGTACGGTATATAACGTTATATAGATGTACATATAGTCTGCTCCATCATCCACTTAAAGCACGATGCACAGGTCAAACAGTAAACTTGTTAGGTCGAGTACGGTATATAACGTTATATAGATGTACATATAGTCTACTCCATCATCCAATTAAAGCAGGATGCACAGGTCAAACAGTAAACTTGTTAGGTCGAGTACGGTATATAACATTATATAGATGTACATATAGTCTACTCCATCATCCACTTAAAGCACGATGCACAGGTCAAACAGTAAACTTGTTAGGTCGAGTACGTTATATAACATTATATAGATGTACATATAGTCTACTCCATCATCCACTTAAAGCACGATGCACAGGTCAAACAGTAAACTTGTTAGGTCGAGTACGGTATATAACATTATATAGATGTACATATAGTCTGCTCCATCATCCACTTAAAGCACGATGCACAGGTCAAACAGTAAACTTATTAGGTCGAGTACGGTATATAACATTATATACTTACTTACTTAGGCCCTTAACTCCTCCTGGAGCATAGGCCATCCACAACATTTCTCCAGCGCCTCCTGTCTTGGGCAATCCTCTCCAGTTGTTGCCAGCCCTTCCCTGTTTGCTTGATGTCTGCCTCGAGGTCACGCCGCCAGGTGTTTTTTGGTCTCCCCCTCTTTCTCTTGCCTTGGGGGTTCCATGTCAGGACCTGTCTGGTTATGTTTGTGCTTGGCTTTCTCAAGGTGTGGCCAAGCCATCCCCATCTCCTCTTAAGGATCTCTATCTCTATTTGGGCTTGGTGTGTTCTATCCCAGAGGTCTTTGTTGCTCACCCTGTCCATCCAGTGTATTCGGAGAATTCTTCTCAGGCAATGGTTGACAAATGTCTGGATCCTTATTAGTGTGGTCTTGTTTATTCGCCATGTTTCTGCTCCGTACAGCAACACGGACTTTACATTTGTGTTAAACAAGCGTATTTTTGTGGTTTCTCCAATTACCTTTGACTTCCACACATTTCTCAACAGGTGGAAAGCTACCCTTGCTTTGCTGATCCTTTTCTTTATGTCAGCCTCTGTCCCTCCATGCGTATCCACTATGCTGCCTAGATATCTGAAGTCTTTGACCTCGTCCAGTGTCTCTCCCTCAAGCATGATTGGTGTTTCGCAAGTAGCATTTGTTCTCAGGATCTTTGTTTTCCTTTTGTTGATTTTAACCCAACCCGCTCTGAAATCAATGCCAGTTCTGTTGTTTTGTCTTGCATCTGCCTATGGCTGTGAGACAGGAGTGCAAGGTCATCCGCAAAGTCCAGGTCATCAAGTTGGGTCAGCATCGTCCACTGGATTCCATTTCGTTTCTCCTTGGTTGCTGTTTTCATGACCCAGTCTATGACTAGAATGAAGAGGAATGGTGACAGTAAGCATCCCTGTCTCACCCCCGTCCTAACCTCAAAGTTCTTTGTAAGTTGACCTTCATGAATGACTCTGCATGACATTCCTTCATAGGAGTTTTTGATCATGTTGACTAGTTTCTTGGGCACCCCATAGTGTCTTAGCACTTTCCAGAGTGTCTCCCTGTCCACACTGTCAAAGGCTTTCTCGTAATCAACAAAGTTGATGTATAGGGATGAGTTCCATTCGATGGATTGTTCCACTATGATTCGCAGTGTTGCAATCTGGTCAGTACACGATCTGTCCTGCCTGAAGCCTGCTTGCTGTTCACGCAGAGTTTGGTCCACTTTGCCTTTCATTCTCTCTAGGATTATTCTGTTTAGAATCTTCCCAGGTACATATAACATTATATAGATGTACATATAGTCTGCTCCATCATCCACTTAAAGCAGGACGCACAGGTCAAACAGTAAAACTTATTAGGTCGAGTACGGTATATAACATTATATAGATGTACATATAGTCTTCTCCATCATCCACTTAAAGCAGGACGCATAGGTCAAACAGTAAAACTTATTAGGTCGAGTACGGTATATAACTTTATATAGATGTACATATAGTCTGCTCCATCATCCACTTAAAGCAGGACGCATAGGTCAAACTGTAAAACTTATTAGGTCGATAACATTATATAGATGTACATATAGTCTACTCCATCATCCACTTAAAGCACGATGCACAGGTCAAACAGTAAAACTTATTAGGTCGAATACGGTATATAACCTTATATAGATGTACATATAGTCTGCTCCATCATCCACTTAAAGCACGATGCACAGGTCAAACAGTAAAACTTATTAGGTCGAGTACGGTATATAACATTATATAGATGTACATATAGTCTGCTCCATCATCCACTTAAAGCAGGATGCACAGGTCAAACAGTAAAACGTCAAATGGATCTTGGAGAAAACAATATTTGCATACCTTGTGAATTAGCTACAAAAGTTTTTTGAGAATTACAACTTACAATAATCTGTAGCTACAGGTTTTTTACATCATATTTACTTAATATGATACTACTTCTTCAACACTTGTAGCTGCCATATGAATTGATACTGTTTGTCAATGTTGGCATAATTCTGATCAAACCCTAACTCTGACTTGTAGCTATTTAAATCAAGAACTTAACGATAGCCTTCTATTAACTGCTCTCACCTTTTGTTTTGTTTGCAGACCTTCGAGTTCTCGTGTTTATTTCTCATATTTCTTGGTACAACTTTTGGTGCATTGAGAATTCTTCTTTCTCAGTAAGTACTACACAAACTGCTAGCTTAGTTGGAAACATATCTGTTCAAGATTAAATATGTCAACTCTGTTTGTTCTTCAGGGATCAAGCCTTAACACCTTTGTTGTCTTAAGGGGTCACACTGTTCGGGAAATGGGTTATGTGAACTGTCACATCATAAAGTAGTCAACTTATCATGACCAGTGTATTATGTTTATGTGAAAAGAAAGTCACTTGTGACATAATATGCAATTTATATGGCCGTAACCATGGTAACAAGATAATCTTAGAAATGCTGTTAGGGGTGCTTTTGTAGGAAGTCATATGGAAAATTGAATTCACATGTCTTACTTAATAAAACGTGATTTTTGCCAATCGTTGACATTAAAAAACATAAAAAAACCAATGGTAAAAATGTTTTATTTAAAAAAAATATTATTTGTTTAGCAAAAAACAGCATTTTTTATAGTTTGTAAGAATAAATATTTTTTTTACATACCAGGTATGTGAATAAAATTTTCCCTTGCTTGTTATGTCATAAATGACCTTCTTTTTACATAAACATAACACACATTAAATGTGGCCACAGTAACACGAGTAGTTTTTAAAACATGACAAAATAACCAATTTCTCGACCAGCCTGTGTCCTTAAGTTAAATAATTAGGTTTAGTTCCCTAGATAATTTAACAACATTTAACATGAATTGCCATCCCAAACTACAAGTTCCAGATAGCAAGTGGTGGACAAAGAAGCTATTGGCTTATCTAGAGCCCAACAATTTTATCAGCTATGTTTGGCCGCCCTTATCTGTCAATTCTGTTTTGAAACATTCACACTACTAGCATTAACATGATCATTTGACAGTTTGTTCCATTCATTTATCACCTCTGTGAGAATTAGTTCTTTCTTGTGTCCAACCTACACTGCTCCTTAACTAATGCTGCTTTGTGTCCTCTGGTTCTACTGCTGTCTTTAACTTTGAAGAACATATTCCTATCAATATCTTCATACCCATTCACTATTCTAAACACTTCTATTTGGTATCCTCTTAGTCTCCTGGTTTCTAGTGTCGTCAAAATACATTCTAATAAGCGGCTTTCATCACTAAGGTCTCAATTCTGGAATCATTTTAGCTGCTTTTCATTGTATTCTTTCTAGCTTGTTTATATCCTTCTTACGATATGGCGTCCATACTTGTATACAATATTTCAAATACGATCTAACTATTGTTTTGTACAGGGGTGCAATTAGCTGTTTTATATTATATGTTATAGTTAATGTACAAGACTGTTTAAGAAAGTGTAATTATCACACTGACTCTGAACTTTACAACCTACAGTGTAAATGTCAGACAAACAGTAAGTTCTCTACATTGACAATAAATTGTAGAAGTTTATCCAAAAATTTTAACAAACTTGAATACAGTCTAAAATCACTAAATGTTAACTTCGACTGTATAGGTATAACCGAAACTTGGATAAAGCCAGTGGAAAGCATTGATAGTTATAATATGACAGATTACACATTTCTGTCAAAACCTAGAATGAAAAAACAAGGAGGAGGTGTTGGTATGTATATTGCTAACAGGTTAAAGTTTAAGGAAAGAAATGACATAAATACAAACTCTGAGAATTGTCTATATGAATCATTATTTGTAGAAGTCGAAACCGAAAAAAACAAAATTGTTATTGGTGTTATCTATAAACCGCCTGACACATGCATAAATACATTTAATATACAATTTAATGATTTATTAGGAAGAATTTCAAATGAAACAAAGAAATGCATATTAATGGCAGATTTTAACATTGACTTACTTAGGTCTGACACAAACCACCAAACAACAGATTTTATCCATAATATGTTTGCCAATGCATTCTATCCAAAAAATAGCAAACCAACAAGGGTCACAAAACAGACAGCTACACTCATAGACAATATTATAACCAACATTCATGAATATTCAATAAAATCTGGTATCCTTTATAATGACATATCAGATCACTTCCCGATATTTACCTTTTATGAATTAGGGGTAAAAAGATAAAATTAGTACAAAATTGTTTACAAATGCATGGCTAGCTCAGCAAACATAAGCAAATTAAAAACACAATTACAAACTTCAAACTGGGAGGAGGTGTACAAGGATCAAAACCCCTGCACTTCATATGATACCTTTCTGGAAATACTAAACACACAAATGAATGAATGCTTACCGTGGAAAAAATTTAAGATGAAAACCTGCAAAAGCGAATGGCTCACGAAAGGCATATTAATATCATGTAAGCAAAAAAATCACCTGTTCAAAATATTTAAGTGCAACCCTTCTACTGAAAATGAGATTATCTACAAAAATTACAAAAACAAACTGACTCATGTAATCAGACAGTCAAAGATGATAAAACTGCAAACTGATTTTGACTTGTCAACTATCATAGAAAAAAGGGCAGATGTCTGGATGGGGGGGGGGGCAAATATACTAGGAGGCAGATGTCCGGGGGGGGCAAGTGTCCTAGGGGCAAATGTCTGGGCAGGGGGCATGTGACCGCAACCCATTTATATCACTATCAGTTGTGGTATCATTGATATTTCATCAAATTTACTGTAAAGTTTGAGTCTTCAACATCCTAATCTCCAACATGTATTCTCCATGGGGAAATGTTTAATTACTACAAAGGGCAAACCCTACAGCCACATGTAACAGCATTGTACAGGTGACCAGTGACCTGTTTAGTTTGGGAAACTTGTGTGCTGAACATTAGGCTTGGATAAACAAGGGGCTGCATTCAAGTGGGGCAGGCTTCCTCTCTCACACAAAGGGAATGAGCAGGCAGGTGCCCTTAATTGGCAATCTCTGTAAATAAACCTTGTCCACTGAGAAAGAAAATGAGGCCTGAATGGTCTGATTTTTGTTTTACTGACTGTTACAGTAACTTAGTATTTCTTTTTGATGCAAATGCTTGATTATATTGTTCTTGTTCACAATGTTTCAATAACAGAGTAGACAGTGTCTATGCTGTAATGTTGACAGCTTCCTGGCTGTTACCAGATTCAGGGTGACTTGCTAATAGTAGACAAATATGATTTTAAAAGTAATATAAGTAAATATAAGGGTAAATATTAACAGTATCAAGTCAATAATTCCAACAAAATCAATTCCAATTCCGGAACTGGAATTGAGGGTCAATTCCAATTCCGGAATGGAATTGACCACATGCCTGAAGTATATTCATGACAGTATCTTGTCTCTGTGTACTACAGCAACAGTCATGAACAGTATAATTGAATTGAAACAGGCTTATGTCTGTGGGGCTTATGTCCATGCACCATACTATCTAGCAGATGCTTTCAGTATAATACCTAATAATTATATATATACTTACATATACAGCTGTATACATATATTTACACGTGTGGACAGGTGGGCAGGTATGCGTGTGTGCGTGCAGCATTTATAAGGTAAAGATGTTACAAGCATAGATCTGCATTTGGTCCAATAATAATATTCATGCATTATGTTATCTAAATCGGGTGTCAGATATAAAATAAGGAACCCCATAGAAAGTGTACCTATGGGTCCATATTTTGTTATGGAATTTGGACCCCTTATAGAATTTTGGCCCATTCAAAACAGTGCAATGTTGATTAGATAATATAATGCACTTTGCAGCTAGGATGCTACAATTTTGGTTACCGGTACATGCGTTTGGTTATCTTACCAGTGGCATTCGTCAAACTGACCAAACAGATTCATTAAAAACATTAAGAGATCAGTGCAACATCCATTGGTTGAATTAACATGGCTCCATAGGAAAAATGCTTTTCCCTGTGGTTGATTACTTTATATATTCTATATGACACTGGCACTCTTATATTCTAAAAATAATATATACAAGAGAAAGTTTCTCTTATTGTGATTAATTTTTATTATGCAAAAGATGAATTTTGTAAAATTTTCAAGTCACTGTAATCTTTTCAGATGAAGGATTCACCATTGGTTCATACAAGCACAGGTACTTGTTTTGAAGCATCCAGCACTACGGGTGATGCCATCAATCTTGACATTACGGATGTCACCTTTAGTGCCATCACTGCTACTACTGCTGTGACACCATCGACAACTGATGTTGAAATGCAAATCGATCCGGTAACGATATTTCAAGTGCGACACTTCGCGAATGTTGCTGTAGTCACGGATGATATTATTGCACCAATGAATGTTGATCATGGTTACTCCCATGTGAAGCTTCCATCAAATTCAGTGAGAACAAAGACATTGGTACAGATGATGCACACTATGTGATAACAGCGACATAACCGAGGGTGACTCAAGCAGCTCCGACACCTATGAGAAAGAGAAGAAGTTTGTCATTCATGAAAAAAACTTATGTCACTTTTCTGCACCTGCCACACACCAAACAGCCGTAAACTGTGACACATGTTGTACTCATGTCTGATCTATCAGCCAAGGTCTTTCGGATACTGGGGTGTCTGTCAGAGGCAAGTGTGCTGATTTCTACCCCTGGATGAGTGAAAGGTGAATTGAATCTGTTAAGTGTACATGTACTATCAGTCAGAATAAGTAGTGTATTGGTGTATATTTACTGTCAGTAGTGTATTGGAACAGATGATTGGTGTGCAAGTATTATCAGTCAGAACAAGTAGTGTATTGATCAGGGTTGTTTGATTTAAATCATTTGATTTAAATCATTTATTTAAATCATGATTTAAATCACTCCAAAAAATCATTGATTTATGATTGTTTTTACTTCCATTTTTTTTAATCGCTGATTTATATGAATTTAACACAAATAATTGTTTACAAGCATCAAAATCAACAAAGTTTTGTATGTTTTTTAATACAAAACACAAAGTGTGCACACTGTATTGTTGTATTGACACCAGATAGCCTGATAGTAAAATATTTTATGACATTGTGTATGTTTGAGCTATTCCCTTTCTGAATGCAGTGAAGCCACACAGACTTGTCTTCCAGAGGAAGTATCTTTTCAAGTCAGAAACCCTGAGTTAAAGTCCACTTAGAGCTTGTGCTAGTTGTTACCAATTCAGTATGTTGACTCAGATGTTTAATACTGTACCAGTTTGTATTCTGGTTAGAGACCCTTAGAGTACACAGAGCCCAGGCCAGGTGCTAATCCACCCTCTCAGAAAACAATAATTAGCCCTGCTACAGCCACAGACACACAGCATGCTTTCCTTTCCAAGACACATTATGCAACTACATGGGGTGAGGCCTTGTGCACATTGTCTAATGTCTTTATATAAGCAAAAATCATGTGCACATTTGAAAGAGTTTACAAATTTAAACATCTATATAAATGTATATATACCAGATAAAAAAAAAATTATTTAAATAAAAAAAAATCCGATTTTTAAAAACAAAAATCATGATTTTTTCAACCCTGGTATTGATACATATGATTGGTGTACATTTACTGTCAGTACAAGTAGTGTATTTGGTAGAGAATGAGATGCTTGGTTTACATTTGCTGTTGGTAGGAACAAGTAGTAGATTCAGTCAGAACAAGTATATTGGATACACATGATTGGTGTACATTTACTGTCACAAGTAGTAGTGAAATGGTGCAGATTCCAGAATGAGATGATTGGTGTACATTTACTGTTGGTAGGAACAAGTAGTGTATTGGTATGCATGATTGGTGTACATTTACTGTCAGTCAGAACAAGTAGTACTGGTACACATGATTGGTGTACAATTACTGTCCAGTCAAAACAAGTAGTGTATTGCCATTGGTACAGATGATGATGGTGAAACAGTTGCATTATTATTAAAATGCCTTGGCTTTATAAAGATTAATTATTTCCTAAGCTAAACTACCAGTATATTTGATATGTTGTGGGCCCAGGGCTGGGGTCAATTCCTTTCAATCAATTCCAATTCCGCTCCAATTCCTTTTCATTCAATTCCAATTCCTTTTTTTTTGCAATTCTTTTTAGTAATTCCAATTCCTTTCAAAATCGTTCAATTCCAATTCCCACTCCCGCTCCCGCTCCAATTCCACATAACGACAAAAGTTGTTGCACACTGTTCTGATGATGCATGTTAGGCAACACATATTTATACTGGCAAGTGGGAAACCATTTTCACACATTTGGCTACAGCTAGTTTGCCTATGCTTTGTAGTGTTGGTCAGTGGTCATTGATCTCTGATTAGTAATCAGTGATTACTGATTGATCAACCGCATGGCTGTAGCCTGCCAATAAGTGTCTTTTCATGGGTGTAAAAGGGCTAACTTCCCAGGTCTGTAAACAGTTGAAAATATCTTTGATGTTTCTATTAAAGCCAGTCTGGAACCCTTCATTAACCAGCTGGCAAGTGGCAACATAAAGAAATCATAAGATACTGGCATGAATGATAGGATTTCAGTTTCAGATCCTCAATGCATGAGTTGATAGCATTATTATACACATAGCCACCTACAACAGGCTAGAAAAATATTGGTTGATGTCACAAAAAATCAGATGCTCAATTCCTTTCCATTCAATTCCAATTCCTCTCATTCAAAATCTTTCAATTCCAATTCCGCTCCAATTCCGGACTTGGAATTGAATTGATTAATTCCAATTCCTTGGGAATTTACCCCAGCCCTGGTTGTGGCATAATAATGATGTGTGTAACTGTGATATCCATGTTCCAGGTTGTATTTCCCGGTGGTAGAAGTCACTGTTTTTAGTAAATGTTTAGTCTTGGTTTCAGTCGTTCTAGTTAGCCTTATTTCTTTGGTAATTGTTTTTCTATGTGAATAAACTTTTAATATATTTTATGTTGGTCTCAATATAAATGAAATTGTGTGTAGTGACATGCAATATGCTGCAGGTAACATTTTTGTTGACAGAAGTGGGATATGGATAAGAAGGCATTCACATCATTCAGTTATTAATATTTTAGTGGGGATTTTTGTAGTTTTCCAGGTTGTTTTTCGACCTACTGCATACTGTGGGTGCCTCACAATTTGTCGATATCAGACTATCAGGACACTCACCTGTGTCAGGTCAATCTCCATAGCTAAACTTTCCATCAATTCAATTCGGTTCAAAATAGACATCACAGATCCTTCCCACATTGCAGGATGGGATTACTTGTCTTGCCTTTCATGAGCTTGAAATATAATTTGTCAGGGTTAGTTGATAGCACTAATTCTGTAATTACCATAATAGTTGCAAAACTGTGAACATTACATACTGTAAGTAGTTAATTATTGTAATTTAAATGATTACATTGCACCAAACAACAAGGTGTTGTGGTGTGCTACAGAGAGGGGTACGTGATTGCAAGTATGAATATTAATGTAATCATGGTTACAATCATTATTACAATCACGATTACGGTAACATTTAAGAATATATATTCACATAGTGAATTAAATAAACTGTCATGTTATTATTGTCACCAATGTTATTCAACACAAAATCAAACGCAATATTAAAATACAATCACGGTACACTTCATGACATTAGATTATATACAAAATAAAGAGAAAAACCTGCTTGCATTGCAGTTCGGACCTGGACTTCGGGCTAGGTAAAAGAAACATGCAGAAAAAATAGGAATATTAAAATGGCAATGATTCGATAACAATTGAATTACTTCCTTGCTAGCTATAGGGCGAATCAATGAGTCGGCACGCAAATCATGCAATGACAGCAGACCAACATCTAGCACCGCCCTGTTTGTGCATGTCACTACAAAATCTTCGCCTTCGGACGGTGATGCAAGCACCAACGCGGTCGGGCACACGGTGCTGCATATCCATAGCCTAGGCCTAGTGGCTTCCTCGGCGCAGTATGATGACTCAACGTAAACGTGCCTAGACATCGGGACGCAGTTTCCACAGGATCACCACATCACATTACAGGAATCGTTGACAGTCAAAGCGCTGTTGTCATTTTTCCTTAATCCAACGTTGAACGTGGAGTCTGGAGCATGACTCGCACTCTCGGTGACACTATGACTGTCAACCGTTGTTTCCGTGTGGCCTGTCGAACTGGACTCTTCGTCTGTGGTTTCCATTTCTCCAAAGATAGACAACTATTACGTTCAGTAAATCACTAATCGCTAGTAGCAGATCTGGTAAAACTGTCACAAGCAATGCATCTATCTTGTCAACAAGTGACAAATAGTTCCGGTATTCCGTTATCGCATATTCTCGTTGGTTAGCGTCTCGTGTGTTCGAGAAGTGTGGCGTTTTCCACGATTTTTTTACGTGTTTTGTTGTAATTTCTTTAACTTTTTTATTTGGAGCGAACAAAAACGCTATTTTGTTGACGTGTGTAAACACTTATATATATAAATTCTGTGCGCATGCGTCGGAAGCGGTAGCAGTTCAGAAAACAGCGCGGTATTTTTCCTGCAAATTATAGTCTTACAACGAAAATCCGGTGTTATGATAACTAACACACGGAGATAAAACACACCTGATCACATCACAGCATACCTATACCGAAATAAGAAACAAAAAACGTAGATTTTCGTCTGAGAAGGCATTGAATGTTTGGCGCCGAGTCCATAGCAACGGGCGTGCCTAGCACCCAAAGTAAGGTTAGAGGTCACCGGTCATGATTTCTTCCGGTGCCAACAGTGGGCCTGAGAGTAATTCAAATGTTTATAACTGAACAGTTAATTACAGGGAGTAACAAGTCTCAGTGACAGCGTCTATGAGGTAAGCAAATAACTTTTCTACTATGGCCCCAGTGAAGGAAAAAAGTAAGTCCAGACAAAGTTCAACGTCAACGAAGCCAAAAAAATCGGTCAGCGAGACACAGCTATTATGCGACACATGTTCAGTCAGAACATGTTGATAAAGTGTTACAATGCGAACGATGTACAAAGTGGATTTGCCTCGTTTGTGCAAATATATCAGAAGCGAAGTTCAACTTACTGAAGGATATTGATATGAACTGGTTCTGCATCACATGCCGGGGTCCAGCTATACAAGCAGCCCAAACAGACAAGCTTATTGAAGATAGATGTAAGCACTAATCTACATGACGAAGGCAATGGAAGAAATCAAGAAAGTAAAGAGTGAGTTGAAAGGAGATATAAAATCTGTCAACACCAGAGTCAACAAGCTGACAGAAGATGTTACTGATCTCAAGAGACTAAAAGATGACATATCCACGATAAAAGACCTGCGAGAAGATCTGGCTAGTCTAAAGGAAACACTAGGGGAGCCAAATTCATACTCTAGCGATGTCCAGGAAGTCTGAACTAGAGCGTAACAAAGAGGAAACCTCAAGAGAAATAACACAGAGAGACACACGCAAAACCAACATCATTGCTTTCAATGTTCCTGAAAGTAAATCGGATGATCCAGATAACAGGAAGCAACACGACCAAGAAAGCTTTCTGCAGCTGTGTCGAGAATTGAAACTGGATGATGTCGAAGTGATAGCAGTGACACGGCTGCAAACAAGCACGAACAGCGAGTCAACAGATCAAGAGAAACCCAAGCCACTAAGAATCAAAGTGAAAACTGAGCAAATGAGGACACTGATCCTGAGTAAGGCAAGACTGCTAGCTAAGTCAGAAAACAAGAAATTCCAGAGTATCTTCCTAAAACGCGATGCCACCCAGGCAGAAATGCAACGCAACAGAGAAAACCGCAAAAGGAAGGAGGGAGAGCCACGAAAGGAAGGAGGAAAACCCACAGCAAGGAAAGAGGGAGACCCACAACAAGGTCAGCCTGTCAACAAAGAGTAAACTCAATCAGCAATGTAAATAGTGTAAATAGTTGTATGAATTGTATGTACTTTAATGCTGACTCGTTGAACAAAAGAAATGAGTTAAAGGTGATGATAGGAGAGCAAAACCCTTTGGTGATCGGAGTGACTGAGGTGGTGCCCAAAAACTGTAAAGTACAAACGCAGGAAACAGAACTGGTCATTGAAAAATACAAGTGTTTTGAAAATTTTAATTGCGCAAAGAGAGGAGTATGTATCTATACACATGAGTCTCTTGGGGCCACTGAATGCACAGAAATGACCGGCACAAAAGGAGATGAGAGCATATGGTGCGAAGCCAAACTGATGAAAAATGACAAATTACTGATCGGCTGCATCTATAGATCACCAAACAGTAATGTCACAAATGATGCAAAGATAAATGATACACTGAAAAAGCAAACAATCTAGGTTTCTCACATGTACTAATATTTGGTGACCTGAACAATCCGAGCCTCAATTGGCGTGAGAACACTTCACCACCTGATAGCAACCACCCAAGCACCATCTTCATGGAAGCTGTCCGGGAATCCTTCCTGACCCAGCATGTGACTGAGCCCACTCACTATAGAGGAAACAACACACCAAACACACTCGATCTGATATTCACCAACGAAGAGGGCATGATCGAGAAACTCAAGTACCTGGCACAAATAGGAAAGAGCCACCATTCACTACTGAATTTCAACTTTTGTTGCTACACCAAGTCCATCAAATCTAGGGTCAACAAATACAGATATGACAAAGGAAATTACAAAGAAATGAGAGAAATGATGACCTCTAGGAACTGGAATGAAGATTTTAGAAATAAATCAACAGAGCAATGCTGGGCAATCCTTGAGGAATCCATAAGGAATGCATCCAACAAACATATACCAAAATGCACAATGGGAAGTAAAGCAAGAAAAGTCAGACCACTTTGGATAAATAACAAGACCATCACAGCAGTTAAGAGAAAGTCTGAGGCATATATGCTATACCGTGAGACCAGAAATGAACAGCACTATATTGAATACAGAAGAGCATCAAACAGAGTCAAGACAGAGGTGATTTCTCACCTCTGTCTTGACTCTGTTTGAGGCAGTCCGAGATTTCGAGAGACAGATAGCCAGGTAAGCTAAGGCCTATCCCAAAGCTTTCTACAAGTGCGCCAGGCCAAAGATGAAGACTTGTTCAGCAGTGGCAGATCTTGAGCGTCTGGATGGGACAATGACTGAGACTGATGTTGACAAAGCCGAAGTACTCAATACCTTTTTCACGAGTGTCTTCACCCTAGAAAACCTTGAGAACATCCCCACATTTGAGAATAGACTTCACGACACAGAGCTGACTGACTTCCTGATCACAAACGAGGAAGTCGAGAAAATTTTTAAGACACTAAAGACTACAAAACCACCAGGACCGGATGGGCTCCATCCACGTCTTCTGGTTGAATTGACTGATGAGCTAGTAGAACCTTTCCAAAAAATATTCACCAAATCACTTGCTGAGGGGACTTTACCACAGAACTGGAAAGAGGGAAACATAACCCCAATATTTAAGAAGGGCCTGAAACACTTGCCAGGAAACTACCGCCCAGTGAGTCTCACTTCTGTAGCCTGCAAGATGATGGAGAAATTGGCTAGAAACGAAGTGATGGCACACATGATAAGAAACAACCTACTGTCAAGTCTTCAGCATGGCGCCGTGCATGGACGCTCATGCACTACACAGCTACTTGAGGTCCTTGATAAATGGACAGAAGCCATAGAGCAGGAAGATAGTGTGGATGCAATTTACCTTGATTTTGCCAAAGCATTCGACACGGTCCCACACCAGAGACTGCTAGTTAAGTTGGCAGGATATGGGATAGGCGGCAAGGTGTTGAAATGGATTGCAGCCTTCCTGGAGGGACGACGCCAACGTGTTCTCGTCAATGGTAGCAACTCATCATGGTCTCCCGTCACGAGCGGCATTCCGCAAGGAAGCGTACTTGGGCCTATGCTTTTTGTCTGCTACATTAACAACATGCCTGATGTGGTAGACTCACCTATTCACATGTTCGCTGATGATACCAAGATATTCCGACAAATGACTGCTCAATCTGACCAAGTAACATTACAGAAAGACCTAAGACAACTAGAAGCATGGACTAGAAAGTGGCAGCTTCGCTTCAATGAGGTGAAATGCAAAGTTATGCATCTGGGACAATACAACCACCACTACGACTATACTATAACCAGTGGTGGAAAAGATACCACCATGGGGGAGACCACAAATGAGAGAGACTTGGGGGTGCAAATAGACCATGATTTAAAGTTTGATCAACAAGTGGAGATGGTAGCAAACAAAGCCAACAAAATGCTAGGCCTTATAAGAAAATCATTTACATACCTGGATGGACCAACCATGAAAAAACTATACACGAGCCTGGTTAGACCTATTCTAGAATATAGCAATGTCGTCTGGGCACCAACACTCAAGAGAGACCAACAGATGATTGAGAACATTCTACGACGAACAACGAATCTAGTCCCAGAACTGAAGAACCTCGAATATGGTGACAGGTTCAGGGCGCTTAAGCTCCCAAGCCTCTACTATAGAAGAGCAAGAGGAGACATGATTGAAACATGCAAATATCTCCATGGAATCTATAAAGTTGATAGAATGCCACTTGAGCTGGACAACAATACGGTAACCAGGGGACACAGCCTGAAACTCAAGAAGGAACGCGTGACTGCAAGACAACGAAGGCATTACTTCAGGCACAGGGTAGTAATCCGGTGGAATACCCTCACAGAGTATGTAGTTTCAGCGCCCTCTGTAAATATTTTCAAATCAAGACAGATTTTGGTGCGCTTACAGTTTTGAACAAAATGACAACTTTCCACCCATGCGCACAAACAATTGTCAAGACCAGCTAAAAGGCTACTAGCCTAGAAGAGCTGAAGGATGTATGTATGTATGTATGTATGTATGTATGTATGTATGTATGTATGTATGTATGTATGTATGTATGTATGTATGTATAACAGAGAACCATATCTTTTTTTCGCTCCAGAATGCCTATTTACGAAATAAATCGCACAAAAATCGAAAATTTACATTGATAAGATATACGCGACTCAAACCACTCGCTTCGACAACAAGATGGCGATACGCAGTGATGCATTTTGTCGATTTTTGTCTCGAACAAAATAAGTTTTTCAGTTTATCTCATAAATTAGCAGATATCTGTCACCATTAATGCATAGTTAGATAATACATATTTAAATATACGGCATAACACAAAATTGCTTCAGTTCCCCTTTAATAATGCATGTTCCAGAAACTTATACGCATGTACCAGGGGCCTGGCACCGACTGTGGGAGGCAATATGTTGGCCTGGTCTATCGCTAGTGGCGTGAAGATCGGCTTTCCGTTCGACGTCAACCTCGTGTATATAATGTTTGGCAGCGTGTTTCTGGCCAGTAACATTCTGTGCAGCATGATACCGAAGAGACTTAACCGACAGTCAACAGCTGGACACAGCAAAATGCACTGACCACTGGTCAGTTGGTCCTCGCTGTGTGGCCATATGAGCCAAGCGGTGCACACCTGTATGACTGGTTACAGAAATCCGTAAGACCCACACACAAATCCGTATGATACTTCATCTGCTAGTTTGCTGGGTATGTTCAAAAGGAACTCACCGTTTGAACTGGGATATATCGATTGGATCTCGGGAGACTTGAGTTTTGGCAGATACAAATGGAGGTAGCATGTTACCCCCAAGAGAGGGTGCTACCGTGAAGACAGGTACAGTCTGTACATCTTTAACTAGTCATGCAGTAACGAGTGAATTTTTTTCAGATTTTATGTAACGTTATACACTGACCAATGATGAGTCTTATAGTTATAACAATGGTCAGTGTTGTGAATTGACTTAAACAGTTTTTTCTCTGACACAGTATTCTTGTAATAAAGAGAACATTTGATTGAAGATCAGAGTATTTTATTAATAGTTTAATGTTGGTCATTTTGTTTGTTTACACTAGAAATTGTGTGGTTATGAATGTTGAGATGAATTTATATCCATGAATAGTGTCGTTGTTTACTAATGTTGTGAAATGCAATATTTTGGGGAAACATAGTTGACTATTTTTATAATTAACTATTTGTGAAGATGTTGATTACTTGAGAGTTGTTTTGTTTTTAATGTGCTGTTATTTGTGCGCATGCAGATTAAACATTTTAAATTCACCATTCTTAGTTCTGTGAAAGATCTTTGGTTCTGTCCGTCTGTCCTATTGCTGGTTGTTGAGATTCACATGCCAACTCTTGTGTTTTTCAGCCCTCTGATTAAAAATGTAATTCTTGCTGCCTGATGCAGCACTATAAATGTCAACAAGTCATGGAAATATTTACAAGCATAGTAAAGGTTTATTGACAAATTTCACTGACAAATATTTTTCTCAAGGCGAAAGTTTAATTTCCTCACACACAAAATGTGTCTTCTTTATCGACACAGAATCATGACATAAATAAATGTGACTGAGCATGGAAAAGAAGTAGTTCCAAATGATACACTTTGTAAATGTGTATTCACAGCCAGATCTACATGAGAAATCTGGCATGTAATTAAAATGTAACTGTTTGCATTTCATGTTACGCTAATCAAACAACGATGATTTATGTTTAATAGTCACAACAGACACCAAGAACGAACACTAATACGTCCCGTTGAGTTATATTATCTTTAAAGTATAATTATATATATATATATATATATATATATATATATATATATAGTATGCATATAATAATTATATATTGTCAAACCTGCTCAAGGGACCACAGAGTTTCACATAGTAAATGACCTGCACTAAGGGGTCACCTGTGTTACAAGACCACTTTTCGACTATTCACTGAACGGTTGCAGACAGGTTTGATTGTACATACAAACATACATACATACATACATACACATGTTTGTATATAGCTAATAAAACGTAATATAATCAGACGTTTGACCATGCATTGCATATACCGGTATAATTGTATGCTTGTAGTGTGCATGCGTGCATGCATGTACACCCAAGTGTGTATGTGCAGGCCTGCCCGTGTGCTTATGAGAACAATATACATCAGACCATGCAATCCGTTCAGAATAGTTACTTTTCCTGGGCCATTGTATGATGAAACCAGTTAGATTTTTCCCTCACGTACCTAATCAACACAATGTCTATGAAGTAGTTCAGAAACCAATGGAGCCAACAGTTGGTGACATAACATCATAACATTGTTATGTTGAGCAATAAAACAGGTGTCCAACACAAGTCAAGTTACATTAAAAAAAATTGTACATGCCTTGTGCAATTAAAATGAGAATCACTCTTTCAAAATAATGTTTTCAACAGCCGGCTTAATGGCCCTTATGCTTAAAAATCGTTTTCTTACTACTGACACTCGTTTTGTAACAATAAAATGTTAAATCTTCGTTCCTGATATATCCGATTTCGTAAACGAGCAGCCACTACTCGTTGCAACGTAGTCGAAAATCCGTGCACACAGGTACAAATATAGTACACTGAACAGTACTAACTTTTACCTGTCGATCTTCTGCGTTTCCTTTCGAAATCATGCGGAATTTCATAAAATGGGTCCAAGCCCCCACCCAAAAAAAAAAACTGAGCGCGATGATAAAGTTGCGCATAAGCGTAGGTACGATGTGTGTGAAAGGAAACGAGAATTTCAGCTGCACTGGCTAAAGCAATTCTCATTTCGCGAATACAAACTGATATACTGATATACTGACGTTGCCGCTCACGCTGGAATTGGCGGTGCCGCTGACCGGCGTGATAACGATGCTGTCGTCGACGTTGAAGGTGGGGGAGTGACGGGACGGCGAAGAACACTGAGACTGAACTGAGTCTAATAGCAAGAACAAGCTTTAAGAGAGAAAGCAGAGAGCAACCCAGGGCCAGGGTCAAGTGTGGCGGACGATGGACCAACTGGGAAAAGCGACATTTGACAAAATGTGTAAGTTTTTCAGGAACGCACATGCCATTGACATTGTCAGAAACTCAAGACCATATACAGACTTTGTGTGGATGTGTACCTTGGATGACATGAAAGGGGTACAGATTGGCAACACCTACAGAAACGACCAGCTGTGTGCAACGTTTATCCATCACATTTCTCAGGCACAAAGAGATGCAATCAAAGAGATGGTTGCCGAGCCAAAGATGGTGTCCCTCATCTGCGATGGTTCAACTGACAACAGCCACACCGAGGCCGAACTGGCATATGTTCGGTACTGTCACCAAGGGTCAATCAACGTCCACTTTGTTGGGGTGAAAAATATTGCCAAGGGGGATGCCCAAGTGATAAAAGTGGCAACGTCAACTCTCTTCACAGATTACTTTGCTGGCCCCTCGTGGGAAAAGAAGATTGTGGGAACTGGAACTGACAGCACAAGCACCATGTTGGGGAAAAACAATGGATTTGTGGCGAAACTGCGACAACGGCTGGACCGACCAGAACTCGTAGCTGTTCACTGCTCTGCACACAGAAATTAACTGGCTTACAAGGATGCTGCTCGCGGGATACTGCTCCTTTCTTTGTACTTCTATCGGAACAGCCCCCTCAACAGGAGCAGCTTCAAACAAGCTTTTGATGCGCTCGGAGAGACCCACCGTATTCCGAGTAGAGTCGGCGGGACACGTTGGGTTCCCCACATATCAAGAGCAGTTTCCAGTGTGCTGAAGGGATACAAGGTGCTTGTGACCCATTTATCCCAGGTGATGAACCCCGAGGTACCTGGAAGGACAACAGAGCAGTGCGCAAAGGCAAATAATGATTACGCACTGCTACATTCCAAGGATGTCGTGTACTTCCTCCACTTCCTCGCAGATGTAACTGCAGCCTTAAGTGGTATCTCAACAGCATTCCAGCAGAAGGATATCACAATCGCAAACATCAATTCCGAGATAACTGCGTGCAAAGAAGTCTTCGAGAACTATGGAAAGAAGGATGGTCCTCATCTGAAGATGATTAATGGCAAAGACCAGTTTCTTGGAGACAATAGGAGCACCATCCTCTGCTTTTGAAGAAGCCAGTGGAATGGTACAGGGGCTGCTGAAAAGTCTCAGTGACAGATTCGAAGAGGGGGCAGAAGGAATCATTGCAGCGTCATCAATCGCCAACCTGAAGCTGTGGCCAACATCCCTTGTTCACGAAAAAGATTTCGGTGTTGACAAGGTGGGTACCTCAATCAAGACATTTAGACAGGTCCTTTCGGCCTCTGCGCTGGATGTTTCCAAAGTGGAACCAGAGTGGACCAAGCTCAAGAGTCTTCTCTACACAAGTTATCTCACAGTGAAGAAGCTGTCGTGGGAGGCAGTCAACCTGTCATTTGGGACACAGTGTCCCAATATACTGGGACTCGTTGACCTGATCCTCACCCTTCCCGCCTCTTCAGCAGATGCTGAAAGGGAGTTTTTCCCACATGAAGTTTTTTCAATCGGACTGGAGAAGCAGGCTGTCTGACACACATCTGTCAGATCTGATGACAGTCTTGCTGGAAAACCCTGGTGTGGACCAGTTTGATCCATCATCTGCAGTGAAGCATTGGAACCATGCTGGGCCCAGGGCAAGGAGGCCCAACATCATCACTGACATTGGTGACATTGATGATGACTCTGATGAGTCGGAGATGGATGAAGATGCAATTGCCCAAATCCTGAAAGATTTAATTCACCGACACTGCCTGGGGACATTATGGAGGACTCGAGAGTCAAGTCATGCGGCCGTTGACAACGTCCAGAACCTCGGGATCTGATTTAGTACTAATTGAATAAAATAATTACGTTGCATCGTCAGTTATGCAATTGATATTTATTTGTTCATTTTATGTTTAAGGAGCATTGCAGGTCAACATACGAATTGGCATAAAAAGGTCTAATTTTGACGATGTCCACCAAAAATGGGGACTAGGGATTTTTCATGGGGATGAGTAACATATTAAGGCTACTAGTCCCCCTGACGAGTGGGTTAAATTTCGACCCCTGTCATTTATGTATAACTTTTATGGTGCAAGGAATAATAATGATAATTATAATTTACATCTATGGAGCCTGTATCCTCAGGAACCTGAGCTCAGAGGCGCAACAAAACATAATCATTAAGCATAATCGTGAACAGGGATGCGCTAGTCATTATCATAACGAGGGACAACCGAAGCTTTATGGCGGATATGCAGTTTGGAATAAATATGTAGAGTTTTTTTGGAAGATCGCTATAGTTTCAGATGTTTTCAAGGTAGCAGACCCCCAGTGGAACTACAGTAAAGGTTGTAAGTCATTACCAGAATTCTATTAGACCATTAGAATGACCATACATCATTTATGTAATTAACTATTTTTTTGGCATAAATTATGCAAATTAGCATCCAAAATGGCCACAATAGACCAGATTTATGAACATTTTCAAACAACATATCTTGAAAAGTACAAGTCAAGATTAACTTAAATTAACACACAACTTTTATTATACACAGTTGCAGGGGGTGACGAAAGGATGCTGCAAAAAAATAATATTTGCAAGTGTTAGAGACAAAAATTCAAATGTTCAACAAAATCCAACCTAATTATAAATTCAAACACATGATGCACCAATTGTAAACACACCAGAGCTAAATGCTCTCGTCATCCCTTCAAGCTGCATCTTATGTATGTCTCTTTCAAATTTGAAGTACATATCTCTAAAAATGTCAAGTTATGATGTTTGAAAACGTATAATAATTGCAAAATATTTATCCCGAGAAAATCGACCGAAAAGTCGAATATCCACTTAAAATGTGCCTTTTCTCAATTGAATGTGGCACTTCTTCGCTGTTCTGGAGATGAAGTCAAACAAAACACTGGTGTATATCAGTATAAATCCCTCCTGTACATCTGTAATCGATTCATCAGTGCTCAACATCGAGGTATTTGTCAAAATCTTCAGTTGAGTAGCATTGTTGGGCAATGACAATTCATGGGCCCCGCCAACTTGTTTTTTTTCGCTTTGGTTTTGCTCCACAAAAGTTACGTTTTTTCGCTCTTCCAGAACGTTTCTTATCACCCATTGTCATTCAGCCAATAATTCAATCCTTTATATACACATAAAGGTGAATTTTGTCATTGGCTGAAGTCTAGATCAGCAGGTGATTCACGATGAAAATCAACAATCGAACACTTCAGAATGGAGATTTATACAAGCACGGTAAATGGCTAGCCAAAATATCAGATATAAGAGAGCCCATGATTGTCTGATTGCATTGTCATCTATAGTCTTTTCTGAATTTGCTGTTTAAATATTTTTGAAATTGACCGAAGAGAAATATATGTATCCAAGGGCAAAACACGTTGCTAGGGAGAATCAGAAGTGATATTAAATTTAAGTGGCAATTTAATTATGATAGTTATAACTAATATTTTGCCATAAATCAAACAATTCATAAAGAAAACATATTAATCAAAGTATATATGGTAAAATATGTAAAACGTAAAAAAAATGTTCTTAATATTTTACTGGGGGTCTGGTACCTCAAAGTGATGAGGAGTTTATTCCAGACCCTAGGCACAGTGACAGAGAAAGCACGTTTGCCCAAGTTAAGTTTTGTTTTAGGCACAATAAGTTGTGAAATTTATGATCTGAGCTGCCTAGCGATATTTGAAAGATGCAGGAGACTAGCAAAGTAGGGTGGTTGTTTAGATAGAGCACAATATATGAGTGAATTGCTTAAAATGAATTCAATAAGTAACATGAATCCAGTGTAACTGTGTAGTGGTAGTGATGGTGAAAACCGAGGCGCCCTGGATAACAGACATGCAAGACAATTTTGTACTCGGACTTTAGCGAAGTCTTTTCACAATGTTATTTAGTAGTGGACTGCAATGTAATAGACCCCAGGCCTGGTACTAATTAATACCGTTTGTATTGTTATAGCAGTAGATGTAGATATATGACGCCGAATTCGATGGAGATCACGTATATGATAGAAACAGGATTTACATACTTGACAAATATGCTGGCGAAAGTTGAAGTCATGCACTATCAAAGACAACATCTACATTACGAACAGTATCTGATGGGAATATATCACTGACAAGCAGTTTAACTGGAAAATTAAACTTGGAAAATGGCTGATGACCCTATTTCATTGTTGCCTAGTGCCAATAATAATGTCTGTTTTATCTCGATTAAACTTTAGCTTACTTGATTCCATCCAAAACAAGATATCAGTAAGACAATCACTTTAAGTCGAAAGAACTTTTATTGTGCAAGTACACACAGGTATACCTTTTATGGTGCAAGTACACACAGCCATATATATATAACTTCTATGGTGCAACTACACACAGGTATAACTTTTATGGTGCAAGTACACACAGGTATAACTTTTATGGTGCAAGTACACACAGGTATAACTAACGTTTATGATTCAAGTATATACAGGCATGGCTGGGTCCAATTATGTAGTTGTAGTTGATTACAGCAAAATTGTGTAATATTTTGTTTAATTGAAAATTTATTTCAATTACAATCAATTACAGTATGTTTCATATCACAAACTACCTGAACAAACTGTCAATAAAAATATAATTTAAAGTCTCACATGAGTTGAAAATCAAGACTAATAATAACACCTGCTTATATATTTATATCTAAGTCACAGTATTCGCTGTCTGGTAGGTACTGGTCCATGGTGCTAGTGGTGGGTAGCCTTTTCAGTAAGTTGTTAACAGCCAGGAAGCAATAAACAATCCACAGACATTGTCAGACAATGGCTAAGCTGGTATTCAATCAACATGGAAAGACCTGTAGCCTGATATTGCTTCAGAAAATATCAGCTCAGTGAAACATTGCAGAGTTACCAAGCCAATTACACCCCTTGTGTTGTGGAGGACTGGAGACAGGTCAGGTGGCAAGGACCGTTTATATAGCCTCTCTCCCTATTCCCAACTCACACAAAGCAAAGGCAGACCAATTATGATTGTTAGCTTAGACCAGGAGCCACAACCTCAAAGTAAACACATCATACCTTATTATTAGTATTTTCCAAAGACAAATGTAAGAAATGCACACTGATAAATGTCTGCAAATCTAGAGAAAGGATGCTTAGAGAAGAACTACAAATAAATATTGTATTATGGCCTGTGGGATTTTGCCAAATGTTCACATTGTTGTATCCTGTGGGAATTCGTTCACTTTTCATATTGTGTGATTTTGTCTGTAAGGAATATGTCCTGTAGGATTATGTATGGATACTGTACTGTATTTTTATATAATAAAACTATGTTTTAAACGGCTATCTTTTTATTTAGTATAATTCAAAGTCACAATTCAACAAAATGTACAAACATTACTGTTATATTTGTTTACCAGTTGTGTACAAAATATTGAAATTCAGCAAAACATAAAAAATACATACTTTACAAATGCTGAATATATTTGGTTCTGCATCATGTAATTGTAATTGAAACTGAAACAGTGTAATTGTAATTGATTTGGAAAATTATAAATGCAATTGTAATTATAACTGAAATTAAAAATAAAATGTAATTGTAATTGGTATAACTTTGTGTAATTGGATCCACCCATGTACACAGATATAACTCTTATGATTCAAGTACACACATATATCACTTTTATGATTCAAGTACACACAAGTATAACTTTTGATTCAAGTACACCAGACATAACTTTTATGATTCAAGTGCACACAGGTATAACTTTTATGGTTTAAGTACACACAGGTATAACTTTTATGGTTCAAGTACACACAGATATAACTTTTATGGTTCAAGTACACACAGATATAACTTTTATGGTTCAAGTACACACAGATATAACTTTTATGATTCAAGTGCACAAAGATATAACTTTTATGATTCAAGTACACACAGGTATAACTTTTATGGTTGAAGTACACACAGGTATAACTTTTATGGTTCAAGTACACACAGGTATAACTTTTATGGTTCAAGTACACACAGATATAACTTTTATGGTTCAAGTACACACAGATATAACTTTTATGATTCAAGTGCACACAGATATAACTTTTATGGTTCAAGTACACACAGGTATAACTTTTATGATTCAAGTACACACAGATATAACTTTTATGGTTCAAGTACACACAGATATAACTTTTATGGTTCAAGTACACACAGATATAACTTTTATGATTCAAGTGCACACAGATATAACTTTTATGGTTCAAGTACACACAGATATAACTTTTATGGTTCAAGTACACACAGATATAACTTTTATGATTCAAGTACACACAGATATAACTTTTATGGTTCAAGTACACACAGATATAACTTTTATGGTTCAAGTACACACAGGTATAACTTTTATGATTCAAGTACACACAGGTATAACTTTTATGATTCAAGTACACACAGATATAACTTTTATGGTTCAAGTACACACAGATATAACTTTTATGATTCAAGTACACACAGGTATAACTTTTATGTTTCAAGTGCACACAGATATAACTTTTATGGTTCAAGTACACACAGGTATAACTTTTATGATTCAAGTGCACACAGGTATAACTTTTATGGTTCAAGTACACACAGATATAACTTTTATGATTCAAGTGCACACAGATATAACTTTTATGGTTCAAGTACACACAGATATAACTTTTATGATTCAAGTGCACACAGATATAACTTTTATGGTTCAAGTACACACAGATATAACTTTTATGATTCAAGTGCACACAGATATAACTTTTATGGTTCAAGTACACACAGGTATAACTTTTATGATTCAAGTGCACACAGGTATAACTTTTATGGTTCAAGTACACACAGATATAACTTTTATGGTTCAAGTACACACAGGTATAACTTTTATGGTTCAAGTACACACAGGTATAAATTTTATGATTCAAGTGCACACAGGTATAACTTTTATGGTTCAAGTACACACAGATATAACTTTTATGGTTCAAGTACACACAGGTATAACTTTTATGATTCAGGTACACACAGTTATAACTTTATGGTGCAAGTACACACAGCCATATATATAACTTTTATGGTGCAAGTACACACAGGTGTAACTGTTGTGGTGCACAGGTATAACTTTCATGGTGCAAGTCAACACAGGTATAACTCTTACAGTGCAAGTACACACAGGTATAACTTTCATGGTGCAAGTACACACAGGTATAACTCTTATGGTGCAAGTACACACAGGTATAATTCTTATGGTGCAAATACACACAGGTATAATTTTTATGGTTCAAGTACACAAAGGTATGACTTTTATGGTGCAAGTACACAAAGGTATACCTTTGCAAAACTTGTTTAGATGCATTTGTCAAGTATCACTATCGTTTTTAGTTTTCATAAGTCATATCATTCTGCACAAGTTTTTCTCATACGCGCTCTTGTTTTTGTTGGAGCCTTCTAAGTAATACTTTATGGAGCAAGTACACAGAGGTATAACCTTTATGGTGCAAGTACACACAGGTATAACCTTTAGGGAGCAAATACACACAGGTATAACCTTTAGGGAGCAAGTACACACAGGTATAACCTTTATAGTGCAAGTACACACAGGTATAACTTTTATGGTGCAAGTACACACAGGTATAACTTTTATGGTGCAAGTACACACAGGTATAACTTTTATGGTGCAAGTACACACAGGTATAATTTTTATGGTGCAAGTACCACAGGTATAACCTTCTATGTAATACTCAGCCTACATTTTGAAGCAGCAGCAGGTGGACTAGAACCCTGGTGCTCTCAATTAACAGTCTACTTTACCACAAGTTCATGATGTTTTACATCACCATGTGGCGATGGTGTCTCGGAGGCGTCGCACGGCCACCATCAGGGCAGGAACATCAGCGGCCACGATGACAGCAGCTACGGCAACGACAAGCCCGAGTGCGATGGTTCCAATCACCTTCGAATGGGCGGCCTCCGTCACCACCGGGCTGTACTTGGGCGGCACCACACGATCTGGAAAACACATTTACCTCTATATTCCAAACTAGCCGAGTTGCCCAGCGTTGCACGGGAGAAAAGGCAGTCACTGCAAGAGCTCGCGAGCTAAAGCACTGCCCAGTCACGTTTTGGTAGGGCAATCCCACGACAATGACCACTTCATGCCCCAAAAATCATGTACAACTGCCGGTTTCACAAAGCGTTTGTAATGTACAAAGGAACTTATGTGGACGTTTGACATAGTTCACATAACTCAGAACAATCGTAGAAACATACACAGCGTTGTTAACAACTGTACTGAACTACAAACTCCTATTGTTCTGAGTTACATAACACATAGGTAATATCCCCACCCCCGGGGGACTTTAAAATTTTTTTTAATGTACGAACCATCCCCGTGGGCCACCATGCAAGCCCTCAAAATTTCAGCCCCACGTGTGAGACTGACGGATATATAAGGGAACATATAAACAGACACAACCACAAACTACTTTATAGTATAGAAGTACTTTTTTCAACAATGTACTACACTTTCAATTGAGAGAAATGTTAACTTTCTTGGTTCAATTTGAAGGAACTCTCTCGAAGTAGGTATTCCTAGAACAAATTATTCATCATTCAACTTAGAAGACTTATTTTGGAAAAAAAAACAGGATCTCAGCATAAAACTGAACTCCAGATAATGTACTGATAGGCCATTTTAGCTGTTTATGGTGGGCTTAAGCTTTTTTAGAGTGGTTTAACCATTTCATTACTACGTACAGCCCTGATCTGCTGTGACCACTGAATACTGCATTCCCAGTGAATATTATACATATTCTGAAAGTACAATAATCAGCGGGTAAAATGAGCCATATCATTTTACATTCCGTCGTCATGGTAACCAGCAATCCAAGATAGCCACCACGATTTCAGTTGTATGCCAATGTACGTATTTAATGTAAACTACTCATGTTGATCATGCTACAGGAGTGTACTATGATATAAAATACAATATAAAGTACATTGTGTGGAGTATGAGAAAGTGAAAAACAAGTTATTTATCTGTATTTTAAGCATATATGACAGAAGTGTTAATTTGTATACTTGCTAACACATTCATCGTTACGTACTGGACCGATTCCAATCAAACTTTGCATGTTGACGGATTCACAGACACCTTTTTCTTCTAACAAAAATGAAACCACGCATCATCCACCATTGATAGTGCAGTCCGCAGCTCATCCTCAGCATTTACACCGTCACATTCATTATCACTGACGTCCGAGTAGCCATCGAAAATACTCCCGCTGTCAGTATCCGTTTTGCCTCCGACTCGGTCGCTAAGTTCGCCAACATCATTGTTGTTTCGATCGTCAAAATCTGACAAAGATTCATCGCTAAAACTATCAAATAATCTGTCCAAAACATACGGCGGTAAATCGTCAGTTGAAGTAACGCAGTCCGCCATTGCGGCCATAGCAGATTTTGATAATCCATCATTGAAAACCGCAAAAATCTCCGTAAAATGATATTGAGCGATAATAAATAATTGCTGCTACCGAATAGCTAATTCATTCGCCATGGCAACCGTATATAACAAGTGGCTCAACTTAGTGGATAATTATGAGTAAAAGCGATTTAAATGGTGAACGTAGCCAATGCCGGAATATCGGCCTGTCATACTGTAGCGTCACACATCGCGAGGCCGGAATACCGGCCTGTCGTACTAAAATGGTTAAAGCTGCTTCCTCAAATGGTACAGCCTACTGCAAATCCGGTTCACTTATGTCCAGATATGTAGTGTGTGACTAGTTTAAGTAATGTGCGCAGTCTGTTAAAAAAATGCCTATTTTTTCAATCATCGAAAGAATTGACTAGTTGTTACATCTGGTAATATCAAAATAGTGGATATCCAAAATGGTAAACACTGTGGGTCAATGCTGATCATGGGCGTAACCTCCATCCTCTCGTCGATCACATGACAAAGTTACAAAATGGTAAACACTGTGGGTCAATGCTGATCATGGGCGTAACCTCCATCCTCTCGTCGATCACATGACAAAGTTACAAAATGGTAAACACTGTGGGTCAATGCTGATCATGGGCGTAACCTCCATCCTCTCGTCGATCACATGACAAAGTTACAAAATTTCACCAAGGAAGAAAATCGTGATTTTTAAGAATTTTTATTTTCACTTCAGTTAATGCTTGAACAAGCATTAATTAATTTAATAGTCCGTCTGATGATTTCACAAAAACTACATATAAAAGTTGCACAAACGAGCTAGCATGTTGCAGTGAATACTAGGTAGGTTTAGTTTTTCGCAAAATTAATTCGAAATGAGACTACCAAAAAAATCGAATCGATTAAGCACCTTTAAACTTGTTATTAATAAGAGCGATTTTTATGATGGATTCATCTAAAGATCGAAATCATGCTGATGAGCTCATAAACTTGCTTTCTGTATTTCTCTAGTATCAATAATAATAACAAAACAAATTGCTAAGCATGACCAGGGATGCATGAGAGACATCATTTGAGCGAAGGACCGCAGAGAATTTAGTGTGGAAATGCAATTTCGAAAAAAAACATGTCCTGAGATTTTTCCAGAAGGTATAGTTATAGTTTCATAATTAACCTTGACACCCTAGTTTTTACATACCGACACAGTCTTTCATGGCAGGGTGCCACTCGCCCTTGTCCCCACATGTCAGTACCCTGTAGTCGACCCATCCGGGGAACACTTTGTCGTCACAGCACGAAGTGTTCACAACGGTGCGCCAGCCACAACTAGTTGAGTTGACGACCATGCCACGCCACTTTGGCAGGGACCTGCACCTCACCACTAGTGTTGATGGACAGAACCACGCAAGTCGTCAGTGAACGCATTCATATGAAACTGGTGCAGGTAACTATTTCATTTGTACGCTGATATATATATCTTATGTAAAGCCTTTTGAGCTGTTTATGGATAATGCACTTTATAAGATATATATATATATATATCTTATAAAGAGCATTATCCATAAACAGCTGAAAGGGCTTTACATAATAAATTAATGATAAAATTATAAGTAGTGTATAAAATAAATGTCTCAATTAAAATATGTTATAAGGTCAATAAAAATATGCATTACAAATAATTAATATGGAATTATGGAGGTAAATGAAAATATATAAATTACAAAAAGCATAAAATATTGATGTCATGATTAGTACATAATTAAAATGGATGGTGAGCGAAAATACAATGTATCAAGAAGATAAAAACATTGAGCAATAAAATGTCAGTACTAATTGAAGGCACTACAATGATAAACAAACCAATTTCTGTGGAATATATTTCTGAATGCAAGCAGCCTCAGAAACACATACCCACATATGTATACATCCATAACAGATTTTACCACATACCACCACATCTGAGTGAAGATGTTCATCAGACTGGATGGTTTAAATGAGTAATGTTTTTACTTATTTTGGCCTCCTCCTAGTCTACTATGTGATTCTGTTGAGTCATGTGATCTGTGATAGCTGATTTACGCATCTTTTTTTCCTATGTTTTGATAAAGACAGGGATGACACAACACATGACCGACCATCTAAACAGAGTGGATGAGACAAACAGCATCAAATTCACACAAGAAGAAGAAGCAGAAGAACGATACCATTCTTGGACACATTACTAGTGAGGAAGGAATCGAGAGGTGAAACTACTAATCTTCAGAAAGAACACCCATACAGACCAATAAAACTTTTCCTCACACCATCCATCCCACACTTTTGACAGAGGAGGAAGATAAACAGAAAGAAAGAGGACACATCAAGGAAGCTCTAATGAGATGCGGCTCTAACGAGATGCGAGTATCCACAATGGACCACATCAACAATACAGAGAAAGATGAAAGCAAAGAAGGAAGATAACATCATGAAAAAGACGGTGGAAAAAGACAAGAGCAAAGGCATGGTGGTACTTCCATATGTCCAAGGATTATCCGAAACCACATCACGGATCATGAAGAAATACAATGTGAATACAGCAATGAAGCCTCACAACACCATCAAGAGGTCACTAGAAAGACCAAAAAACAAAGTTGAACCACAAAAGATATGCGAATGGGTGTATTCCATAATGTGTAAGAACTGTAATGCCACATACATCGGAGAAACGAAACGTACCATAGGAACCCACATCAAAGAACACAAAGAAGATGCTGAGAAAGGATCTGCTAGCAGACCCTACACCAGAAGCAACAGAAAAACATAGGAAAAAGAGATGCATAAATCAGCTATCACAGATCACGACTCAACAGAATCACATAGTAGACTGGAGAACAAGAGGCATCAAAGAAGTGATATAGATAAGACAAACCAATGACAGCAGGAATCGAGATGACGGCCAATACCGACTCTCACATATCTATGATGATCTCTTGAAGGGCCACCAAGGGCGATACATGACCAGAGTGACATGTCTGCATAGAATGACTACCATGTGGCCACCTAGCGGTAGTCATCTGAAGAAGATTGCTGATAGCAGCGAAATGTCATGGGAAGAAAAGGGTAAACTGACTGTGAAGTAAAAAATATTACTCATACCACCACATCATTGTGTGAGACCATGGAAGACTTCGGGGGAATCATAAACATTCCTATACACTTATCCAAGTTTAGCGTGTTAGATTATTTGTTTGACTTGGAATATTATTTAGATTTAAAACAAATAACATGATTAAAATCTACCAGTGCAGTTGATAAGAGTTGGCTGCCATTCTCCGTCGATGCTGCAGTTTGTGACTTTAGAGAAGACTCCACGACGAAACCAGTAGCCTGGCACACACGTGTAGTTGATGGAACGGCCATACGTCGCATTCATAACGACTTTACTGCTGGCGTAGTAGACCACTGGCTGAGGCCCGCACTTCACCGCTGAAAACAATATCATTATCACATACTGGCAAAGAAACAGTATTACAGTGATAGCCTAAACAAACATAGAGCAAATGCAGTGGAGTAAATTGACCAAGTGCTTAGACTTTAAACAACAGCATCTTGATCAGCTGGCATACAGGCTGTATACATTTATATTTTATATATAACTGAACTACGTTTAATGATTCATCTAGATCTGCTTGCAACTGACACTTAGAGTACAAGTTGTACACACGTTGACAGCCATCCTGCAAGCCATCCCACTGTCCCGTCTCATTGCATTTGACAGTGATGACACGACCAGAGTCAAAGGTGTAGCCTTTCTCACACGTCACGTTCACCAAACTGCCAAACATCAGTTCCTTCGGTCCAACTGACACATGTGGGATAGAGCTGATTTCATGACAGAAGATGGCTGTAATTAAATATATTACACATTACTGCGGTAGCAGAATAGTAGACTTACCTGCTTTGTTCATTAAATAACCTTACAAAAATTTATCATGAAGCGACTTAAAACTGAAATGTTAAACTAGTTACAGATAAATAGAATCTCCCCGTGACTTCACATGCATCACCTGCTAGATCACTGCTGTGTCGTACTCACAGGTTTATCAGCAATAGTGATATATTAGTGATAAAAAAAATGCAGACAACACAGAATACTGAATGATTGTTGTGTGTCAAACCCAGATCTGGGGGTCAATTACATTGAAAGTATTATATTACTAATGCATCTAATTTCTTGTCACTCTGCTGATGGCATCAATTTATGATACATTCAACGTCATTGGGGTTTTTTCGTTTTGCCTATTCTGCCATTGATATCATTAAAAAGGCTTCCATTTTGTGGTCTAAATATGAAGCTCAACAAACTAGTTTTAAATACTATAAAACTTGATAAAAGTGCAAGTAAAATGTTGATGTTACAGAGTACACACCCTAATGTAGGCATTAAATGTGCATTACATCTCACTGGTTGAGATCAATAAACAACACATCTCTTGAGGATTCATGCCAATTTTGAGACTGCCTAACCCTTTCATTTTAATGTATCTTTGATCTGGGGTTTCTGAGGGTTTAGATGTGAGAGAAGTTTTCTTATTTTCATTTTCATAACTAGTGCAATACAAAGCTAACGTTTGCATCCTCCATCTACGTAGTCCCAAGCGACACCATTGCAGTATGCCAGATGCATCTTGGTCCTGTTATCAAACGAGCTTCCCGGCTGACAGCTGATATTGACAATGACTCCCTTGTCTGTGACCACTTTCATTGGGATCGTGCCGGGAAGTCGGGGCAGAGGGGGGCATCTGTCGGCTGTAGGGAAGACAGATTAAATGGTCTATGTTCAACAGTATACTCAGTGACAGGAAACATTACACAGATAATGTTCAGAGAAACCACTGATTAATTTTCAGTTAAATTAAAAATCAATTAATCATTCACCACATATGTATTGCGCAATAATTTTTTTAATTTTTTTTTTAATCAGTTATATGGATATGAACATGAAACTATCTGAGAACACACTTTACCTGCACAAGACAAATCTGTCTCATTCCATTTGCCACTCTCCAGACAGATGATACTTTTCAAAGTCACGCCATCCATAAAACGCATATTCTCACTGCAGTTGTATGAAACTATGTCTCCGAATGTGTAGTTTTCTCCAGTAGTCTGGGAGTTGTTCACACTTGGAGGGGGAGGACAAATGATTTCTAGAACACAGACACAAGAAATGTAACTAAGACATAAAAGAATATAACAGTAGCCAAGACAAATTGATACAGTTAATAATGAAAATTCACAATATGTAATTGTTCTGTCATAAATGACACACCAATCAGAAACTAGGTATATTTACAAGATATTCAAACTCAAGAAAAGTCAATCTACTATTAAAGGTGATGTGGACAATAAATCCATGCTTATGTTGAATTAAATAGTTTCTACGTTTAGACAGCAAACAATATTCCACATGAATAGCACTTTGACTTTTATACTTCTTTGAAAATGACAATCAAAGGTATTGACCCTTAGGTAAATTTACCGTCTAATAAAGCGTTGCCTGGCCCATGTGTATTCGTGTGCATCGTAAATGCTATTAAGCCCCCTTGGCAAAACAATTTATAGAATTCTAAAAAAAAAAAAAATTATTCTAAAGAGAATAGTAGAATTTTTTTTTTCAACTATAGAATACTACAGATTCTATAGAAATAGTTTGTCTACTTAAATTTTCTATAGATTTCATATAATGTTATAGAATTCTACACAGCATAGCACAATACTGTATAGAAAACTATAGCAACTATAAATTCTATAGCCATGTCTGCAAAAATTCTATAGAATATTCTATAAAAACAATTCTACATAATATACTATAAAAATTCTATACATATTTTTTTGCTAAGGGCCCAATCTATGTCAACATACCTGTTCAAGAAAGCCACAAATTATAAAACTGTATATTCGCTAAGCAATTATTCACTAAACGTAAAAATTTAATATGCCTAGTATAGCACCTTGACATTCTTGCATAGTCACATTCCTCTGACTGTTGGCCACACATTCTATGGCCAGACTCGTAGTTCCATCCACAAAGTGGTAGCCGGTGTCACATTTTACTTCCACCACCATTCCATAGTCAGTCAGCTTGGTACTGACTGCGCCATGGGCAGGGATGGACAATGTCGGACATTGGTCAACTGGTACAGACAAGTAATAATCATTTGGTCAGTTATAATACATCCATGCATGTATGGATATATAATTGTATATAACATACAAGGACCCCCTAATTGTACGTTATATGGAGTTGTGTCATACATGGAGGTGATGAAGACCAGGGACTTGTTTCACTAAGATACAGTCATAAGAACAAATCCACCATAAAGTAAAATCCATCATTAAATTGTACGGATGTTTTGAAAAACATTTCTCCAAGGTGCTCATTAAATTCATTCTATGCTTAGGAACAAAAGTTCCAGTGGGTATAACTGGACATAACTGGTTGAAAAGTGGTTAAATGACGACTTTTATACCACTTTTTTAATTGACATATTCTGTTCACTGGACCAAAAGCAAACATTTCTTACAAAATATGTTATCATATCACACAGTCAGTTTAGACAGGTTTTGATAACAAAAAGCTCGAAGAACTTAAACCATGATGATATTGACTTGAAGGGCTTTAGGAAGGTTAAAGTTGTGCATTGTGAGTTAAGTATATGACTTCACTTATGCTTCACCAAGGTTTGGTAAAGCTCTATCAATAGCAAATAATTAATCACTGAACACGCATGCATGCACAAGCTATAACATAATTATTATTAAAAAGAATTATACAATGTTTGCTCTGTCAAGTTATATTAAATATATTAAAAGAAGTTTAACTACCTTTCAGAATCACACATTTTTCTTATCGGTGCTTTCGAGGCTTTCTACGTTCCTTCATCAAGGTGTCACGTGACCATATTGGGGTTGTCACCTGACTACAGTTCCAGAAAAATCGCAGGAAGTTCAACCGAGACGGGGGTTGCTACCTTCTCGAGATTTTATTGGAGCTGCTGTCATGTGACCACCACCAACTTGGTCACATGATACTAGAGAGCAGTTCAGCCTGACACTATCACAGGGACTAGGGTGTTAAAAGTTCCAGCAAGAAAACATTTGTAACTCTGAAAGTTAGCTTTGTTTAACACTTGTTCCTTATTATCTTGTAAACAATAATAATAATTTTAAATGTATTCACAACAAACCTTATAAAATATACATTTTATTTAAGGTCGTGAGTATAAAACATAAATATACAAGTAAATACAGCATCATTTAGGATTAAATAATAATAAATGAGAGTATATTTTAAACTGCAGTAAAATAAATTTATAGATTTAAAATTATTTAAATAAGTGAAGTAAAATGTATAACTTAGCGATTTAATAAATAGATGGGTAAAATACATAATATCAGTAAGTTAACTAAAATAGTCAAGTTAAAATTGTTGTGGTCTCGCGAGTCACAGTTGTTTAGTCAAATGTATTGTTGTGGTCTCGCAAGTCACACTTGCTTAGTCAAATATATTGTTGTGGTCTTACGAGTCACTGTTGCTTAGTCAAATATATTGTTGTGGTCTCACGAGTCACTGTTGCTTAGTCAAATATATTGTTGTGGTCTCGCGAGTCACTGTTGCTTAGTCAAATATATTGTTGTGGTCTCGCGAGTCACTGTTACTTAGTCAAATATATTGTTGTGGTCTCGCGAGTCACTGTTACTTAGTCAAATATATTGTTGTGGTCTCGCGAGTCACTGTTACTTAGTCAAATATATTGTTGTGGTCTCGCGAGTCACTGTTGCTTAGTCAAATATATTGTTGTGGTCTCGCGAGTCACTGTTACTTAGTCAAATATATTGTTGTGGTCTCGCGAGTCACTGTTGCTTAGTCATATATATTGTTGTGGTCTCGCGAGTCACTGTTGCTTAGTCAAATATATTGTTGTGGTCTCGCGAGTCACTGTTGCTTAGTCAAATATATTGTTGTGGTCTCACAAGTCACTGTTGCTTAGTCAAATATATTGTTGTGGTCTCACGAGTCACTGTTGCTTAGTCAAATATATTGTTGTGGTCTCACGAGTCACCGTTGCTTAGTCAAATATATTGTTGTGGTCTTGCAAGTCACTGTTGCTTAGTCAAATATATTGTTGTGGTCTCGCGAGTCACTGTTTCTTAGTTAAATATATTGTTGTGGTCTCGCGAGTCAAATGCTTAGTCAAATATATTGTTCAGACAATATGTTTTAAAAGCATATAAAGAGTTACAATTTCATAGTACTGGTCTGAGAGTGTTCCAGATCCTTGCACCAGAAACTGAGTTCTTTGTTTGCTTTAACCTTCAAAACGAGTGAATAAAGGTTTACCTTTGCAGTCGTCCACATCATCCCATTGTCTGTTTGCTAGACAGCGCACATATCTGTGTGTCTTGCCACCTGAGAAGCGATGTCCTGGCTGGCAGCGAAGTTGGACCAAAGAACCAATGAGGGAGGTGTAGGGTCCATCGACCATTGCATGGTCGAAATACGGCACTGGTCCACATCGCTCTACAACAGACCAAACCGGGACGTTACAGTTTATGCTGCATTGTCATGACTGAGTTAAACTTGTCCTGTGATGGAAAACAACAAGAGAGAGTCCAACTTTTAAAATATATAACTGGGTGAGAAGAATTGTGGGAGTGAAAAGATTTAACAAGATTTAACAAGATTTGCCATCCAAGCCAAAGGCCCAGATGGCAAGTGGACAAGGAAGCCATTGGCTTATCGAGAGTCCAACAATGTTCACCTACTTATAACCCGCCCTCCTGATATATGTGTCAACCTTGTTTTTAAACATATTCACGCTGCTAGCAGTTACACAATCTGTAGACAGTTTGTTCCATTCATTTATTGTCCTCTGTGAGAACGAGTGCTTCCTGATGTCCAATCTACATTGATCCTTTACTAATTTTACCTCATGTCCTCTAGTTCTGCTATCCTTCTTGATTGAGAAAAACATATTTCTATCAATATTTTCATACCCATTCAATATCTTAAAAACTTCAATCTGATCTCCTCTTAACCTCCTTGTCTCTAGAGTTGTTAAACCACATTCTTTCAGGCGTTCTTCATAACTAAGGTCTCTAAGTTCTGGAATCATTTTAGTTGCTCTCCTTTGTATGCGTTCAAGCATATCTATATCCTTCTTACGATATGGTCTCCATGCTTGTATACAGTATTCTAAATGAGGTCTAACTATTGCTTTATAAAGAGGTATAATTAACTTTTTTCCCTTATATGTTATGTTTCTTCTAATCAATCCAAGAATTTGATTACCCTTTGAAGCTGCAATACCACACTGCTCTGAAACTTTCATATCAGCGCTTATTGTAACTCCTAAGTCCTTTTCTTTTACAGTAGTACCAAGAACAGTAGCTCCCATTTTATAGTTTACATTCAAGTTCCCATGTCCTGTATGTAGGCATTTACATTTCCCAAAATTGAACAGCATCTGCCATTTCTCAGACCATTTCACTAATCTGTCTAGATCGTTTTGTAAATGTTGTTTATCACCATCAGTATTAACCTTTCTAAACAGTTTTGTGTCGTCCGCAAATTTCAGTACGTTACTTGTTATACTCTCGTCCAAGTCATTGATATAAATTAAGAATAATATAGGTCCTAATACTGATCCTTGAGGTACCCCACTCAAAACCGATTTCCAATTTGAAACTTCGCCATCTACTACAACTCGTTGTCTTCTGTCAGTCAGCCATTGTTCTATCCAGTCAGTTATGCTATCCCCGATACCATGGGCTTTTAATTTAAGTAGCAATCTTTGATGTGGCACTTTGTCAAAAGCTTTCTGAAAATCTAAGTAGATAATATCTACTGGCGATCCCATGTCTATCCACTTAGTGATTTCTTCCAAAAAACATAACATATTTGTTAAGCATGACCTCGCTTTAAGGAATCCATGTTGAGATGAATTTAATAATTTATGCTTAACGAGGAAGTCCACCATATGGTCTTTAATTAACCTTTCTAATAATTTACAAATCACTGACGTTAAACTCACTGGTCTGTAATTCTCTGACTTATTTCTCGAACCCTTTTTAAATAATGGTATGATGTTTGCTTCTTTCCATTCAAACGGAACAACTCCCTCTTTTAATGACAAGTTGAATACTCTTGCAAGTGGTATACTGATTTGATCTACTGTTTCCATTAGTAATTTTGGAGGAATCCCATCCACTCCCGGTGATTTGTTATCCTTCATTGCCTTTATTTTCCTAGCTACCAATTCTGGAGTTACAACTAACGGTCCTAAATAGTCAGATTTAGCCCCCTGAAATTTAGCATCAGCAACTGGTAATGAACTAATATCTTCTTTTGTAAACACTGAACTGAAGTAACCATTTAGGTCTTCCGCCATTAAAAACCCCTGTGATATTATATTTCCAGCACTGTCTTCTAGAGGTCCAACCTTGTCTTGTACGTTTTGTTTACTCCTGACATATGCATAAAAACTCTTGCTGTCAGTTTTTATGTTACATGCCAGTTTTTGCTCATAGCTTCTTTTAGATTGTCTGATTTCAGTTGTAGCTGCATTAAGTGCCTCTTTGTATTTTGCATAGTCTTCTTCCTTTCTGGTACGCCTATAAACCCTCCACATAGTTTGTTTTAGCATTATTTTTCTAATTGCCTCTTTTGACAAGTGTTTCTTTCTACACCGTTTTCCTTGTTTTCGGAAGGGAACAAATTTATCAATGATACTCTCAATTTCATATTTTAGAATATTCCAACATTCAATTGCAGTCTTATCCATCAGCATGTTATTCCAATCTAGCTGTGCTAAGTATTTTCTCATATCTTTGTAGTTACCTTTGTGGAAGTTTCTCTTGTACGTTTTCTTATTTTTACTTTCTGATTTTACATTGATGTCAAAATGTATTTGATTATGGTCACTATTACCCAATGGTTCAAATATTTTTACATTGTCCACTAATTCTTGTTGTGATGACAAAACTATATCTAATACATTTTCTCCCCTGGTTGGTTCTAGTACGTGCTGAGTAAGAAAGCTATCCTGGATTAAACATAGAAATTGTTGATCCTCAATCCCTGTGCTCTCTAGAGAATTCCATTGTATGTGTCCATGGTTAAAATCTCCCATTATGATACATTCCCCTTTACTAACTTCCTTTATAGCGTTTTTTATTTTTGTGTTGTCCTCTTCGTTTATGTTTGGACTTCGGTAAACTAATCCAATAGTTAATTTTGAATTTCCTGAAACAATTTTGCACCAAACAGCTTCATCGCAATCTGCTTCCCTTTCTAGTTTTATTTCATAAGCCTGAATAGATTCTTTAACATATAAAATAACTCCCCCGCCCCTTCTTCCTATTCGATCTTTCCTAAACATGACGTATCCTGTCAGTCCTAATTCAGCATCTGTTATATCTATGTTAGCCCATGATTCAGTTATACCAATTATGTGAGGGTCAATATCTTCTACCATAATGTTTAATTCGTTTTTCTTATTTACTATGCTCCTTGCATTTAAACATACGCATCTATAACCTTTTTCAGAGATGATTTTCGGATGATTTGATATTGGTTTATCTGTGCTAGTGGCCTCTTGTTCTGCTTGAGACACCTCTAGGTAACCCCCCTGCACTTCTAGTTTAAAGAATGTTTACTTCCAAAAATATTTGTCATTGTACCCAAGTCGCTATCTACTGCTGCTGAAAGTTTGTCCGCGAATACTGCCGCCCCCTTTCCACTTAAATGAAGCCCATCCTTCATGTACATATCAGCCCTCCCAACAAAACTTCCCCATAAATCCACCTTCCTCTTCCCTACACAGCCTCTGGACTAACATGTTAATTGCCATCCCCCGACAATTTCGATATTTATGACCCCTCCTGCCCATTACAGGTAAAATCCCTGACAGTATTACCTGCTCAACCCGCGTCTGTTTTAGTGTTCTGACCAACTGCCTATATTTCCTAACTATGGCAGTTGTACCCTCCCTCTCTACGTTATTTGTCCCTACATGTACTAAAACAGATCCACCCTTACCCGAGCCTACGATGTTTTTTACCCTCTCAGTTATCGCCTCTATTTTGGCTCCAGGCAAGCAGACCACCACATCATCTCCCTTGTTTAAGACTCTGTCGGTCTTCCTAACTATCGAATCCCCCACAAACACCCTCGCTCTCTTCCTCACCCCCTCTATCACTGCTGCAGAATAACTCTTCCTTTCGATCCCCTCCATCACATTCTGTCCTGACCCCTTCCCTTCCGTCTCCCCCACTCCCTTCTCCTTCCCTCCTGTCTCCCCTACTCCCCTCTCCTTCACTCCGGTTGTTTTCCCTCCCGTCTCCCCCACTCCCTTCTCCTTCCCTCCTGTCTCCGCTACTCCCCTCTCCTTCACTCCGGTTGTCTTCCCTCCCGTCTCCCCCACTCCCTTCTCCTTCCCTCCTGTCTCCGCTACTCCCCTCTCCTTCACCCCGGTTGTCTTCCCTCCCGTTCCTTTCCTTCCCGTCTCCTTACGTCCTGTCTCCCTATGACCTGTCACCTTCCCTCCTCTCAGCTTCCTCCCAGGCTGAGGTGAGCTCTCCCTAGCATCTCTTGTGTCTTTCCCCACTTTATCGTCTACTGTTCCCTCACCGGAACTACCGGCACAACTCCCCTGTTCCCTTCCCACCATTGCCACAACGAGCAGCCTCAGCTCTTCCAACTCCACCTCTAGTTCCTTCATCCTTGTGCATCCCCTACACTCAAAACTAAAACTATCTGCCTGGACCTCAGCCCAGGACTTCTCGCACCCAGACTTGACGAAATCTACCCAGTTACTACAACTGCCACAAATTAAGTGCCTTGTGGCCTTTAACTGCCGTTTGCACGGCGCCATCATACAATTTAGTTTTAATTAGTTTGCTACGTTAGCCTTGAATAAGGCTGTTTTTGTGATCAAAAGAACACTTTAGGCTAAAAATCCTGCCACCTAGCGAATACGGAGAACACTGTGTAACAAAACAACGAACTCAGTGTGTACTAATTTACGCTAAAATCCTGCTGTTAATTCCTTTTTACCGAAAACGTTGACTACCACTATGTCAGATATTACCTTATGTATGTAATTTAAGTAAATAAATCACTTTATCTTATGTATATATTAGCTAATGTAAACGATAGCTCGATGCACGGGTTGAATGACCTGTAAACAAACTCCCTTTTATCACTCGTTGAGTTTGAATCCGGGAAAAAAAAATACTACCTCTGTTAACAACAACGGTTTCTTAATATATGTCTACAAGAAGTTGGTGAACAATATATGTATAATACTAATACTTATTCTAACCAATATTCACTGTTACTGACTATTCACTGTTATCTAAATTTTCGAATTGTAAACACCCCTATTAACGCTCGCTGAATTCCCTGACAGAATCCGAAACTAACTTACTCTAAAATACTCCCTCTGACTAATAATTAACAAAACCTGTTTCCTAATATATGTCTACAATACGTTTGTGTATAATATATATGCAATAGTAATACTTATTCTATTTGATATTCCACGTATTTCTGTAAATGATCTACACCAAATTCAAGTCGCTGCACCAAGTCCAAGTCCAAGTAGTCGAATTTTAAAGAGAAGACAAGTGGAGACTGGAGGAGCTGAGGGTGGAGGTTGGTGAGAGTTTCAGGAGGAAGTCCATGAGGAGTCGGTTAAAGTGGGCTGGACACGTGGAACAAATGGAAGAGGAATGGTTATTGAAGAGAGCAGATGCACTCAGAGCGGACGGAAGGAGGAAATTTGTGAATGAGCTGGGAGAGCAGCATGAAGAGGGATTTGGGAAAACTAGGAGGGGAGTGAAGAACGAGAGCGAGATAGAGGGGGGAGTGGAGATGGCAGGAAACATGATTAGTTAATATAGACACAAGTCTGAGACTAGTATCGGAGCCAGCCTCACACCGGACTTCAGGGAAGAAGAGAAGAAAGAAGGTATTCAAATTTGAAATTGTTGCATTAAACAAATAATTTAATTATTACAATTAATTGATAACAGAAGTTAGATATTTTAACTTTGTGTGTAGCTTACTGCGACAGCCATCGAGTTGTGGGTACCACACCCCGCGGCCTGTACACTGTGTCTCCTGTGTGTTAATACCACTCGTTAAGAGAAGGTCACTGTCGCATGTGTACTTCACGATCTTGCCAATCTCACCAACTTTTGTGTTAGCAACAGCGTTTGCCAAGTGTGGAACAACACTGCATGAGATTGCTGTTAGAAAACAAATTAATATGTTGAACTTGATAACACTAATGATTAGGATGAAAACTTACATTCCGCATCAATTGGGAAACAAAACTGGCCATTGACAGTGTGACAGATAACAATACAATCACGCCTAGAAATCTGAAAGCGATTGAAAGCGATAAACTGCCCTCATAAAATAATCCTGAGCAGAGCGATTTACTCTTCTAGAATTAACCATATTTTATTAAGTTGGTTGAGTGCTTTCCTTGCTAGCACCTTCCTGGTCTTGGTACTCACCCAGGAGCCAAAGTATGTTTAGTCATCGACCTTCTCCAAAACAGATCCTGCCCTGGTAACGATACTGATGTGTTCAGGGTGGCTGTAAGCCAACAACTTTGTCTTGTCTTGATATGTCCTACCCACTCCCATCTTCTGATATTTACTTCACTCTGCTGAACTTCTTTAAATTGTTTTTATTCAGGATATGTTTATTTGACATAACATACAACCATCTAACTTTCAGAATCCTCCTTAGACACTTTCATTTACCTTCTTGTAAGCTACAAAAACATAAAATACTATCTACGTTTGCATTGAGGTTGAGCACTCCATCGACCGTCACTCTGACAGACAACAGTCCGGGACTTGCCACCTTCAGACATCTCATAGTCGGCATGACATGTCACTGTGACAGTGTCTCCAATGTTAATCCCAGTGCCCCTGGTGTCCATGTTCTCCCCGATGCGGAAGCGACGGCATGCCACACGAGCTACAACATAACAAGTAGATTTGGAGCAAATAATTTACATCACCTGAACTACAGCATAACAAGTAGATCTGGAGCAAGTAATTTACATCACCTGAACTACAGCATAACAAGTAGATCTGGAGCAAGTAATTTACATCAATCGGAATACAGCATAACAAGTAGATCTGCAGCAAATAATTTACATTACCCAACAGCTACAACATAACAAGTAGACTTGAAACAATTTAAAATGGCTGATCCTTGTTAGCAAAGGGTGGTAGTAGTTCTACAGTACCCCTGGGGTGGTAGTAGTACTACAGTACCCCTGGGGTGGTAGTAGTACTACAGTACCCCTGGGGTGGTAGTAGTACTACAGTACCCCTGGGGTGGTAGTAGTACTACAGTACCCCTGGGGTGGTAGTAGTACTACAGTAGCCCTGGCAGATCGACATGTTGAAACATAAATTTGTCAGTATTATTGTATTACTGCAATGATTGCACATGGCAATAAATTTGATCTTATCTTATCTTATCTTAACACAGCAACTGAAAAATCAGTGTTTCAACAGATCGATCTGCCAGGGGTACTGATGTAGTCAGAAGCCCCTGGCAGCAGGTAGGTCTGCCAGGGGTACTGATGTAGTCAGAAGCCCCTGGCAGCAGGTAGGTCTGCCCGGGGTACTGATGTAGTCAGAAGCCCCTGGCAGCAGGTAGGTCTGCCAGGGGTACTGATGTAGTCAGAAGCCCCTGGCAGCAGGTAGGTCTGCCAGAGGTACTGATGTAGTCAGAAGCCTCTGGCAGCAGGTAGGTCTGCCAGGGGTACTGATGTAGTCAGAAGCCCCTGGCAGCAGGTAGATCTGCCAGGGGTACTGATGTATTCAGAAGCCCTTGGCAGCAGGTAGATCTGCCAGGGGTACTGATGTATTCAGAAGCCCCTGGCAGCAGGTAGATCTGCCAGGGGTACTGATGTATTCAGAAGCCCCTGGTGGCGAGGATGGATTGTCGTGAACTTCACTTAAGTTATTTCATCATGTATCAAGCTACAATGATGACCATCATCTGCCATGAGCTTTGGCTACATGTCCTGCAAGGCTCTACAGGGCTAGATTTCAAGGAGAAAAGTCTGGTAATCCATATGGATTAACAATGTATTTAATTCAGTTATCCATCAAATAAACTGGTGATCCACAAAATAACTAATTTAACGTGGATTGTAGCATCATGGAAACTGCCATTGTGTAAATAAAAAAATTTGGACAATACAAATTAAACACTCTAGTCTAGAACATAAATAAATAACCACATTCTTTACGTTAAAAACGAGTAGATAGGAACTTCACTGTATAGCAGTTCATATGGCAGAGAGAAGGATGAGTTTTGATCTAAAAATTAAACATAAAATTCAACAAAATTACATTGCTGACTACACGTGAATCAACAGGTGTTTCCTGCGCTGACTGAATTGTGAATTTAAATGTTCAACGAATAAATATATTGGCAATTCATTTATTGCAACACTCCCACGGTGGTGGTTCTGAGATTTCTTTAATAAGTTGTAATGTGATAAAATAAAAAACCTTAGAATATGAAGTATCAACATTGTTAACAAATAAAGCCTATGTAAACATACACTTATACCAGTTGATGTTACAAACGTGTAAGATGTAAGCTAAATAAATAAAATTTACCATTGAATTTCACTTTGAAAGGCCTTTCTGTGGTGGGTCCTCTTGAGCTAGGTCCTTGAGTTGTTGACTGTTCAGTTGAAGGTCCTTGAGTTGTTGATTGTTCAGTGACAGGTCCTTCAGTTGGTTGTTCAGTAGAAGGTCCTTTATTTGGTTGTTCAGTGGAAGGTCCTTCATTTGTTGGTAGGTCTGTTGAAGGTCTTTTAGTTGATCCTTCAGTTGAAGGTCTTTTAGTTGGTTCTTTAGTTGAAGGTCCTTTAGTTGGTTCTTCAGTTGAAGGTTTTCCAGTATTATGTCCTCCTGATGGGACACGGTGATTCCCTGGAACTGTAATAATTATTTTGTCATTATTTATAATTCTGAAAATTACTGGCAACCATATACCTCTTTATGCAATAACCAACACAAGTCAGATGTAGTAGAGATTGAAAAGGGCCAAATAAATGACGTTTTATTGCAAAGTGGACTGCTTATCACGCAGCCACTTTGGGAAGCACATTAACAGGAATGTGAGCTCCTCAAAGCAAACCAGACAGGAACTGAACACATGTACAGCCCCGTCCGGCAAGTTTCTCAGAGCCCACATTCCTACAGGCATGACGATAACATATATACATCAAGAAGTCGTCATGAACATGTAATGCAAAGAATACAGACATTCCACCACCAATACACAAATTTAATTACAAACAGGTGGGGCCATTTCGCTAACCTATATAAACATAAGCCAAGAATACTGATGAAGAAACAGGAAGCCTGTCTGCGCAGAAAACCCCATGAACACCAACTACTAGGGGATAAACCCCTGTGTTCATCTAGTATAAAGCGAAAAGTGGGGAAAGCGGTTTCGACATCTTCCAACTTCCTATTTCATCAACGATGTACAATCGCATTTTACACTAAGTATTGAAAATAAGGAAGGAAGGTGGGGAGGAGGGCGGATTTCGAGAGACAAATTTTCTAGACACAACTTCGCGATGCAGAGACTGGAACAGGAGTGAAAGATTCCAGCTGCTGGCTCTGGTTTGAACTGGTTTCCGTTAAGCCGTGATTGGCTGAATATCGTGGAGTAATACAAATTATTTGGCCAAATAGTTCCGGTGTAGTCTCGGACACCCAGGGCAAGACTTGCCTTGGTTATCTCATAAAATCTGTTATGCAGCTGTAAGTTGCATAAATCCATTTATGCAATAACCAACACAAGTCAGATGTAGTAGAGATTGAAAAGGGCCAAATAAATGACGTTTTATTGCAAAGTGGACTGCTTATCACGCAGCCACTTTGGGAAGCACATTAACAGGAATGTGAGCTCCTCAAAGCAAACCAGACAGGAACTGAACACATGTACAGCCCCGTCCGGCAAGTTTCTCAGAGCCCACATTCCTACAGGCATGACGATAACATATATACATCAAGAAGTCGTCATGAACATGTAATGCAAAGAATACAGACATTCCACCACCAATACACAAATTTAATTACAAACAGGTGGGGCCATTTCGCCACAAGGTCACCCACAAACATGTGACCACCCCACCGCGACCTAACCTTTTAAGCAATTCTGATATACTTCCTAAAAGCATCTGAGCTCCACCTGCCTGCTGCCCTGATTTGTGCATCTGACTCCCCCCGCAAGGCCGCTGCGGTAGCTGCACCGATGCGAAAACTGTGACCCTTAAATGAACTAGACTTGTATCCGCAAAAACTGAGGAGCCGTTTCAGAGACACATCGAATTCACCCCGGAGCATAGGTGAGCCATCCGGGTAACCGAAAAGGATACCTTGCACTGGGCCTCTGGCCTGAATAAACTCCCTCAAGAAAGCTGCCGGGTGGATGAGTGACCCTTCTAGGCATTCCCCTCTCACCTGCAGAGATTGCGGACCGTGGCGAGCACTGTGCTTAAAACGGCGGAAAGATACATTTATAAGGTCACCGGTCAACGTGACATCTCCCACGTGGAGACAGCCCTGCGTCATGTTCCTCGACCTGGGCACCATTTCTCCGACTCGCAAGTAGGCCCTGAAGGCAATGACCATCATGGCTCGGAGCATAGTGCACGTATAGGTTGATGCGAAAACAGTGGGGAGAGCCTGCACCAGGCAAGAAAGGATGGGTAGTGTGACAGGCAGGCGGACATCAGGAACAGATCCAAGATTCCGAGCGCCAGCCAGCAGCTTGACTACGATGAAGTTGCTAGTTGGATCTGGTAGGCCATTAATCTTGTGAAAATAGGCTAGTGCTGACACATTGGAAACAATTGTGGCAGGGGCAGCACCACTGGCATGCAGGTGTGCCACGAAGAGGAGGATCATTGCCACCGGTATTGGCAAAGAGGGATACATACCAAGCGACTGAAAGAAAGTTACTAACTTACCCCACGCCCGCTGATAGTGGGCTCTCATAGATGGCGCCAGTGAAGCCTCTAGCAACCGACTCAGAGATTCCCCAAGCCCGCTGGGGAGATACTGTAGGGAATTTCCCGTGGGCTGGCTTCTGCCCATGGTGCCAGAGCTCGGAATTCCCGTACCTGTGAACGTGATAGTTTGTCAGCTAAAGTGTTGATCCTACCTGGAATATGGCGGGCAGTGAAATTGATGTTGAAACGCAAGCACGCTAAAACCAGTGGACGGATTAAGGCCATGATGTGGGGCTCGCGTGACGTTTGCTTGTTAATAATTGGCACAAGAGCCTCATTGTCTGTGTAGAAACACACACTTCTGTTTGCCCATCTACCGCCCCACACGATCACTGCTGCCATTATAGGGTAAAGTTCTAGAACTGATATGTTGTATGAGCGCCATGATACTGGCCACTGCCCATAAAACCATGCGCCACCATACAGTGCCCCGAAACCTATACTTCCGGAGGCATCAGTGTACAGGTGCAAGTGGTCGCCCGTAAGGAAGTTGTCATCTAGGAAAAAGGACCGGCCATTAAATAGAAGCAAGAACTCCATTATTTATAATTCTGAAAATTACTGGCAACCATATACCTCTTTACGTTAGAATGTATCAGGCTTGTTAACAAATTATTGTCAATGCGTTTGAATACAAATGCAAATGTTTCACTTGATTCAAATGCAAATGCAAATGTTTTGGTTACACATTTGCATATGCATTTCAATTAATTTTAAATGTTTTGTTTGATTTGGGAAAAATAATGTCATCCAGTGGTGATTCTTGTTGACCAACAGTCACTAGTTAGCAAAAGATAAAGTTTTGGCAGGTGCAAATGGGAGGGAGGAATAGACAATTGACAGCTTACTGCCAATCATGGCAGAGAATGAAAGGCTAGTCCTTCAGGTAGGCCAGAATGGAACATTAACCCAAGACAATAGACTGTCCACTGGTGGGGTCACTGGGAAGACAACCTGGTGGATAATTACAGCTACCACTAATCACTCTCTGGCTGTAAATATTTAGGGCTGGCATTGCTAATGTTTACTCCCCCAATGAGCTGCCACCCCAAACCACCCCAACAGTGCCCAGACAACACAAGGGAGTCATTTGTCTGCATTGTTTGATTTGTTTCAATGAGCAGGTAATCTATCAAGCCATCAACTTATTTAACAAGATTCAACAAGATTGCCATCCCAAACAACAAGTTCCAGATGGCAAGTGGACAAGGAAGCCATTGGCTTATCTAGAGTCCAACAGTTTTCTCATCTTTGCTTAGCCCACCCTTATCAGATATCTGTCAATTCTATTTTTAAACATATTCACACTACTAGCATTAACACAATCATTTGGCAGTTTGTTCCATTCATTTATCACCCTCTGTGAGAAAGAGTACTTTCTCATGTCCAACCTACACTGCTCCTTAACTAATGCTACTTTGTGTCCTCTGGTTCTACTGCCTTCTTTAAGTTTGAAGAACATATTCCTATCAACATCGTCATAACCGTTCACTATTTTAAACACTTCTATTTGGTCCCCTCTTAGTCTCCTGGTCTCTAGTGTTGTCAAACCACATTGTAATATATAATAACTGTTATAGACCAGTTGGTCTTTTGTATTTAACAAATGAAATGTTTGTAGGTCGCATTCAAATGTTAATGTTTAAGGTACGCATTCAAATGCAAATGCATTTACAATTTCACGGAGGCATTTGAATGCGCATTCAAATGCTCAACATTCAAATGCGCATTTGCATTTGTTAACAAGCCTGTATGTGTAATTATATTACTTACATGTGAATGGATGTGGGACACTGTATGTGCATGAGTGCATGCTTGCGTGGTTGCATGGGTGCATGAGTGCGTGCATGGGTGCATGAGTGCATGCTTGCATGAGTGCGTGCTTGCTTGGGTGTGTGTGCGTAAATAAGAACATTTCTTTTGAGTGTAAATCCTTGAAAACTCACCTCAGAGGTCCACCAAAAGAAATGGTGGGGGAGACCAGCGGAGACCAGGGGAGAAGACGGAAGAGGGGAGGCTGGGGAGACCGGGGGAGAAGAGGGGAGATTGGACAGACCAGGGGAGACTGGGGGAGAAGAAGGGAGACCGAGGGAGAAGAGGGGAGACTGGGGGAGAAGAGGGGAGACCGGGGGAGAAGAGGGGAGACTGGGGGAGAAGAGGGGAGACCGGGGGAGAAGAGGGGAGACTGGGGGAGAAGAGGGCAGACCGGGGGAGAAGAGGGGAGACTGGGGGAGAAGAGGGGAAACCATAGGAGACTGGAGGCAACCGGGGAGACTGGGGAAGACTGGGGCTAGTTGTAACAAAGCATATTTAAGGATTGCGGTTCCAACTCTTACGCTATAAAAACTGTCAACGAAACCGTAAATATCTCCCACAGATAGCAACTGCATCAACAAATGCTTAACACAATACACATTTGCACAATGATATGTTTTATGAGGTTTCCTAAACAGAGATAGAATTTTGCAAAAAATATGTGGGGGCCAGGTAGCGATAGTGAATTTAGAAAATAGCCATGTGCTTGGCTAGCCGGTAAAATTATCGAATTAACTATTGACAAACAAATTTAAGCTTTCTCAACTCTCGTGTAAGTTCCCAATGGCAGCTCAGAAATGGGTTTGTTTACCCTACCATCATCCTACTGCCTCTTAGTAGGATTTGTAAAAACTAATGCACTGTGATGTGTTGTGCTTTTCAAGATGCATTGATATTGTAGTTCTATGCCATATTTAGGAGTCAGTCGGACCCCCAGATTCGGAACTATTGGGAGTATGGCAGTGAATCTGGGGGCCCACGGAACCCCGCTAAATTCGAACCCCGATAAAGTGTTACAATTTGTTGTAACAGCTAGTAGGGCAAGTTGCAACATATTTTACCACTGTGCCATAACATAACATACCAGTATACAACATTAATGGCTTTGAATTGTTTAAATATATATATATATATATATATATATTTATATATATATGACTGGCTCATAAAACTTAATGGGCCCTACTTAAATACTTGAATAAAAAACAATGGGCAGATCCCTTCTTGAAACACCGTGCAAATACTGTAATGAACATAATCATGTTAAATACAAAACGTTATCAATCACCATCTGAATAACAATGGATGGCACTTTTCTAACCCTTTGCCTACACCAAGTGACATTTTTCGCATGATACTACTATGTTACAACTTGCCCAGGGAAATGTTACAACTTGTCCAGGGAAATGTTACAACTTGTCCAGGGAAATGTTACAACTTGCCCCAGCACCAATCTCTTTTACAACAATACCAGTGATTATAGTAAACATACTTAAAACAATGCTTAATGGCCTATCTGACAGCTAGAGCATATATTCATGACTAGAACTACCAAAAAGGACAAGCTACGATAAGTCATGTGCACACAATCTTTTAACATACAGATTACCGAAAGTATAACAAATGACTTGTTTTTCTTTAAATGGCTCCATTCTTTACCTTTTCAACAGATCCATGTGCTATCACATGCGACATGCTTCAACCTATTGATGAACATACTGCATCTGCATTAGTAGTTTTGTCTGCAGTACGTCTGTTACAATTTACTCATGCTACAACTAGCCCCAGGCCCCTTAAGCAATATTAAAGTTGTCAACAGATGGATGAATACACTGGCATGGTTAAAGAGATATAATCATGGTTAAAGAGATACACTGGGGAGCAAAGGAGGGAAATCATGGTTAAAGAGATACACTGGGGAGCAAAGGAGGGAAATCATGGTTAAAGAGATATACTGGGGAGCCAAGGAGGGAAAGAACGTTTAAAGAGATACACTGGGGAGCTAAGGAGGGTAATCATGGTTAAAGAGATACACTGGGGAGCAAAGGAGGGAAATCATGGTTAAAGAGATATACTGGGGAGCCAAGGAGGGAAACAACGGTTAGAGATACACTGGGGAGCTAAGGAGGGTAATCATGGTTAAAGAGATACACTGGGGAGCTAAGAAGGGAAATCATGGTTAAAGAGATATACTGGGGAGCCAAGAAGGGAAAGCACGATTAAAGAGATACACTTGGGAGCCAAGGAGAGAAAGTATGGTTAAAGAGATATACTGGGGAGCCAAGGAGGGAAACAACGGTTAGAGATACATTGGGGAGCTAAGGAGGGTAATCATGGTTAAAGAGATACACTGGGGAGCTAAGAAGGGAAATCATGGTTAAAGAGATATACTGGGGAGCCAAGAAGGGAAAGCACGATTAAAGAGATACACTTGGGAGCCAAGGAGAGAAAGTATGGTTAAAGAGATACACTGGAGAGCCATGACGGAAAGCACGGTTAACGAGATACATTGGGGAGCCAAGGAGGGAACGCAGAGTTAAAGAGATACACTGGGGAGCTAAGGAGGTTAATCACAGTTAAAGAGATACACTGGGGAGCTAAGGACGGAAAGCATGGTTAAAGAGATACACTGGTGAGATAAGGAGGGTAATCACGGTTAGAGATACACTGGGGAGCCAAGGAGGGAAAGCATGGTTAAAGAGATACGCTGGGGAACTAAGGAGCGAAAGCAGAGTTAAAGTGATACACCGGAGAGCCAAGGAGGGAAAGCATGGTTAACGAGATAGACTGGGGAGCCAAAGAGGGAAAGCATGGTTAAAGAGATACACTGGGGAGCTAAGAAGGGAAATCATGGTTAAAGAGATATACTGGGGAGCCAAGAAGGGAAAGCACGGTTAAAGAGATACACTGGGGAGCTAAGGAGGGTAATCACGGTTAAAGAGATACACTTGGGAGCCAAGGAGAGAAAGTATGGTTAAAGAGATACACTGGGGAGCCATGACGGAAAGCATGGTTAAAGAGATACACTGGGGAGCCAAGGAGGGAAAGCACGGTTAAAGAGATACATTGGGGAGCAAAGGAGGGAAAGCATGGTTAAAGAGATACACTGGGGAGCCAAGGAGGGAAAGCATGGTTAAAGAGATAGACTGGGGAGCCAAGGAGGGAAAGCACGGTTAACGAGATACACTGGGGAGCCAAGGAGGGAAAGCACGGTTAAAGAGATAGACTGGGGAGCCAAGGAGGGAAAGCACGGTTAAAGATATACACTGGGGACCAAGGAGGGAAAGCACGGTTAAAGAGATACACTGATGAGCCAAGGAGGGAAAGCACGGTTAAAGAGATACATTGGGGAGCAAAGGAGGGAAAGCATGGTTAAAGAGATACACTGGGGAGCCAAGGAGGGAAAGCATGGTTAAAGAGATAGACTGGGGAGCCAAGGAGGGAAAGCACGGTTAACGAGATACACTGGGGAGCCAAGGAGGGAAAGCACGGTTAACGAGATACACTGGGGAGCCAAGGAGGGAAAGCACGGTTAAAGAGATAGACTGGGGAGCCAAGGAGGGAAAGCACGGTTAAAGATATACACTGGGGAGCCAAGGAGGGATAGCACGGTTAAAGAGATACACTGGGGAGCCAAGGAGGGAAAGCACAGTTAAAGAGATACACTGGTGAGCCAAGGAGGGAAAGCACGGTTAAAGAGATACACTGGGGAACCAAGGAGGGAAAGCATGGTTAAAGAGATACATTGATGAGCTAAGGTGGGTAATCACGGTAAAAGAGATACACAGGGAAGCTAAGGTGGGTAATCACGGTAAAAGAGATGTCTTTAGATATGTTTAGATTCATGAATGTACACATCTGTGCAAATGAATAATGTGCACACATAATGTTTGTATGTTGTATTGTTTGCCACTACCTGAAATAATATGATAAAGAGAGTATGTTCTTATAAGCATACACCAACATTTATTCACTAGGCAATAATGTAATTGCATAACACTAGTGGCCTCATTTGGTGACTAGTGTAGAACAACTGAAAAGTAGTGTCAACTGTTTAACACAAGATGGCGACACATTTAATTTGTTCCACACTCGTCAAATTACAATAATTATGGATCCTGCTGATTCAAAAAGGGGGTGTACGCTAATTAGGGCATGTACGCTTAATAGGTTGAACATGATATCTTGTCACCAGCCCCTATCAGCCACCAGTGAACACATACAGAATACAGGTCAGCAATGTTCAATGAAGAACAAGGATATTAGACCATGAAGAGAACTGGTTTACGAGAAAAATCCAGCAATAAACATCGTTGAATGTAACCGGACTGAAACGTCAGCCAGAAGCCTCCATCAGTCATTCTTTAGCTTGTATCACATGACATTCTGTTCAACCAAGTTACGTGTGAGGTAAATAACATCAGATTCTAATGAAACTATCGTAAGTTCCAACCTTCACATGTTTCATTGGTCAAAGTCCAGTTCCCTGTGTCGATGCAAGTTGTCTCTAGATGTCTTGATCCATTCGGGAATCTGTACCCAACTTCACAGGTGTAGTTGGCAGTATCTTCAAATTTTGTTCCTTTGAATTCTACTTCAGCATTTGTCAAACTGACTGGTGACCCACAGTCGATCACTGGAAGATAAATAGTTTATAATATCATTTAAATGGTGCACAGTATCATTTACAGACTGTCCTACTATTAATAGGCATTAAAAATTAGCAGAGAGTGTTGCTTAAGTTTCATCATTTGTTGCCATTATGATGTCTAGGGTGGCTTACGCATTAGTTAATTTTTTACCTTGTAATGCGATAGGATATATTGAGCTGATCGATCATGGTACAAATAATGTTGTGGCACTAACGTAACTTTTCATCAACATGATCTCCACTATTTTTCTTGCCTCAATGCAAATCCTTGCTCTATTCTTCGAAATGCTACCGTGGTAACAATCGCATTTTCAAATCACTTCATACTTCCCGCCAGCATAAACTTGTTTGCAGTGATGGTGGAAGAAATTGTCTGCTTATTTTGATACCAGTACACTGCAGTATGATGAGTACCTAAATACATAATGCTGACTATATTGGCAAATGTCAACCTTATTTTTTTTTCTTGGACTGATCCTGTCGAATATCATATTGGCCATTATTTGGTGGTCATTTGTAATGACCCCGCCAGGTCAAAGCACAATATCAACAAATGCCATGTGTGAGGTCTGCACTGGACGTAACCTGAAGCTCATATATGAATATCGCAATATATATACAAATATAAATGCAGTGTTTTTTGCATTTTTGCAATGATAAAGAGAGTATATGAAGGAATCAATGATATGAATGAAAAGACAGACCTTTACACGCGTCCTCTGTGTTGTTCCAGTTTCCAGAGTCCACACACCTAGTGACAGTGTCACGTTGTTCTCTCCCGAACCAGAATCCTCCATCACAGGTGTAAGTCGCAGACTCTCCAAAGGTTGTCTTTTTAAAACTGACTGTGGCGTTGACTAGATCTGGAGGTTTGCCGCAGTTAACAACTGTTGAAAACACATCAACGTAATTAAAATAATTATAGTTAACATCATTAACACTGTTTATGCTGGGAAGCCCATTTCTAGGTGAATACAATAAAACAATAACTTTTTTATAATAACAATTGTTTTTAATCCTTGAATGGGTAGACGTTCTGGTTTTTTGGATTGTTTCTTTACACATCATTTACCTCACAAGAAACTTGGTTGAATTCTCTTAATATTTCTGCCATCTCATGTTGCCTTCACAGGCAGATTGACTTCGCTATGGGTGTGTCACATGACCACGCAACATCAACAATTACCAAGGCTATTCAAGTCCTATGACAATACAGTATTTCACAAACCAATCAACACCCTGTGGTCATTGGGCCACGGAAAAATGTGAAGGAATCTGTTCTTATAAGCATACACCAACATTTTTTCACTAGGCAATAATGTAATTGCTTATCACTAGTGGCCGCATTTGGTGACTAGTGTAGAACAACTGAAAAGTAGTGTCAACTGTTTAACACAAGATGGCGACACATTTAATTTGTTCCACACTCGTCAAATTACAACAATTATGGATCCTGCTGATTCAAAAAGGGGGTGTATGCTAATTAGGGCATGTACGCTTAATAGGTTGAACATGGTATCTTGTCACCAGCTCCTATCAGCCACCAGTGAACACATACAGAATACAGGTCAGCAATGTTCAATGAAGAACAAGGATATTAGACCATGAAGAGAACTGGTTTACGAGAAAAATCCAGCAATAAACATCACTCAGCCATGCTGCAATTACTTTACAGAAAATTTTTTCATATGATCAAATCCCATGAAACATGCTAAGAAGTTGTCTGTGTTCTTATACATGTAGCACGTGGGGTGATCTCTCATGTCATATATAATTGTCCAAATGTGAGACATCAATTCTGCTCTGTATAATTTAATAAAGCATCCATTTGGCAATTTTTCACAGTGTTTGTTTCTTACTTTTCTTCTAATTCATTTATCTGTAAGAGCGGTGTACACAAACCTAAAACACAGTCACATTGATCCAAAAGTAAACTTTAAGTGATTTCAACCGTATCAACATGTTGACTCTAACTTGCAAAGCACACATAAAATTAATGAGACGGGCGATCACATGGTTTTGTGACATTCGCCTACATTCAGTCAGTGATTTCTAAGCACGACTTCAGAACAGTTTCACTCGCATCACTATGGCATGTGGTGGCGATGTTAAATTTTACAATGCAACGTAAACTGTAACGATTTTGAAACGCTATCGGCAAGTGATATCACAGAATCATCTTCGAATTTGGCTCTTTCGGAGATGTTAAGCTACTTCGGTACCCTTCAGCTTCGATCTTTTACTTTCTGACCTGACCATTAAATAGGCCAAATTAATGACAATTTATTAATCACATTCCAACAACCATAGATGTATGTATCCACTTTCACTTTTCTAGCACACAATTATAGTCTGTGCCAACATGCCAGCCCCAAAACGATATTGACATATATTGCAAACCATTCTCTGACATACCACGACAGCTGACCGACATTAATCACGATATTAGTTAATCTGTCCATCAGCTACCGCGTACAATTACAAAATATAGTATTACACTGGCAAGCAATGACAATTCACCCCGTATCGGTGGAGGTCATCCCACCATTCAACATGAAAACGATATACATCAACACATAATCACAGCAAGCATGCCGGCCCCAAATGGTATTTACAAACAATACGTATAATTTACTGACATATTACGCCAGTCTGACAAACACTGCTACAGATAATATTTAAATGTCTCCAGCAGCCATTCACTACAAGTACTAAATATATATGACTACTTGCTATTATTTACAATCTTATTTAAGAACCAATATGATTACAAAACAAGCCATACTTCTTTGGCTAGATAATAATTGGGTGCAAAATTTCCAACTAGCGCTTGGCTTAACGGCCCGGCGAAATTCGATGTTTACCAACACTGGTTTAGCCAGCGCGCTGTAACCTGCAGCACGGCACCCATGTGATTTGGCAACCAACTTACAACCAACGCAGGAGGTCATGTTACGCCCTATCATCAGGGTTGGCTGAATTACTTTAATTTTCTACTTGAGTAAAAGTAATTCACCTAAAAACTACTTGAGTAAAAGTAAAATTACTTTGTAAAAAAAAATACTTGAGTAAAAAGTAAAACTACTTTTCAAAAGTACCTGAAGTAAAAGTAGAAGTAAAAGTACAATACATAGAAATAACAACAAAATCATGAGTAATATTATATAAATTACACAACTTGCATCTGACAACTGTTTTGCAACCACTCTGCCTATAACAAAGTGTTCCCAGACAGCCTTAGCTGGTCAATCGGTCTGCCACCCTTGAACATGGTGCTCACTTGGATGCTTGGAAAATTACACTATCATTAATGAGAGCTCACAACATCAAATGATTTAAGCTAAATGCATAACTTAATTAATGATGAGGCACAATTTGTCTTTTTATCGACTTGTTCCACTGGGGTATGGGAGGAGCACAACAGGATACGTATACGCAGATGTGATTGTATCTGAGTAGGTAGCAGGTCAGTCCAGTAGTAGTAGTAGTAGTAGTAGTAGTAGCCTCTCAGGGAAACTGGTCAGAGGTAATACAACCTAGCACTGCCCATAGTAAAATGAACAAAGACATTTGATGCCTAGCTAATGAAGCCATCTGGCTTGTGAACCCCACCTTCTCATGTCTTCCCAGACATGTCTTATCAGCTCACACAAACATTGAAACAACAGGCTTTAGCAGCTAGCTGTATTGGTTACCTGGTACCAGCTGGGACTAGAGACCAGAGCAACAGAGGAATGCTGTTGCTAATTGCAATTAAAAGTGCCCTGTCAGGGCCCCTGTCCCTGATATTATTCATGGGTCAGCTTGAATAAGCCATTGGCATTGCTGGGAAAGGATGCTGCCAAATGGCAGAGTATGAATTCTTTACTTTTTAGTTATGTAGAGTAATCATTATTATGAATTCATTAAACATCTCAATATGAATTTATTCGTGAAAGTAAAATGCTGTTTAATGCTGACGTAAGCCGGTAAAGCCGTTGCTGACAATGGGCGAAAATTGGTTCTCGTTCTCGATCCACGATGCGCGTTCGCTCACGAATATCAGAATTGTGTCAGTGTATGTGGATTATCAATACATTGTCGAAATTGCAACTTTTAATATTTATAATACATATTGGAAACTTACTGATTAATAGTTTATATGGTGCAACAGAGACATCTGCTTCGTGGTTTTAGATGGCGTTCAAGCGTTGTGTGCTCGGAGTGACATTTCATGTCAACGGCCTTGACCTGACCTATGCCAATATTTGACATGCAGACTTCGTTCACTGATGTAGATATAAAACAGTGGTTGCGTCGATTTCCCAAAGAGAGGTTTGTATGCAAATATGATCGCTGGCCTGGATTGGATGATATTAATAGCTTTTGGCCTGGCGACTATGAACAGTTTATGAAATTTCTTTGACGGTGGAGCGCCACCGGCAGCAGTGGTTGCGCAAAAAATGTAACGAAAATATATTGCGAAGTAAATGAAAGTAACGAAGCAAAAAGTCACGTTACTTTAGATAAAACTACTTCGTTACAAATATGAATTTATGTGACAGCGGCGCATAAAGGATTTTATGCGAGATGACAAGGCAATGAAGGCGATTTGAGGTTAGACCTTTTATGGTAGAGAGAGTATTGGCCTAATTACTCGCTCACGCGTATGGATACACCAACCACGTGACCTAGAGCCAGCCTCACTCGATTTCCAAGTTAGCTTGTGTCGTTGTGAGACCTTTGCGCTGCAAATATTTCCGAATTTCTATTGTTACTGATTATTCGTTATCGCTGAATTTGTTGATTTTATTGCAAGATCAGTTTTGTTGTTCGGTTTATTGTGTTCAATCTTATCGGATATTTTTCGCTAGTGTGTTCAGGTGAGTTTCTGTTGCAAAGACGGACGCCGTTTATCCGCCATTTTGTTACCTCCGACCCTTGCCTTGGACTGCGAAAGGTAATCGTCAGTCGTTTACGCATAATTTGTTATTATTATCCTGACGAATGGCTACTAAACCTTTGGTTTTAGTTCTGGGCGCTAGTCACATTTACTGGTTGGAGCGTCTTGTCGCATCGGAGGTAGATTTTGCACAAGGTTCTTTCCGCGAGGGTTTGGATTGTCGGATCGCTTTCGAAGGCTATCGGGGCGGTACGGTTACCACTATGGAACGGAACCGGGTTTTGGCCCCGGTGGCACAGTCGGTTAGCGCGCCGTACTTATAAACAGTACCGCCTGGCAACAGGCGTGGCAGACTGAGATATGCGGAGGTTGTGAGTTCGTTCCTCACCCGGCGCACATCTTATGTGATGGTTAGCATAGTCCCTTCTCGGCGAACATCAGCTGTATTGGGGGAATGGCCCTATGCTATGGTGTACGGGTCATTTTTAACTTTATTCCGCCATACGGTGTTAATGGTCGGTGAATGAATTTTGGCCCTATGGTGTACAGGGCATTTTTAATTTCATTCCGCTATACGGTGTATATGGTCGGTGTATAATCTTTGCCCCTATGGTGTACAGGGCATTTTTAAAATTAAATTCCGCCATACGGTGTAAATGGTCGGTGTATAATCTTTGGCCCTATGGTGTACAGGGCATTGCTAATTTTATTCCGCCATACAGTGTAAATGGTCGGTGTATAATCTTTGGCCCTATGGGGTACAGGGCATTTTTAATTTCTGTATTCCGCCATACGGTGTAAATGGTCGGACTAGAGGAAGGGCCCTATGGTGTACAGGGCATTTTTTATTTTATTCCGCCATACGGTGTAAATGGTTGGTGTAAAATCTTTGGCCCTATGGTGTACAGGGCATTTTTATTTTTATTAAATTCCGGAAATACGGTGTAAATGGTCGGTGTATAATCTTTGGCCCTATGGTGTACAGGGCATTGTTCATTTTATTCCGCCATATGGTGTAAATGGTCGGTGTATAATCTTTGGCCCTATGGTGTACAGTGCATTTTTTAATTAAATTCCGCCATACGGTGTAAATGGTCGGTGTATAATCTGTGGCCCTATGGTGTACAGGGCATTGTTAATTTTATTCCGCCATACGGTGTAAATGGTCGGTGTCTAATCTTTGGCCCTATGGTGTACAGGGCATTTGTAATTTTAATCCGCCATACGGTATTAATGGTCGGGGTATAATCTTTGGCCCTATGGTGTACAGGGCATTTTTATTTTCCTTATTCCGCCATGCAGTGTAAATGGTCGGTTTATGTTCTTTGGCCCTATGGTGTACAGGGCATTTTTTATTTATTCCGCCATACAGTGTTAATGGTTGGTGTATAATCTTTGGCCCTATGGTGTACAGGGCATTTTTATTTTCCTTATTCCGCCATACGGTGTAAATGGTCGGTTTATGTTCTTTGGCCCTGTGGTGTACAGGGCAGGTTACTTTTAATTTTTCTTGTTCTGCCATAAGGTGGGTATGGTGGCTGTGATGGTGTTTCCCACAGCGTACAGGGCATGGTAATCATTAATTGTCTTATTCCGCCATACAGTTTGAATGGTCGGTTTATGCTATCGTTCCTACGGTAGTGCATGTTAATTTTGATTTCTTGTTCCACCATACAGTGTAACTTGTCTGACGATAATATGGGTCCCCGTGCGGTTCATGGCATGGTAATTTTATTATTCCTCCATTCGGGGTAAATGACCGGTTTACACTATTCGTCCCTACGGTGTACAGGGCATGGTCATTTTCTTTTGTCTGATTCCACCATACAGTTGGATTACCGGAGCGGGTATCGTTGTAGTATGTGAGTGGATAATGTTGGTCAAGGGTTAACCATGGTCCCTAGTTTGTAATGACACAGCGTACATAAGGTTCACATTACTACGATTGGGTGCAGTGTTCAACTTGAACAGTAAATGTTACAGCAACGGAGCAACTTCATCATGAGATGCGCGTGATGCGGGAGTTGTTGCGTGTAGCGCTGCAACAGGTCACGACGCAGTTGCGTCAGCCTCTGTTGATCGCCAGGTGGCGGCATCATCCGCAGTGGCTCCATCGAGTCATCCGATCGTCCGGCCAGCTTTTGCCGTTGGCACCTGCTGCTCCAGCGCCTGTGCCCTCGACGAGTGGACAAGCCAATGTTCACTCTTCCTCCAGTGCCCGTCAAGCGGCGACTTCCGTGGCTCCTGAGCCAGTGCCCTCTTCGAGTCGTCAGGATACTGGCATGGTGGATCCTCCTTGGCCGACAACCGACCGCTTGATGGAGACATCCACAGGTCGTGTAAACGAGGAAATTGGATTAAGCCATGCAATAAGAACATTGAAAATGTAACTAATCTGTGCGGTGGAAGTGGAACAGTTTTGTTAACCTATGCTGTGAGTAAGCGGATCTAAATTTAGTTACTCCATGCAGTGATAGTGAGGAGTTGTTTGTTATTTCCAGGCGGTGTCACGGGTGTAAATAAAAAGATAACGTTTGCTAAGCCATGTGGTGTAAATGGCACAATTGTATTCCGTACGTTGGAAATGGAGGGGTTTCTGTATACCGTGCGGTGTAAACGGAGAAGTGATATGGCGTAGTTTGTTGTTCCATGCGGTGTAAATGGAAATTAAGTTTCGTTAAGCCATGCGGTGTAGATGGCATAATTGTATTCCGTGCGGTGTAAACGGAGCAGTTTCTGTAGTCCGTGCGGTGAAAACGGAAAGTGATATGGAGAAGTTTTGTTATTTCCATGCGGTGTAAATGGAAATTTACTTTTGTTAACCCATGCGGTGTAAATGGCACAATTGTATTCCGTGCGGTGTAAACGGAGCAATTTCGATAGTCCGTGCGGTGAAAACGGAAAGTGATATGGAGGAGTTTTGTTATTTCCATGCGGTGTAAATGGAAATTAACTCTTGTTAAGCCATGTGATGTAAATGGCGCAATTATATTCCGTGCGGTGTAAACGGAGCAGTTTCTGTAGTCCGTGCGGTGAAAACAGAAAGTGATATGGAGAAGGTTTGTTATTTCCATGCGGTGTAAATGGAAATTTACTTTTGTTAACCCATGCGGTGTAAATGGCACAATTGTATCCCGTGCGGTGTAAACGGAGCAATTTCGATAGTCCGTGCGGTGAAAACGGAAAGTGATATGGAGGAGTTTAGTTATTTCCATGAGGTGTAAATGGAAATTAACTCTCGTTAAGCCATGCGGTGGAAATGGCACAATTTTATTCCATGCGGTGTAAACGGAGCAATTTCGATAGTCCGTGCGGTGAAAACGGAACGTGATACGGAGACTTTGTTATTTCCATGCGGTGTAAATGGAAATTAACGTTTGGTAAGCCATGCGGTGTAAATGGCACAATTGTATTCCGTGCGGTGGAAACGGAGCAATTTTTGTAGTCCGTGCCGTGAAAACGGAAAGTTATATGGAAAAGTTCTGTTATTTCCATGCAGTGTAAATGGAAATTAACTTTTGGCAAGCCATGAGGTGTAAATGGCTCAATTGTATTCCGTGCGGTGTAAACGGGGCAATTTCTGTAGTCCTTGCGGTGACAACGGAAAGTGATATGGATAGGTTCTGTTATTTCCATGCGATGTAAATTAAATTAACTTTTGGTAAGCCATGCGGTGTAAATAGCACATTTATATTCCGTACGGTGGAAACGGACCAGTTTCGGTAGTTCGTGCGGTGTACACGGAGATGGTGGGTTAACCCATGCATTAGGAAATTTATTGAAATTTTAACTAATCCGTGCATTGCAGGCGGAACAGTTTTGTTAACCCAGGCAGCGAGTAAGCGGATGTATATCTGGGTAATACATGCAGTGATATAGAGACGTTTTGTTATTTCCATGCGGTGTATATGAACGCTAACTTTTGTTAAGCCATGCAGGTAAATGGCACCATTGTATTTTGTGCGGTGTAAGCGGAGAATTGATATGGAGAAGGTTTATTTCCATGCAGTGTAAATGGCACAATTGTAGTCCGTGCGGTGAAACGGAGGAGTTTCTACATTCCATGCTGTGTAGATGGAAAATTGGGTGAATCCATGAAGTGGACAAATTACTGAAATTTTACTAATCCGTGCAGACGAGGCGGAACAGTTTTGTTACCCCTTGCAGGGAGAAAACATATGTAAATATGTTTGTTTTGTTAGGTCCATGCATTGTAATTGGAGTATAAGTTTTATTAAGGCATACAGTGTAAATGGCACAATTGTAGACCCCCTTTATATTCCTTGCGGCAAATGGAGAAGTTTTTGCATTCCATGTTCTATTTAAGCCATGTAATGTAAATGGAACAATTTGTATGTTAATATAGGTGACCGTACGTTAATGTTTAGTTATGGTTTAATGGTAGTTCATGATATCTAATGACACAGCTGGTCCTGGGTACCGCAATTAATAATTACGGATGCTGCCACAAGTGGCAATCAGGCAGCGACACAGGTGGCGCGTTGAGCCAGCAGGGGGCTGCAGCAGCTGCTTCTACACCACACCTTCAACAATTGGTCAAGGGGCTGGCTAGGTTGCTCCCCATGGATGGCCTGCTGGAAGCGGCCATAGATCTACATGTATCAGTACTGTCGCTTATATGTTGTAGGTGCATGGTGTGACATTGTCGCCGATACTCGAAAGTGTTGTAATTGTTGCTGGTACAATGAGTCGACAGCTTAAACTGGTGTCAGTATGTTGTGGTATTATGGTGGTTGCAATCTAAACACAGTAGTAAGCTGGTTCCGCAATCATTACAAGTAAATGACCAGCCTATTGTGGGCACATCCATTTATCCTGCCACATTACTTAGAGTATTTTCCCTTCCCGGTTAAGGGTTCTAGGCAGGCTATATTATTTGCATATGCAGACGGCACTCTAATGCTGCGGAGGGAGTTTGATGCTATATTAAAGCGCCTGCTGGAATTCTGTGGATTGAGTAGTAAAGTTTTAAGGGTCTTAGTTTCAGAATGGGAGCAGCCACGTCAGCAGCCCTTAAGGTGAGAGTCAGACGCGCAAATTAGAGCAGCGGGTAGATGGGCTTCAGATGCTTTCCGCAGAAACATTCGTATATCGTAAGGTGCTGCATACAGATCAGGCTGTACCTGTTGGCAATCTGGGCAAGGGTGGACTATAGAGATAGTGCCTAGATTCGGTCAGTGGCGGAACCAGCAGCACTTACTTCGTCATCTGTGTTGATCTATGTTAACTATCATTGTATGTTGCAGGTTCGTTGTGTGACGATGTAGTCAAGACTCTGCCAGTAGCGGAGTCGGCAGCTATCATCGGGTTTATTGTGTATACGTTGCAGATCCACTGTTCGAATGTGGCTGATACTCTGACAGCGGCGGAGTGTTGGCTAGGTTCGAACTGTGGGCAAGGTGGGGGAGGGGGTGCAGTCGAGGCCCTGACAGCGGCGGGGTCAACAGCTGCATCTCTACCTGCACGGCAAGGGAATGGAGGATAGCTGCCACTGTTTATAATTATGGTGGGGGTCGGTCACAGAGGGTGACCTAGTGGCGGAGTGACCCCCACCGATACCATGTGAATTGTATATAAGTCAGTAGTGGTACAGATAGTACTGGTAGTGGGTAGCTGATAGGCATGATTTACTAATTATGTGTAAACACCTTTTGGGGGCCGGCATGCTTGCTGAGATTATTGGATGTATCTTATTTTGATGGTGTATGCTTGCCTAATTTCATGCTCCTTAATTAATAAATCTAAATGTCATTCTTTGGCCTATTTCAATCTACGCTGGACTTGTGTTGTTATTTTGCATAAATGAATTTATGTGACAGCGGCGCATAAAGGATTTTATGCGAGATGACAAGGCAATGAAGGCGATTTGAGGTTAGACCTTTTATGGTAGAGAGAGTATTGGCCTAATTACTCGCTCACGCGTATGGATACACCAACCACGTGACCTAGAGCCAGCCTCACTCGATTTCCAAGTTAGCTTGTGTCGTTGTGAGACCTTTGCGCTGCAAATATTTCCGAATTTCTATTGTTACTGATTATTCGTTATCGCTGAATTTGTTGATTTTATTGCAAGATCAGTTTTGTTGTTCGGTTTATTCCGATGCGTTTGAAAAATCCCACCCTCCCTCCCTATTGTGTTAACAGTTGTTACCCAGTTTTATCTAATAAATCAAGTGGTGAATTATGTAGGGATACACTGTGAAACACTGTAGACAGAGAGGTAGTTCACAAAGTTTTTGAATTTTTTGACGCTTTTCCCTGTTATAGTTTGGTACACGAGGTTCTGCATTAACGCTTTTCCCTCCTCTAAGTTTTCAGTAGTGTACACAGGGTTTTTAGTGCGGGTACTTTTTACGAGTACATTCGTGTGGCTGTTTGGCCCTACCTCTCGGTCTGATGTTTTGGTAGTTATTGGTTGACTAATGTCTAGATATGTAACACCTTTATACATTGTGTGTTATGTTTCCATAATGTTCATTATGAATTGTTCAAGAATGTTGGGTGGTTAGCCCACTATTTTCATTTACCATGTTTGGCTGGGAGATCGAGTACCCCAGCCTTTCTGTTTGTACATGTATGTGTATGGTTAATTCACGGCGGAGTGACCCCCACCGATACCATGTGAATTGTATATAAGTCAGTAGTGGTACAGATAGTACTGGTAGTGGGTAGCTGATAGGCATGATTTACTAATTATGTGTAAACACCTTTTGGGGGCCGGCATGCTTGCTGAGATTATTGGATGTATCTTATTTTGATGGTGTATGCTTGCCTAATTTCATGCTCCTTAATTAATAAATCTAAATGTCATTCTTTGGCCTATTTCAATCTACGCTGGACTTGTGTTGTTATTTTGCATAAAAAAGTATTTAGTCAAAATTCTACTTCGTTACATGCCAATTACTTGAAATAACTGCTGAAGTATTGTAACAAAGTACTTTTACTTCGTTACATGCCAACCCTGCTTATCATGTAGGGCCCTTATGCATACAATGTTACATAAGCACTATGCTGTTATTCCACATAAATGTTGTATGCAACTTGGCTCATACATCCCTTTTTGACAAAATGACAAGTTTTGCGGGTCTATTCTAGGTGGTCGTTTTCATGGTTATGTCAGAAAGGAAATGATCGCGCTGACATTGTCAGTGACAGTCCGTTTGCGTGGACCGATCTACGGATTGACGGCGGCAACATAGCGTCCAGTACTGGGAATAATGTTGGCACATCATTCTCTTTCAAAGAGATTTTAGCACCAGGATAACCAAGGGCTGCAATCTTCTCTGGAGCACTGCAATCTTCTCCAGCTCATCGTCGAAACAAATTTGTCAACTTGAAGTTTGAAGGCTTCATTTTCGCGAGCCAATTCTTTAGCAAAGTTGGCTGCATAGCAAACTTAAACCAACTACATGTTACTCTATTCTTACTACTGTTTGCATTACAACCGAATGCAGCACAATAAACCATTCTTATGCTCGTTTTGAAACAACTGCTATCACTGTAAACATATGTGAATGAATAGAAACTTCCAGTCTTGCTGCACTTCCATGTCACAAGTGACAAGTCACAAGGATTCGACCATATATATGTGTCCACCCCTGTCTATAGCCAGGTACTCATTTATACAGCTGGGTGAACAGCATAAACAACAGCGTTTGTTCTCAAAGTGTGTTGATGATGTTCATAAAATATATTAATGTCAGCCATTTTAACATGAAAATGGTTTAAGATTTAAAAAAATAATTCTGATGGTGACAACCACATAATGTTTGCAATGTTCACTGACATCGTCTGTTTTTATTACCAACAATTAACATTTTGATATTAATTAGTATCACTGATGTGAGTCCCTAATGACCTCAAGTTTAACAATATTCAATATGTCCATGACACATTTAAGCACTGAATAATGAGGATGTGTCATAGATGTCATTGTTGTCGAATAAGGATAATTTTGTGAATAGTTTTATATCATAGTATATGGAGCCGAACCACTTTTGCTTTTTGTTCGTCAAATTCGGACTGGATATATATGCATAAAAATAACTATATAAACATGAAATCTTGCTCTCTGAGATAAACCCAAGAATGAATTCCATGAACGATTCCATGAAAGAACATGAAGTGTACCTGTGCAGCTACCCTTGACAGGTGTCCAGGAGCCCATGCTTGTGCAGTTACTGACTGCCCAGCGAGCGCCACTGTCGACAAACAACGACCCAGCATTGCAGGTGTAAGTGGCAGTATCTCCATTGATGTCAATGTGGGCCCTGTCCACTTCAGAAGGAGGGCCACAGAAGACTCCTGAAGCATGACACGATGCAATTAGTATCACATATACGAAAAGACTTCTTTAATTGTTGAAAATATTAAAAATCGAAAAACCTAAACATGTTTTTTTTAGAATATGCTCATCTAGTAGTATATCTAGTTGGCTAGAGACTTGAACATGTTAACAAATAACGTATTCGACCTATTATATGTACATACCCTAATTAGCGGACACCCCCTTTTTTAATCAGCAGGATCCATAATTATTTTAATTTGACTAATGTCACCACCTGGTGTTTAACAGTTGCACCACTTTTCAGTTGATCTACACTAATCTCCAAATGAAACCATTAGTGTTAAACAGTTACCTTATTGTCTAGAGAAAAAAATGTTGGTGTACGTTTATAAGAACGGATTCCTTGACATTTTTCCATGGTCCAATTGTTTTTATCATACTGTACGCTTATTAGGTCGAATACGCTACATACATTTATAAAATATACAAAAATAGATACAGTGATGCAGGTAAGATGTACCCAGTATGAGTAGTGATACATTGCAGCAAATCAGTGCCACAATCCACACCTTGTTACGAAATACTAACCATTTTACTTCATGTTACAGCACCAACGAGATGTAGACTGAATCAAATACCACAAACACTTGACCTGATGTTTTCAAATGAGGAGGGCATAGTAAATGACTTACAGATGCAGGAACCACTTAGTAAAAGCAATCACTGCACCACTGCCTTCTCTTTTACCTGCGAGACCCAAAGCCCAGACACCCAAACTGAAAAGTTCATGTATAATCTGGGAAATTATGACAAATGATGGGCAAGGATTAGGAACAAATACTACAGATTTACGTTGTAAAGGAGAGTCGTATACTAATATCAAACTATCTAAGTCAAGCTTAGGAGGAATGCATTCCAAAGAAGAAATACAGACAAAGCACAAAATACAGACCACTATGGATGGACTATGAAATATTTGCAATAGTGAGGGAAAAACACCAAATATAGAAAACGTATTTGAACGCTTGAGGAAAACACTGAATTGAATTTGGTGGATTGGATATTTGTCTAAATCATGGAATATTGATTTGGTGTTAAAATTTAGCCATAGGAGTAATTTAGGGTACTTTATATAGTAGATCTCCGAAGACTCGGTAGCGCGAACGATAAATAAGGTTTGTTATGATCAGTTGAGTAAATACATAATATGAAACATAATATTATTGTAAATCATTTAATACATATTAAATTATAAACATAACTGATTTTAAACAAATTTAATTTAATTTCTAACATGGCGCCATGCAAATGCCAAGTAAAGGCAAAATGTAATTTCACATACTCTAGCTGCGACAGCTGGATAGACTTTCCAAAGTAGGGGGTGAAAGACAGTGAAATGTCTGCAGGAGCAGGTACAGAAAGTATGTATGGAGGAGGGAGTAGGCAGAGAAAGCAATTTGGTGTAACATAGTTACCAAGAACACAACATTCACAATAGGAGTAGTTTATCGTAGACCTAACATAGGACAAGAGGAAGATGTAAAACTGCAAAAGGCTATAAGGAAAGTGGGCAAGGGGGAATGTACTATAATGGGTGATTTTAACCATGGCCATATATAATGGAAATCATTAGAGAGTGCTGGAGGTGACAACCATCAGTTTCTACTTATTATTTCCTTACTCAACATGTCTTGGAGCCAACCAGAGGTAGGAATGTGTTAGATTTAATGTTGTCCTTTGGGTTCAAGTGATCATAACCAGATCCATTTTAATATAAAAGTAAAAACAGGGAATCATGCTAAAAACAATGGAGGAGGAACTTCAATAAAGCCAAATATAAATATATGAGAACATATCTAGCAAATATAGATTGGAATAACTTGCTGAAGAACAAGACAGCAACAGAACGCTGGACTTAAAAGATGAGAATGACGGCATTACTGAGAGGTATTTGTTCCATTAAGAAAACGAGGAAAACGCCCAGGGAGAAACACCTGTCAAAAGAGGCTATTAGAAAAATTGCTCACAAACAGATGCTGTGGAGGATATATAAACACACAGGAAATGTAGAAGACTACACAAACTACAAAGAGGCACTTAACTAACTGAAATTACAAAAATCCAAAAGAACCTTTGTAAAAAAATTGGCAGGTAATATAAAAACTTACAGCAAGAATTTCTATGCTTATGTAAGGAGTAAACATAAGGCCAGGCCTCTGGGAAACAAAAGTAGAAACTTAATTTCAGACAGGTTTCAAATGGAAGAGGTCCTGAAAGAGTAGATATCAGAAGTAGATATCAGCTCACTTCCAGTTACAAAATCTGGGGCAATAAATCAGATCAATTAGGACAGTTATTTGTAACTCCTGAAATGATAGCAAATAAAATGAAAGATAATAAATCACCTGGAGTTAATGGGATACCTCCAAAACTGCTTAAGGAAGTTGTAGAACAAATTAGTATACTACTTGCAAAAGTGTTTAACTTGTTACTGGAAGAAGAAACAGTTCCTTCAGAATGGAAAGAAGCAAACATTACGCATCTATTTAAAAAGGGATCGAGGAACAATTAAAGACCAGTGAGTTTAACATCAGTCGTATGCAAATTACTAGAAACATTAATCAGAGACCACATGGAGGAATTCCTTGTAAAACATAAATTAATAAATACATCTCAACATGGGTTCCTAAGAGCACGGTCATGTCTAACCAATCCCTTATGCTTTTTGGAAGAAATTACAAAGTGGGTAGATGACGGGTCACCAGTGGATGTTGTCTACCTAGATTTTCAGAAAGCTTTCAATAAAGTGCCACATCAAAATTTTTTATTTAAACTAGAAACTCATGGTATAGGTAATGATGTAATCAACTGGATGAAAAAATGGCTTACAGACAGAAGACAGAGAGAAATAGATGATGAGATTTCAAACTGGAAATATGTTTTGAGTGTACCACACAGATCAGTATTAGGCCGTATATACTATTCAGAACGGATACAAATGATACAGATATACAAAGTTTACCAGATAATCTAAATAAATTAATTAAATGGTCATAAAAATGGCAAATGTTATTCAATTTTGGGAAGTGTAAATGCATACACATACGACATGGAAACATGGACAAAGAATATAAAATGGGGGATGCTGTACTAGGCAGAACTACACAAGAAAAGGACTTAGGAGTAACATTTAGTGCTGACATGACAGTTTCAGAGCAATGTGAGGTTGCTGCTTCAAAAGGAAATCAAATTCTATGGCTAATTAGAAGAACTATCATGTATAAGGAGAAACAGCTAATTGTATCCCTGTACAAAACAATAGGTAGACTGCATTTGGAATATTGTATACAAGCATGGCCATATCGTAAGAAGGACATAGACAAGCTAGAAAGAATACAATGAAGAGCACCTAAAATTATTCCAGAATTGAGAGACCTTAGTTATGAAAGCCGCTTATTAGAATGTGGTTTGACAACACTAGACCAAGAGACTACCAAATAGAAGTGTTTAAAATAGTGAATGGTTAAGAGAATATTGATAGGAATATATTATTCAAACTTAAAGAAGGCAGTAGAACCAGAGGACACAAAGCAGCATTAGTTAAGGAACAGTGTAGGTTGGACATGAGAAAGTACCCTTTCTCACAGAGGGTGATAAATGAATGGAACAAACTGTCAAATGATTGTGTTAATGCTAGTAGTGTAAATAAGTTTGAAAATGGAACTGATAGATATCTGCATACTTACTATTAAATGGTACACTGACATGTTAATATAAACATTGAGGCAATAAAAAATTTCATTGTGGAGTAATAATGATAAAATAAATAAAACAACAAGTTTACTACTCACATGGCCTAAGAATAAAAACAAATTGTACTCCTGAAATGTATTATGGTACTTTACAATGAAAATCCCTTACCTGACTGGCAGTAGTCTACATATTTTATTACACATGCAGCTAACATAATAATTAGTGCCATGCCTAGAACTGAAGCATTTTCTTTTCTTTAAAATTTGTGATCCTGGGTGATGAAGGCATTTGAGACACTAGGTGACATAGACATTTTTTAAAAACCTATTTTAAAAGTGTGCATTTTCTTTCATAATGTGCTCCGATTGCGACAATTAGCAAACATACATGATTTAAACAGAACTTGTACAAAGTGGAGATGTATTGATGGGCATCATATAACGGATTGTATATTGATGAGTGATAATGGGGGATCATTCGTTTAACACATATTATAAACAATGCAACAAGCAAGACACAATAACTCTTTAGCCAAGTCTCCATTGTCCAGTCTGCACAAAACTTAACTGAAATAACCGTTGTTGTTGTTGTTGTGGGCATAAGTAAAAGGAGGGATTGATGATCTTTTTGTTTACTGAGGCTACACAAATTTTTTTTGGTTTCATTAGAAATCGAGGAGATTTGTTCTCCCGTGCGAGAGACCAGGGGATTTGATTTCCGGGAGTCTCCCAACGATTCCGGGAGACTTAACATGTTTGCACAAGGGACTGACTACCCTGAATAATATGTTAAGGCACAGAACCAGGCTACTAAAGCAACCCGCCAGGCTGTGAAAAACAGCAAAGGAGGTGACAAATAACCCAAAATATTTGTGGATCTACACCAATACAAAAATGGAAACGAGAATGGGCATTGCTGATCTCACTGAGACTGGAAAAGGCAATGACATGACAGTCTGACAAGGAGAAAGCAGATGTTCTGTGTGACTTTTTCATATAAAGTTCACAGTAAAAGATGTTGAAAAGGAACTCCTGAAGCTGAAAGCAAATCTGTATGATCAGTTCCACCGAAGAATGCTCCGTGAGATGACGCCCGTCCTGAAGGCCCCGCTGTATATACTCTAGGAAATCAACAAGCTGTCGACAGGTCCAACAACAATGGAGATATGCACAAGTGTCACCAATATTCAAGAAAGGCATCAAAATACAGGCCTGTGAGTCTCACATCGGTTGTCTGCAAGCTTGGTCTGTGATGCGTTCATAGCACATATGGAAGCAAACAAGCTCTTCTGTCAGACACAGCATGGGTTTGTTACTGGACGGTCAATCACAACACAACTCCTCAGTACACTTGATGAATGGACATGTACACTTGATAAGGGTGGCTGGGTCGATGCCATTTATAAGGACTTCATGAAGGCGTTTGACTCAGTGATGCACAAGAGATTGTGGAGGAAACTTGAAGGATATGGTATCAGTAAGAACCCCTTAGACGGACTGAGTCATCCTTTCTGACAGACTACTGAGGGTTGTTGTGAATGGGGCAAAATGGAAATGGGTTGAAGTGATAAGTGGAATAACGCAAGCCAGTGTGCTTGGTTCAATTCTCTTTGTCATGTATATAAACGATTTGCCAAATGTAGTGCCATGGGGTATTAAGCTCTAAGGTGTATCAGCCTATTAAAACCAGTGCTGATTGTGATAAACTTCAAATGAATCTGAAACAACTACACTCATGGGCGGATAAATATGGCAAATGAGATTCCACCCTGAAAAGTACAAGGTCATGAGAATTGTACCAGGCCAACCTGACTCTACATACACAATGAGTTTAACTGGGGACACTGCTGAACTTGAGACTACTAATGTCGAGAAGGATCTGGGTGTTTAATTGGACGTCAAACTAAAGTTCAACAACCATATCCAGCAAACAGTCGCAAAAGCCAACCGTGTCCTTAGAGTAATCCAATGTAGCTATAAATATGCACGATACCAGAACTAAAATGTTTAGATTATGAGTCAAGATTATGTAGACTTAAGCTGCAGACCTTGGTCTATCGGAGACTAAGAGGAGATATCATCAATATGTACAAATACCAGCCTCTGATATCAGAACTAAAATGTTTACTTTTTAATTTTTTTTTCAGCTCAATATTGAACAATGTTCCAATGCACATCAGCATTTATCTACCTAACTAAATCATGTCCTTTAACCAGCAAATATCAGCGCTAACGTAGTTTATTTTGCCTTTGAACGTATAAGTTCCGTGACCGTGCCGGAAAACGGGTCAGATGGCTGGCGTAACTTGATATCATAGACAAAATGTAAGGCCCATTGTGGCAGCAAATAAAGGGGACATGTCAATATTACAAATGGCCAGGCTGCACGATGGTTTTAGCTGACTAGTAGTCCTTCACACTGGCTGACTCACAAGTCAATTAATCCTGATAATTTGTTGCTAGTCCTTAAATGCCGTGTAACATCAAATATAATACATGCACTATCATATTGTGGTATCATATGACCAATTTTTGGTACGTAGTTATAGTGGGGTTATTTCAGATTCAACAAGACAAGTTGATTCTCATTTCAATTAAACGTTCAACAAAATAAAAAAGTGTGATTTTATAGAACGCACTATCCTTGACAGACCTGTTCGGTTGTCAGGTGCATTGTTAATGTTAAGTCCTTCAGAGTTAGTGACATCGCACTGATACACATCAAAATAGAAAGCGTTTCGTCTGACATTCGCATTCTTCGTATATTCTTGATAGCATTCATTGCACTGAAGCCACGTTCGCATACTGCTGACGACAGCGACATGGTGAACATCAGTCGCGCCAATGACATGACGCTTGCTAATTAGGTAGAAAAATGCTGATGTGTATTGAAATTACAGTAACCAGATGATATGTTCCGCATACGAATATAGCTGGTTCGAACATTGTAGCACTCGCGGTTGTTACTATGGAAACATTGTTAGCGGTTCTCAGAAATCAGGGGGATTTCCAAAAGGACTCTTTTTTTTAAAGGATGGATTCGCGAAATATGACGTTAGTGCCAGGTGATTATTTGTGGGGTCAACGTTCAGTTCAATATTTCCGACATCCTCTTCAATAAAGTCACCGATCTGTTTGAGGCTCCAGCGTTTTTGGAGGAACGGTAGTAGAAGCGGTAGACATAGTCGAAACAATCTTCTACGGTAGCCACGACATTGCTTGACATTTTGTCCATGTTGCTTTGCACTCATGATCGCTAGGTGGCACTACCTATGCTAACCGGATACAAACAGCCACCATTTACATCTCCCGCGTCTTATAGTTTTTTGTTGTTTTATTCCATCACAACACTCCACTGGCATACACATAGCATACATTCATTCTCATAATTACCACTAGTCCGATGGGACTGCTTTTCTAACAGTGGACTAGCCCGATCTCTGAAATCTCAAGCATGATACGCGTGTCTATTGACACTTCTGTTATCACTAACAATCAGGAAAAGTTACCTAATTAAATTTTTTTCAACCACAACACTTACGCCACAATTTGGCATATAAATGCGTCTTACATGTAGGCAACTTTACACGGTTTCAAATTGATTGGTGAAGGGTTTGTGTCAAAAATACATTGCCACAATAGGCTGTCATTCAACTTTTGCTTAATTCATTCACAGTGGTGTAGCAGACGTAATTTGTTTATGTTAACCAAAATCAACCTTAAAGTTATCAGTGACACTGTCGTACTTATATGTATGTCATCTATTTCTTTGGGGATTTTCTCAAAACGATATAATTTCGCATTTTGTGGCAATTTTTTTCACATTTGCAAATTATTTATGGTGAATGGGGCAAAATCGAAATGGGTTCAAGTCACAAGTGGAATACCGCAAGGCAGCGTGCTGGGTCCAATTCTCTTTGTCACGTATATAAACGATTTGCCAGTGCCATGTGGTATTAAGCTACTTGCTGACGTCACTAAGGTGAATCAGCCTATTGAAACCAGTGCTAATTGTGAAAAATTTCAAATGGATCTGAATCAACTACAGACATGGACGGATAAATGGCGAATGAGATTTCACCCTGAAAGGTCATGAGAATTGGACCAGGCCAACCTGACTATGCCTACACAATGAGTTCAACTGGGAACACCGTTGAACTTGAGACTGCTAATGTGGAGGATCTGGGCATTTGATTGGATGACAAAGTAAAGTTTGACAAACACATCCAGCAAACAGGCGCAAAGGCCAACCGTGTCCTTGGAGTAATCTGACGTGGCTACAGATACCTGGATATGGACAGTTTAATGCATCTCTACCGAGGAATGGTCCACCCTGCAATTGAGCATGGGGAGGCTGTGTGGACACCACTCTGCCAAGCAGATATTGAAACAGTAGAAAGTATACAGGAGGGCCATCTGCATGATACTGTAACTAAAAGGTTACGATTATGAATCAAGATTATGTAGACTTAAATTGCCCATCTTGATCTATCGGAGACTAAGAGGAGACATCATCATTATGAACAAATACTTACACAACATTTACCAATGCTCCCCACAGGAGCAGATGTTCCAGCTGGCCCAGAATGGTGCGACCCGGGGCCACTCCCTAAAGTTATTCAAAGAGCAAAACCACCAGAACCTGCAAAAACACTTTTAGCCAGTAGATGCATGAAACTCCCTGCCAGAATATGTTGTGACATCTCCCACGTTAAATACCTTAGACAACAGACTGGACCGCCATTGGTCTGGTCAAGAATTCAGTTACAATTATAAGTCAAAGTTGTCATGCATACACACAAGCTCCGAGTGTGTAAACTAAACTGATCGGTACATAGGCCTAGCCAGGCCTGAAGAGGATATCATGAGAGCTCCTGGGACCAGCCTCTGCTCCCTGGGGATTGAATAACCATAGGGATGAATATCCTCAAAACTCAGGGACCAGCCTCTGTTCTCTAGGGACTGAGTAACCATAGGGACAATATCCTCAAAACTCAGGGACCAGCCTCTGTTCTCTGGGACTGAATAGAGCGTGTCATATGGGAGAGATGAGAGTTTGTGTTGAGGTTACATGGGAGAAGGCACTTACCTGACATTACAGCTACATCATAGGTCGTTAATGAATCAATACGTATTTGATTTCCTTCACGTACATCTACATCTAGCGTACCTAAATAAACTCTGAAAAATAAGGCATATAATAATTCACAGGCATGCACAGCAACTCTACTGCTTTTGTTTCCACTGTAAGTCATTTGACTTTTTGATTAGCAACCAGGTCCATCAAGCTAACAAACATAGCCACTACAAAGTAAGTAACTTTATTTAACAATATAACAAAACATAAAATACAAGATTATGCAATATACATAATTTCAATGTGCAATACTGTATGGTAACCACATGTCTCTTTGCCGTCTTCCTGTGACCCCATTGAAACTAATTATCATCACTCAAGGCATGTGGCAACAAATGTAAAGCTGACGGATATTCTGTCATATTTTTCATTCAATTTCTGGCCCAACAGAATGTGGGAGGGTGATCTGACAGATGTATGCTGCCCTCGTAATGTAATGTATATGTGGGAGAGGGTGATCTGACAGATGTATGCTGCCCTAGTAATATAATGTATATGTGTAAACATGGTTGAACGAGAAGCTTGACAGAGGTCACATGCATAATTAGTATTGTAACATCAGACTCTGGAGCTAACAATTAACTATGGTACACAATAAACATTACAATAATAATAGTAAGTTCATAGAGAGGTCATGGTTCACAGTACGGTAGTAATAGTAAGTTGATAATGAGGTCATGGTTCACAGTACGGTAGTAATAGTAAGTTGATAGTGAGGTCATGGTTCACAGTACGGTAGTAATAGTAAGTTGATAGTGAGGTCATGGTTCACAGTACGGTAGTAATAGAAAGTTGATAGTGAGGTCATGGTTCACAGTATGGTAGTAATAGTAAGTTGATAGTGAGGTCATGGTTCAAGGTACGGTAGTAATAGTAAGTTGATAGTGAGGTCATGGTTCACAATACAGTAGTAATAGTAAGTTGATAATGAGGTCATGGTTCACAATACGGTAGTAATAGTAAGTAGATAATGAGGTCATGGTTCACAGTACAGTAGTAATAGTAAGTTGATAGTGAGGTCATGGTTCACAGTACGGTAGTAATAGTCAGTTGTTAATGTGGTCATGGTTCACAGTACGGTAGTAATAGTAAGTTGATAATGAGGTCATGGTTCACAGTACAGTAGTAATAGTAAGTTGATAATGAGGTCACGGTTCACAGTACGGTAGTAATAGTAAGTTGATAGTGAGGTCATGGTTCACAGTACAGTAGTAATAGTAAGTTGATAGTGAGGTTATGGTTCACAGTACGGTAGTAATAGTAAGTTGATAGTGAGGGTATGGTTCACAGTACAGTAGTAATAGTAAGTTGACAGTGAGGTTGTGGTTCACAATACAGTAGTAATAGTAAGTTGATAGTGAGATTATGGTTCACAGTACGGTAGTAATAGTAACTTGACAGTAAGGTTATGGTTCACAGAACGGTAGTAATAGTAAGTTGATAGTGAGGTCATGGTTCACAGTACAGTAGTAATAGTAAGTTGATAATGAGGTCATGGTTCACAGTACGGTAGTAATAGTAAGTTGATAATGAGGTCATGGTTCAAGGTACGGTAGTAATAGTAAATTGATAGTGAGGTCATGGTTCACAATACAGTATTAATAGTAAGTTGATAATGAGGTCATGGTTCACAGTACGGTAGTAATAGTAAGTAGATAATGAGGTCATGGTTCACAGTACGGTAGTAATAGTAAGTTGATAGTGAGGTCATGGTTCACAGTACAGTAGTAAGTTGTTAATGAGGTCATGGTTCACAGTACGATAGTAATAGTAAGTTGATAATGAGGTCACGGTTCACAGTACGGTAGTAATAGTAAGTTGATAGTGAGGTCATGGTTCACAGTACAGTAGTAATAGTAAGTTGATAGTGAGGTTATGGTTCACAGTACGGTAGTAATAGTAAGTTGATAGTGAGGGTATGGTTCACAGTACAGTAGTAATAGTAAGTTGACAGTGAGGTTGTGGTTCACAATACAGTAGTAATAGTAAGTTGATAGTGAGATTATGGTTCACAGTACGGTAGTAATAGTAACTTGACAGTAAGGTTATGGTTCACAGAACGGTAGTAATAGTAAGTTGATAGTGAGGTCATGGTTCACAGTACAGTAGTAATAGTAAGTTGATAGTGAGGTCATGGTTCACAGTACGGTAGTAATAGTAAGTTGATAGTGAGGTTATGGTTCACAGTACAGTAGTAATAGTAAGTTGATAATGAGGTCATGGCTCACAGTACGGTAGTAATAGTAAGTTGATAATGAGGTCATGGTTCACAGTACGGTAGTAATAGTAAGTTGATAATGAGGTCATGGTTCATAGTACGGTAGTAATATTAAGTTGATAGTGAGGTCATGGTTCACAGTACGGTAGTAATAGTAAGTTGATAGTGAGGTTATGGTTCACAGTACAGTAGTAATAGTAAGTTGATAATGAGGTCATGGCTCACAGTACGGTAGTAATAGTAAGTTGATAATGAGGTCATGGTTCACAGTGCGGTAGTAATAGTAAGTTGATAATGAGGTCATGGTTCACAGTACGGTAGTAATAGTAAGTTGATAGTGAGGTCATGGTTCACAGTACGGTAGTAATAGTAAGTTGATAGTGAGGTTATGGTTCACAGTACAGTAGTAATAGTAAGTTGATAATGAGGTCATGGCTCACAGTACGGTAGTAATAGTAAGTTGATAGTGAGGTTATGGTTCACAGTACAGTAGTAATAGTAAGTTGATAATGAGGTCATGGCTCACAGTACGGTAGTAATAGTAAGTTGATAATGAGGTCATGGTTCACAGTACGGTAGTAATAGTAAGTTGATAGTGAGGTCATGGTTCACAGTACAGTAGTTTATCTTCTGGTGTTGTAGTTGTACAAATGGATTCACGTATTGGTCATTTAATTAATCCACTACCATTTAATTAAACCACTACCATTTAATTAATCCACTATCAGTTGCAGTTGTGACAAATTTACTACACTGCTACATGTGTTGTTTGATAGGTTACCTGTTGTTTTTTATGTAGAACACAGAATGGCCTTTAATGACGATATTCTTGACATTTGTGGCATCACAAACCACACGACTTTCTTGGCCTTTGTAGTTTGCACACCATAATTTTCCACTGTCTGGAACAAAACACAAAGACAATTGAACAAATCAGTCTTTAAATTAATAAACAATGTATTTAATAAAAACAAATTACAAATCCACGCAAGAAATGTCTTGACAAGTTATTTTTGAACAATGACATTGCATCTTATAACGTAGGCAACTATATGCTACAGTGACTGCAGGCTGTTAAAACTGTACCTCGCTATATATACACCAGAATATTGAATATACAAAGTGACAAAAATGTTCTATGTATAAGAATATAATTTCAAATCACTTTTGCCCAACAAAATTATCTTAACTATGGTTATGGAGGGTGCTTTATAAGAATTAAGATAATACTACTTCATCTAAAAAAACAAAGTCATTCTGGTCAGTTTTGACATACATGTACAAAGTACCCCATTAGCGTGGAAATGCCCATTTACACATGATTAATTGAGTAACAATAAGCATTTCAATTACTAGTCCACTGGTTCACTGTTTAAAAGTGAAACAAGTCGTGATTTTTGGGCTATGCACCTAAGAGATAATAAAAACTAACCATTTCTATGAAATCGGGTAACCTAGACTACCTTGTGATATATTAAGCTCTGCTGGTATACTCAAAACCAAAACAAAGTCTCAATCAAACTTAATTTACTGCCAGAAAGTTGACTAGTTTAGCAAACAAAGGCCAAAATATGCTACACAAGTTGTGTTTGGACGTAAATAGGATGGCCATATCCTATTGGCAAGTATAGGAACATATTTTAATTCAGCGAGCGAATGTTGCCAGAAAACGGCATCCATAACGTATGGTTATCTGACAGTATATGGCGCAGCCAATGAAATTAAGATGCTGCACATTAACAAGTTTTTCCTAGTAAACCACTGGTTTGATATTCTTATTTGTAGTTGCAAATGGTTACGTTTTAGAAACTCTTTGAGAAGCATAGGCCCAACATCATGACTTTTGTTTTCCTTTAAATTGATGCACATTTGTACTTACCGCGGTTGTTACTCCAGCATATGCGTGTGTTCAAGTGGTCGATGGCCATCCCATGTGGTTTATGGTCAAGTTGTATCAAAACAGTGACAGATCCATTGTTTAGATCAATTTTGTAAATGTGGCCCTGCTGGCCCTTCCCTTCTTCTGAACAGAACAGCAGCCTGTAGAAATAGCATGCACAAGAAGTAACACTATTATCATATATATATATATTACGCCCAAACGCCAGACAGGATAGACATGCCTTACAGAAAACACAAAGATTGAAAGTATAATTTTCATGAAAGATTGTGAAAGAATATAAAGTCTGAGTTTTACAACTGCAAGTAAACAACTGGTTTCATAGTCATCATCTATTCATTGCTCCCATCATCGTCGGCAATCATCTATTCATTGCTCCCATCATCGTAGGCAATCATCTATTCATTGCTCCCATCATTGTCGGCAATCATCTATTCATTGCTCCAATCATCGAATGCAATCATCTATTCATTGCTCCCATCATCGTAAGCAATCATCTATTCATTGCTCCCATCATCGTAGGCAATCATCTATTCATTGTTTCCATCATCGTAGGCAATCATCTATTCATTGCTCCAATCATCGTAGGAAATCCTGTATTCATTGCTCCCATCATCGTAGGCAATCATCTATTCATTGCTCCCATCATCGTAGGCAATCATCTATTCATTGCTCCAATCATCGTTGGCAATCATCTATTCATTGCTCCAATCATCGTAGGCAATCATCTATTCATTGCTCAAATCATCATAGGTAATCCTGTATTCATTGCTCAAATCATCATAGGTAATCCTGTATTCATTGCTCCCATCATCGTAGGCAATCATCTATTCACTGCTCCCATCATCGTAGGCAATTGTAACCCTGGTGGATTTAGCTGTCTATATATTTGTTTTGCTAGTCTCTAGGGGGCGCTATGCCCAGTGTCACTCCCAGTTTAACAACCTGAGCGAGTTTTAGAAATTAGTCGTGGCAGTTCGCCCTGGGCCGGAGAAGACGACACACGTTGTTACATCCAAGCAACCTTCTCCCGGCTCAGTATATGTATATAGACAGTTTATCTCTGTCGCTGGGAGCAGAAACTCCATTTGTGATATTACTATTCTTGGCCATTGTTGCGGTGGATATATTTTCTCTGGAAGCTTTAACTTTACTCATTAAACACTGTCAGTGTACAACAGTCGTTCGAGTTGGTTACAAGTGGTGTCAGAAGCGGGATATCTGACAGTGTAAGCTTCCAAAGGAAGGATGGCGTCGGCAGAAGAGAAGTTGGCTCGGCTGGAGAAGATGGTGGAAACGCTAAAACGCAACCAGCAGCAGCCTGTCAACGTCACGGTGACCGCTCCTCCGACTCGAAAACTGAGGATGTTCAACGGTCGAACTAGTGAACTTCACATCTGGATCGGGGAAGCACGGAGCATCTTACCATCCATCTCTACGGCTGACAGACTGTCATTCTTGATCGCCCACCTGGAGGGACCGGCCCGGGAAGAAGTAAGGTACGGCCCAAGTGATGAGAAGGACTGTATCGAAAAGATATTTACGTTACTGGTGTCTGCTTTTGGGGAAAAACCGCAGTACTGCGCAGCTGAAGAGAGAATTATACGATCGGGTGCAGGGTAGTAGAGAAAGTGTTAGAGAGTTCTCCAGAGCGCTCCTGGAAATTTCTGAGGGATTGACTGATAAGGTTGAAAGTAAGGATAATATGTTGATAGAAGTATTCTGTGAAAACCTGTTAGAACCTCAGATAAAGCGCGAAATAAAGAGACTAGTTCGGACTGACCCCAATTTTTTTTTTGCCGCATTACGCTCCGAAGCGATTCAACTAGAGGAGGATGGGTTGAGTGGGCCAAACAGGTGTGTGCGTGTGAGGGAAGTTCACGAACCCCACCACGCCTCCGATGACCCGAGTCCACTGGAATGAATTGCGGCCCAGTTGGAACTACTCGCAACCACTCAGTAGGATATCGTGTCTTTGTTGCGAGCACAACAACAGACAGCCGCGGGGGTGGCTGCGAGACCTAGCAGACCGGAACCCCGCAGCAGTGGATCATTTAATTGTGAGTACTGCAAGCGATATACACCGTACCGAAGAACAGTCAGGTGTTCATTCGTACAGGGATCAGTCAGATACCCGTGCAATGCGGGGTGGTCCAGTAGCGCGATCTATGTCTGGTCCTAATGTGCCAGTACCACCCCGGGGTCAACAGGGAAACTAATTCACCCCGTTGCAGAGCGTCAGGCAAGCGGGCGTAGTAGCATTGACTGTGTGTTAGTGGACGCAATAGTGGGTAAGACCCCTATCATTTCATGTGAGATAGCAGGCGAAAAAACCAGTATGGTTTTAGATATGGGTTCGGAAGTAACTATTTTACAGGAATGGTGGTTCAACGAATACTTAATGGCTTCTGTCGACTGTTTAGAAGATGCGTTGTCATGGTTACGGCTGGAAGCAGCCAACTCTCTAGTGTTCCCATACATTGGGTACTTTACAGCCGATATAAATGTGTTGGGCACTATCGTTAAGAACAAAGGGATTCTAGTGCAGAAAGATCCACCAGGGCTAAATCACCACAGGAAAACCTCGGGGATACTGGGTATGAATGTTTCGGGTGCAATCCCAGAAATTAGGGAACTACTTCGCACCATAGAGACCCCTGATCGTAAACCAAAACGGGAAATAGAGGGAAGAGTAGTGAAAATTGCAGGGGACACAAGTGTAAATATACCGGCATGGTCATCATATAATGTCACAGTGTCAGGGCCACGTTGCAGCGGTAACGGAATGGTAGAACCATTGGATGAACCCCTAAAGGGAGGTTTACTCCTCCAAGCAGGACTAGTAGGTTCCATTAAGGGTTGTTTTGGTGTGACCATCGTCAACCCAACTCCCAACGAGGTGTGATTGCGTTCCCGTTCCCCGGTAGGGAGGATTTATACAGTTGATGTAATCGACAGGGATCCAGAGCACACGGTATCTTTCCAGGAATTGGATGACGGGTTGAGAGTAAGCTTGGAACCCAGACAGAGGACAGTTAATACGCGATGGGTAAGCAGCAAACAAAGTCGTGACATACCTGAGTTACCCAGTGATCAGAGTTGGATGCGAGATGTGAGTATTAGTGATATTCCGCCTACTGAAAGAGATCGCCTGACTGAATTGTTGCACTCAAATCAGCAGGTTCTCAAAATGAAAGTGATGTTGGGTTAACCCACACTGTCAAACAACGAATATGCACAACAGAAGACAGCCCGGTCAGAGCGGCTTACCGTCGCATCCCACCACCTCAGTTTGAGGAAGTCAAGGCACACATTAAAGATCTAATTCAGCATGGAATAGTCAGACCTAGTCATTCGGAATACGCCAGCCCAATAGTTATTTGTAAGAAAAAGAACGGGAACATTCGGATGTGCGTGGACTACCGTAGACTCAACACCAAGACGAGGAAGGATGCATTCCCACTCCCACGAGTGAATAAGATTTTTGATCATCTGGCAGGAGCCAAGTATTTCTCGACAGTCGATTTGAAATCGGCATACAATCAAGTGGTGTCAGAAGCGGGAACTCGGACCAGGGACGGGGCCAGTACCAGAAAATGCGAGGGAACTGAAAATCTTCCTGGGTACACCGGGATATCACCGACGTTACATTCACCATTTTTCGCAGCTGGCATCGCCCCTGTCTGAATTGGTGAATCAAGATCCCAACAAAGGGAAGAAGAGAAAACCAGGACGGAAGTGGAACTCGGCCACACCAGGACCGTTTGTGTGGAGACCGGAACATCAAGAATCGTTTGATTCACTAAAACGCGCTCTCACCACCGCACCGGTGTTGGGATTTGCTGACTTCAAAAAGCCGTTCATTCTGGAGACAGATGCCAGCCACCAAGGACTTGGCGCATTACTTCTCCAGGAACAAGATGGGAAGACTCGAGTAATAGCATATGCGAGCCGGGGTCTCAGGGGAACTGAGAAGAATCGAACGGCATATAGCTCTATGAAATTGGAATTATTAGCAGTAAAATGGGAGGTGACTGAAAAGTTTCGCGATTACTTGCTGGGAGTTCAGTTTGTGATATACACGGACAATAACCCGTTGTCATACATTCAAACTTCCGCCAAACTAACAGCGGCTTAACATCATTGGCAAGTAGAACTAGCAAGGTTCAATTTTAGCATTCACTACCGTCCCGGGCGACTCAATGCTTCTGCGGACGGTCTGAGCCGGAAACCTCAGGCTGAACCCACCGATTTCTCAGTCATCGGTGAAGACGAGATAGCTGACATTCTTCAGGTAACGGTATTACCGCCTGATTTACGCCAGAAGTTACTCAAGGGCGCGGCGTGCGCCGTCACAGCCAAGGTAGGCGATACACACGAGGATGTAGAACCAACCGTCCTACCAAGTCTTGGTATTGGGGAAATTCAGCAGGCTCCGCGGAACGACCCTGTCTTGGGCCGAATCTGGTACTATATAGATAGGGGACATGGACCCGCACGAAGGGAAAAGCGGAAGGAACCATCAGCAGTAGCTAAACTCCTGCAACAATGGGACCTGCTACAGATTTGTGCTGGCAGGCTATGCAGAACAATGATGGACCCAACGGACGGATCAAAGGTAACGCAATTGTTGCTGCCAAGTACAATGAAGAACGAAGTCCTACAGGAATTACATGACAAGATGGGACATCAAGGCATAGACAGAGTAGAGAAACTAGTACATTCGCGGTTTTACTGGCCAAATATTCGTTCGGATATTCAACACTGGATTTCGATGTGCGAACGTTGCAATCTTGCAAAAATGCCACATCTTTAGGTACGCACACCCATGCATAGCATTGTGGCCAGGGAACCCTTAGAAGTAATCGCCATCGATTTTTACAGTACTCGAGCCTGCCAGTAACGGCACGGAAAATGTTCTGGTTATGACGGACGTATACACCAAATTTACTATAGCAGTGCAGACTAGGAACCAGACAGCGCAAACTGTAGCCAAAGCTCTGGTACGGGAGAGGTTCTTCCGTTATGGAGTTCCGTGTCGGATACACTCAGACCAGGGACGGTATTTTGACGCCAATACTGTCTCCGAGTTGTACAAGATTTACGCGATCCAGAAATCCCAAACAACCCCGTACCATCCGATGGGAAACGGACAATGCGAGAGATATAACAGAACAATGCATGCACTGCTTCGCACGTTGACACCCACTCAGAAATCCAAGTGGCCAGAGCATTTGCCGGAATTAACATATGCCTACAATGTAACACCCCATGCCGCGACTGGGTTTAGTCCCTTTTACCTCAAGTTTAGCCGGGTTCCGCGTTTACCTGTTGATATTCGACTGCATCGTGCCGATATACTACAATCGCAAGTGGCCCATGGAGACAGTAGTGACTGGGTACATCAACATCAAACAAGACTGAAAAGGGCATGCACGAAAGCGACCGAACAACTGAACCTGGATACTACCAATCGAAAGGCTGTGCACGATAAGCAGGTAAGGGAGGACGTCCTGCGTGTTGGTGAACACGTGCATTTACGCAACCGCGTGAAAGGGCGGAACAAGATAGGGGACGCGTGGGAGCCCAGCGTCTACATTATCAAAGAGAGAAAGGATGACACATATGTCGTTGCACCAATGATTGGCCATAAGAGACGAGTCATTAACCGCACAGATTTACGAGTGTGTGTCCCAGAGACAGTGAGACGCGCAGTAGCGGAATGGGAACCTCGATATCAAACACTAAGGTCTGGACCAAACATATTACATAGTGATGTAGAGTCATCGGACGCCGAATCTGGACGAGTCGAAATTACTATCTCTCGAGAACCGACTATTAACTACTCCAATTCAGATTCGGACCAAGACCAGGTAGTTATCTCGCCTATGCCTTTACGGCGGTCAACGCGACGTAATGCGGGCTACCATAGTAACCCTTTTCGGAATCCTATATCAGTGCTTAATAATTATACATATTTTAGACGCGGACGCCTACATTTCAAAGTGGGGGAAGATGTAACCCTGGTGGATTTAGCTGTCTATATATTTGTTTTGCTAGTCACTAGGGGGCGCTATGCCCAGTGTCACTCCCAGTTTAACAACCTGAGCGAGTTTTAGAAATTAGTCGTGGCAGTTCGCCCTGGGCCGGAGAAGATGACACGTTGTTACATCCAAGCAACCTTTTCCCGGCTTAGCATATGTATATAGACAGTTTATCTCTGTCGCTGGGAGCAGAAACTCCATTTGTGATATTACTATTCTCGGCCATTGTTGCGGTGGATATATTTCCTCTGGAAGTTTTAACTTTACTCATTAAACACTGTCAGTGTCCAACAGTCGTTCGAGTTGGTTACACAATCATCTGTTCATTGCTCCCATCATCGTAGGCAATCATCTATTCATTGCTCCCATCATCGTAGGCAATCATCTATTCATTGCTCCCATCATCGTAGGCAATCATCTATTCATTGTTCCCATCATCGTAGGCAATCATCTATTCATTGCTCCCATCATCGTAGGCAATCATCTATTCATTGTTCCCATCATCGTAGGCAATCATCTATTCATTGCTCCCATCATCTTAGGCAATCATCTATTCATTGCTCCCATCATCGTAGGCAATCATCTATTCATTGCTCCCATCATCGTAGGCAATCATCTATTCATTGTTCCCATCATCGTAGGCAATCATCTATTCATTGCTCCCATCATCGTAGGCAATCATCTATTCATTGCTCCCATCATCGTAGGCAATCATCTATTCATTGCTCCCATCATCGTAGGCAATCATCTATTCATTGCTCCCATCATCGTAGGCAATCATCTATTCATTGCTCCCATCATCGTAGGCAATCATCTATTCATTGCTCCCATCATCGTAGGCAATCATCTATTCATTGCTCCCATCATCGTAGGCAATCATCTATTCATTGCTCCCATCATCGTAGGCAATCATCTAATCATTGCTCCCATCATCGTAGGCAATCATCTATTCATTGTTCCCATCATCGTAGGCAATCATCTATTCATTGCTCCCATCATCGTAGGCAATCATCTATTCATTGCTCCCATCATCGTAGGCAATCATATATTCATTGCATTCATCAGTGGCAATATGTCCAGACTTGTTGACTCAAGTAGTAGGGGCCGACTGTAGTTGCACTAGTCACTAATTTTAAAGCTGCTTCCTCAAATGGTTCAGCCCATCGCGAATCTGGTTCACTTATGTCCAGATGTGTAGTGCAGGGGTGAGATTTAGCGGTCGCCCGGTCACCAATGGCGCCCAAACATGGCTTCCGGCGAACTATGCGAGTCTACTTTTCACAAAACTTGTGCAAAATTAACTAAATTTAGGTTAATCCATAGAAAAATCGTTTCATATCGCTGTCCTTCCTGTTATGAAGTTTTTCCTTTTTAAAACATTAGTGATGATGAATGTATATTTGAAAATTCGCCAGTTTGCTGGTGGTGTTGCCATATACGCAAATAAAGAATTAGCATACAAATTGGTCAAAACCAAATGAATTGCAGTAGAAAACACGTTTGAATGTGTTACTGTGGAATTATCCATAAAGAATTTTTTTTTAAATGTATTGTCAACTGTGTGTATAGAACACCAGGTTCGTGTGTAGATACCTTCTGTGAAAACATTGAAACTATTCTAAACATAGATTTGTTCAAGCATAAGGAACATAGCGGTACCAAACATTTCCTTGATATGATGTACAGTTTGTGTCTTTATCCATTAATTGATAAGCCAACTAGAATCACAGAGAGCTCAGCTACACTAATTGACTATATTTTTACTAATGAATTGCGACACAACCTAACTTGTGGTATTCGCTTCAATGACATTAATGATTATTTACCAGTGTTGGCAGTATGTGAGTATCATATAAATAGAAATGTAAAAGAAGAAGTTCAACATATTAGAATGATAAATGAAGACACCTTAGCCTCACTTACAAATGAATTAAGTCTACAATCCAGGGAAAATGTTCTACACACCAACAATGTTAATCATGCTTACAATCAATTCTTACACATATTTATAAATGTGTTTAAATTTCCCTTTAAAAACAGTTTCGAGAAACCGTAGCATTAACAAGAAACCTCGGTTCACCAAAGGTTTAAGGTTTAAAATGTGCTTGTGCCAAGAAAAAGAGGCCGTAAAAAGCATTTATTATATCTAGATTGCTGAAGCTGAGCATAAATACAAAACTTATGAAAATAAATTAACAGCTATATTAACATTGAAAAAACAACACTACAGCACATTGTTAGAGAAACAAAGACATAATATTAAGGGTACTTGGAAAATATTAAACTGTGTAATCAACAAACAATTCAACACACCAACATGTCCTGACTTTTATGAAGAATATCAAACCAATTTCAGACAAGAAAGAGATAGCAAATGGATTTAATAATTTTTTTACAAATGTTGGCCCAAATCTAGCATAACATATTTCATTATCTCATAAGGATGTATCAATTTATGACTACTTTGGAAAAGGACTGTTGTGGTGTTCCTCAAGGTTCTATTTTAGGACCAAAGCTATTTATCATTCTACATGAATGACATTTGTAATGTTTCAAAGTATTCAAGTTCATTTTATTTGCTGATGAGACAAACTTGTTTTATTGTGCTTTAATTTAAATTTAAATGAACGTATCCAAAGGACAAACACAGAGATGGATAAGCTGCATGTATGGTTTGCTTGCAAAAAGGTTATCAATAAATGTTACAAAAACAAATTACATGTTTGAAAATCGCAAATTGAATACAAGCATCTCCATAAAGATCAACAAAGAAGCACTTGGTGGAGTTGAAGTCACAAAATGCTTAGGTATTCTGATTGATGACAAGTTAACGTGGAAAAATCACATTTCCTTAGTGAAATCTAAGCTTTCAAAGTGTTGTGCAATTATGTAGAGAGCCAGCATCATGATTGACAGATGTGACTTGAGTGTATTATACCACTCTCTCTTTTTGTCTTATATTATGTGCTGTGCTGAAGTATGGAGCAACACTTATGTACTGTGCTGAAATATGGGGCAACACTTATGTACTGTGCTGAAGTATGGGGCAACACTCATGTACTGTGCTGAAGTATGGGGCAACACTTATGTACTGTGCTGAAGTATGGGGCAACACTTATGTACTGTGCTGAAGTATGGGGCAACACTTATGTACTGTGCTGAAGTATGGGGCAACACTTATGTACTGTGCTGAAGTATGGGGCAACACTCATGTACTGTGCTGAAGTATGGGGCAACACTTACGTACTGTGCTGAAGTATGGGGCAACACTTATGTACTGTGCTGAAGTATGGGGCAACACTTATGTACTGTGCTGAAGTATGGGGCAACACTTATGTACTGTGCTGAAGTATGGGGCAACACTTATGTACTGTGCTGAAGTATGGGGCAACACTTATGTGCTGTGCTGAAGTATGGGGCAACACTTATGTACTGTGCTGAAGTATGGGGCAACACTTATGTGCTGTGCTGAAGTATGGGGCAACACTTATGTGCTGTGCTGAAGTATGGGGCAACACTTATGTACTGTGCTGAAGTATGGGGCAACACTTATGTGCTGTGCTGAAGTATGGGGCAACACTTATGTACTGTGCTGAAGTATGGGGCAACACTCATGTACTGTGCTGAAGTATGGGGCAACACTTATGTACTGTGCTGAAGTATGGGGCAACACTTATGTACTGTGCCGAAGTATGGGGCAACACTTATGTACTGTGCCGAAGTATGGGGCAACACTTATGTACTGTGCTGAAGTATGGGGCAACACTTATGTACTGTGCTGAAGTATGGGGCAACACTTATGTACTGTGCTGAAGTATGGGGCAACACTTATGTACTGTGCTGAAGTATGGGGCAACACTCATGTACTGTGCTGAAGTATGTGGCAACACTTATGTACTGTGCTGAAGTATGGAGCAACACTCATGTACTGTGCTGAAGTATGGGGCAACACTTATGTACTGTGCTGAAGTATGTGGCAACACTCATGTACTGTGCTGAAGTATGTGGCAACACTCATGTACTGTGCTGAAGTATGGGGCAACACTTATGTACTGTGCTGAAGTATGGGGCAGCACTTATGCTACAAATATTTAGTGTTTAGTCTTCTTACAGAAAAAGTAGTAAGGTTACTTTGTGGTGTTAAGAGGTTGGATCACACATTCAGGCTATTCAATAATTTTTGCATTCTTAAAGTACCAGATATTGTGGAGTTAAGAATTGGTATTATTATGTTAAAGGCATATCATAATCTATTGCCAACGTATGAACAACAGTTTTTTCAGTCAGCATGAATCTGTTTATGCAACCCGACAAAATTATACATTTACTCAAAAGTTAGCACATACTAATATGAAAAGTATGCGTTTATTAATTAAAGGAGTTCAACTCTGGAATTCTTTTGATAGTTCACTAATTTTTTGTCATAACGTTCATCTTTTACAAAAAAATTATAAAGCTAGCATTTTGAATAGTTACGTATCTGATATGTAACTATTTATGATAAAAAAATTACTGGGGTTAGGGTTATAAAATATTACTTTTGATCTAAATTTATTGATGTGGTTTTCGTCAAATTCAAATTTGTTTGGGATTTAATTAAAGTTACTACTTCACTTCAATAAAGATTCCTTCATTCATTCATCTCAAACAGGAATCTAGTTGGTAATCAATGCCAGAAAAGAAATGCTGGCTGTATCCACACTATCTGGTGTTGTGTTTTTGCCTTGCATAAAACTAATTACCCACCAAACACTGAGCACATAGTGCAATCAAGAGATGTTCCATTACCTGCGCCCTGGATCTACAGCAATGCCATTAATTGTTTTATTATTTCCTCCAGGAGTATAGATTCGTTTTCTGTCACTGCCAGACCCATTGACTGAGTTCACTGCATGGTTTTGACTGAAGTACAGCTTGCCAGTATCAGTGTCAACAGCTAATGCGTCCACATCAGCCCCGTTATCTACAAGAAAAAACAAAAAGGCACACGATTCTCCTAAAAACACAAAGAAATGCAATATAAATCCAAATTAAACTAATGCAACTACATTCATTTTGTAGTTTGCAAACTGACGCATCATGAACAAACCATAGCAGATCCATGCCATCTAGGTATAGGTGGACGTGTCCATCTAGGTAGAGGTGGACGTGTCCATCTAGGTATAGGTGGACGTGTCCATCTAGGGAGAGGTGGACATGTCCATCTAGGGAGAGGTGGACGTGTCCATCTAGGTAGAGGTGGACATGTCCATCTAGGGAGAGGTGGACATGTCCATCTAGGTAGAGGTGGACATGTCCATCTAGGTAGAGGTGGACATGTCCATCTACGTAGAGGTGGACATGTCCATCTAGGTAGAGGTGGACATGTCCATCTAGGTAGATGTGGACATGTCCATTTAGGTAGAGGTGGACGTGTCCATCTAGGTAGAGGTGGACATGTCCATCTAGGTAGAGGTGGACATGTCCATCTAGGTAGAGGTAGAAATGTGCTCCTGTTCTACAGTTCCATCATTGTCTCTTGCTTCTTTTTAACATCTAAATACTATTCAGGAGTACATTGTAAGGAACAATAAATGCCACTTTCCACACGCCATTTATAGTTGTTTGTACTTCCTGCCACTGTTTTTACTAAATCAATGTGTTTGTGAAATGTTATTCATTTGGGAACTTCTAAACTAACATTATCGTCTACTGTCTCCTAAATTTTATCGGCATCCGTTGCTATATTTTAACTGCATGCCTCACTTCCAACTGGAATCCTCACCTCCCACTGCTGTGAGAACTGTAGATGAAGATTCAGATTAGGACCACTCCTGAGACACCTCAGTACACACGATCAACCCTTGGCAGTTGTCATCCTCGTTCTGAGGGACAGCCAATGATTGCTAACTATATCATAAGGTCGTTCATGCACACAAGACGAATGTCAAATGTATGCTTTAACTTACTGTTACTATATATGATTTCTTTATTGGATCCATTAATTGCAGCTCTATGGATATGTTCACTTGAAGTCCAGAAGATGTAGCGACGAACAGTATCGACTGCAATGCTTCGTCGATCTCTTGATTCTGTAACATGTAATGTGTGTATATTAGTTCAAAAAGGTCCTCCTTGGAAAACCTGCTGGGCACTTATTTAAAAACTTCCACAATAATTGTGTGTACATTAGTAAACGATTAGGGCAAGGTTACAATTTTGCTAGACCCGAGGGGGGATGGTTAACAGTCCATAAATTAGCTGCTTCGCTTGGAGAAACAGACGACATACTAGACGACACACTAACAATTACAGATGTCTACTTTAGCAATACTGCTACAAACCAGTATATACATATATTTGGAAACTCTATGAATAATAGATCTAGCACCGGTCAATTCAAGTGATGATGCAAATGCATGCAAATGACATGTCATTCTGCTTACCATGTTCACCAATATATCGTCATTCTAGCTAGACCAAATGTCAATTCTATACAGAGAAAATTAATAGCCATTGGATTGCCCTTGATTTTCAGTCCGTGTATTCTGAAAAATCCTCCCAGCAAACTATAAAAACAATAATACTGTTTTATTTTCCAACATAGAAAATACATGGTAAATACAATCACTTACGATGTCCAAAAAAGGGGTATAGTGAAGAATTTTTTATGTATAGTATTATACTCTGTATTTATATATCTAGTGTTACCATATATTATAGTGTTAATTAATAACAATTATACCATAGTTTGATCAATTTAGCAAAAACACTAGTTGAGAAAACAAAGCTGGGGAAAATCAAATTTAGTATTCATATTAATTCAAGTTTGGTCAATTTGACAAGAACATTAGGTGATAAAAACACTGTATTTGTTAGAGGAAATAAAAAAGTTTTTATTCATATTTGCTAATCATGTTAATTAATTAATTTCTCAACAAAAGCATGGACTTTTGGCATTTTTGTAATACTGATTGGTAATAAGTTCAAAGGTTTTGCACTATAAATTGCTAAACACTCTGACTTAACATTTGTTGTCGTACATGTTGACATTTTAGTCGAGGAGGACATGGAGCATGCTTAGTAAAATGACACTGGACATTGACACCCCCAAATTTCACAGCAGTCACCCCCTGCTGTAACACAACAATGCGGTGCACATTGGTATATATATATATATATGTAGTTCCCCAAATTTCACAGCAGTCACCCCCTTCTGTAACACAACAATGCGGTGCACATTGGTATATATATATATATATATATATATGTAGTTCCCCAAATTTCACAGCAGTCACCCCCTTCTGTAACACAACAATGCGGTGCACATTGGTATATATATATATGTAGTTCCCCAAATTTCACAGCAGTCACCCCCTTCTGTAACACAACAATGCAGTGCACATTGGTATATATATATATATATATATATATATATATATATATATATATATATATATATATATATGTAGTTCCCCAAATTTCACAGCAGTCACCCCCTTCTGTAACACAACAATGCAGTGCACATTGGTATATATATATATATATATATATATATATATATATATGTAGTTCCCCAAATTTCACAGCAGTCACCCCCTTCTGTAACACAACAATGCGGTGCACATTGGTATATATATATATATATATATATATATATATATATATATATATATATATATATATATATATATATATATATATATATATATATATATGTAGTTCCCCAAATTTCACAGCAGTCACCCCCTTCTGTAACACAACAATGCAGTGCACATTGGTATATATATATATATTACCAAAGGCCATATCGTTGGTTTTTGATACATTCAATGACAGCTATTAACAACGCATCTAAGATTAAGTACATTTGCATCAGAATATAAATATTGGTGTCATCTACAAACAACACAAATTTGAGCAGTTGTGATACATTGCAGATGCTGTTAATGTACAAAATAAACACTTTAGGCCCTAACACAGAACCTTGTGGTACACCACATGAAACACCTAATAGATTAGATGAACATTCATCTATTTTAACAACTTGCTTTCTGTCACATTTCTCTGCCACACCACGAACACAACAGAAATATAGTTTTCAAGTTTGTTAATTATTAATATAGAATGATTTACTGTGTCAAATGCTTTTTTAAATCAAAGAAGGCACCCACTGTATATGTTTTATTGTCTAGTGGTGCACATAATAATAACTTACCTAAATTTATCAGCCGTGTTGGCGTACCCAATATTGGAGGTGTCACCAAGTTGTTCACTGTAACCTTCCAGATGTCATCTTTTGTTGCAACCAGCAACGTGAAGACGCTGCCGGTAGCTGAAAAGACAACATAGTGACTGAGACATATTCATTGCCATGCAGACATGCCACGAATTGTTTTACTTTGTGTATGTGAAAATTCAACAGAACCGATGGATCCATCACGCTTTGCCTAGCAACCTCGCCAGTGGTTGAATAAAAACAGTTAAAACGCCGCCTGTTTATGTTTTTTAATGATAAATGCAAATTTAAATAATGTCAATGAACATAGCATGATTAATGCGTCATCTTAGCATCAGTTATCTAGGTCAACGATAGGTGAAGTGATGCATTGTGAGAATGAAATTGGCGATTTCCGTGTGCTCATTTGCATACACTGAGTGTGCCATTATGTAAGAATATGAGGAGGACTGGGCCGTTGAACGATCACTTTTGGTGCTGCACAATCCACCAGGCAACAACATGTACTTCAAGAAGAGAGGACGTGCAAATGTCACTTCCGACTGGTACCTACTGCCCCCAGCCATAAAATCTGCATACCAAGAACCGGGCTCCTGTATTACCCCTGGACCTGTGGCAGATGTTATTAAATTTTGGGAAGGAAAATATGAAATGGAAGAGACTGTTCTAAAAGTATCAATTAGTGATAACATGAACATTAATCAAATTATTGGTTTGCTTAGGAAAAACATAGTATATAAAGAAAAAATTATGTAGCCATATGCCAATAAAAGCTTAAAATACGAAATGCATACAAGATCAGCTGGGATATTCGTGGATGATTTCTGAAAAATGTTGTTACAAAAATTCTCTCTCCAAAAGTAGAGGTTGGCAGGCTCGTGTCATGCACAACAGATGATTATATGTTAAGTTCCGCCTACTTGGTAAGTTTTACGGGCTTTTGTGTAACTACTGCATGCTATGAATTCAGAATGTTTTATATTTATACAAATGACATTGTTTTATTGATAACTATGGAAACAAACTGTCACAATTGTCATAATTTTCAGGATCTATGTGATTAGATTTCATAATTTGAAATTGACAAAAACAAGCACGTGTTCTCATAAAAAATCAAATTGCAAAATATTCATTAATCATTAGAGATATAAACCATATTGAAACACAAACATATTCTTTGTGAACTGCAGTATCAAAGTTTAAAAAGAACCAAAAAGAACTGGATGACTAGTGTATTAATTTGGTAAAAAGTCGTAATGTTATATTACAGATGGTTTTCTTTTCCCACGAATCAACATACATATTCACAAAAGTGCATGTTTTGATAATCGTATCCTTATACCACAGTGGAATGCATAGGAGGATAATGTTGCTAAGTATTTAGAAACTACCAATCACATTGTTACACCACTACATTGCATAAATATATATGTTAATCCCCTAGTTCACGGCGGAGTGACCCCCACCGATACCGTGTGAATTGTATATAAGTCAGTAGTGGTACAGATAGTACTGGTAGTGGGTAGCTGATAGGCATGATTTACTAATTATGTGTAAACACCTTTTGGGGGCCGGCATGCTTGTTGAGATTATTTGATGTATCTTATTTTGATGGTGTATGCTTGCCTAATTTCCTGCTCCTTGATTAATAAATCTAAATGTCATTCTTTGGCCTATTTCAATCTACGCTGGACTTGTGTTGTTATTTTGCATAAAAATATATATGTTAATCCCCTGAAATAATTATGTTAATGGGACATGCCACTCATATTTTATTATAGCATTTGAATCACACCGTTCTGAAAGCGTTTCAAATGACAAGCCCACAGCCCCAGGCAAGCTGACTAGCTTAACTTAACTACTCAATATGCTACCATAGACACAGCTGCTTACATTTTAAACAGAATGATTTCATTAGAATGCCACACACAAGCATAGCCATAGAGGCCATGTTATAGGGGTTAGACCACAGTTGACCTTCCTGTTTATTGTTTCACACGAATGTAGGGCATATTAAATTGTGATATGTGAATATAAACAATTCATATGATGTGACATCAGTGCATTTGAGCTGGCATATTCACAGGTTTGTTTGTAAAAGCTATTGGCTGTGAAATAGTGGATATTTGAGAGATTAACGGGAATTTTTCTACTATGCTATGTGATTTAGACAAAACTTAGTTAGCATGTCAATGAGACGATGGCAGGTGCTGTGAAAAATTTTCTAAATTTTTGATGGTCATGTTTTCTTATAATCAGAGAAAACGTTAACATGGCCACAAATTCAATTCTCTACTGTGGTCCGGCCGTTATAAGAACGTTGACAAGTTGAAAAGTCAAAAGAATACAAACATGAGCAACTAAGCTTTTCGTAGAAGTTCAATGTTTGTTTCATGTCATGTGTATAATGCTAATCTAGTTGAGTAATCAATTCAGACACATCAATGCTTATAATGGCTTGCATCAATTTAAGTCACTTTGAACTCCCCCATTCCCCGAGGAATTAATGTCATTCGTTATCAGCAGCACTGCCAGCGTTTCACACGAATGTTTCTTCCGGAATCAGCGTCATTGGAATGAGCCCAGTTTGTTGCTTTGATTCAGAATTCTAATCTTCTCGAACCTGCTTAACAATACATTTATATTAAATGTGCATTGACTATTGGGTAAAGCCAAAGGTAGCAATGCCGCAGCTCATTAGGCGGCGCTAGTAGTGCTATCATCAGCAAGTCGACCAAAACGTGTACACAGAGAGGCCCGTTTATAGGGGGTGCCTTTTACAGTCCATAGCAGCTGACATTGACCACCTATAATAAAAGTGTGCATATGCCTGCAAAGCTGAATAAACGTTCTTCACTCTGATGTACATTTTGTTTTATTTCTTTTGGTGAAAGTATTTTGTTTTTTAAGGTGAACATTTCATGATTCTAGCAAATCTGGGATTCACCTTGATTCACGAAAAAAACAATTGTATGTCTTTCATTGATCATTTATTAATACAAAAATATGTTTTTTTTATTTTGGCTAGGTCTGGCTAGTGATGTACTGTACAACTAAAACAACCCCCTATCACAATCCACTGAAGCCAGGTATTATCTAGTTATTTGAACGTTAGGTGGCGCCACACACAGGTCAGAATAAAATTGTCCTAGCCCGCCGTTGTTTCAAGTTCGTCTTTCTCGTCGTAGTTGTTGAAAGTTCATAAATATCCATTCTACAAGTACGTGTGTAAGTAGTCATTGGTAAAGGTGCATTAACCTGGCCGAAATTATTAACGCTATTAAATTACATATTTACCTAATTTTTTCGATGCTAATGTGTTCTTTGCACCACTCCCCATCGGATCAGGTACAAAACGGACGTATATTTGTAAAAGATATTGTGTTTGAGCGCACTTTTAGTGCCCAAAACAACGCTATACCGGCAATAGCCGGTGTTGTTAATATGGCGATCATCCAAAATGTGCTGTAACAATATCACGGTGGCATCAGAATCGGAAAGGCGATTTCACTGACAAATATTTCGTGCCGCAGTATAAAAAAATACGAAAAATAGAAGAAGTGCAATTTAATGTTACGAAAAACTCTAAAAATCGACAAATTAATGTTAAACAGCCCCCAAAAATCGAACCGGACAGGTGATTTCACTGACAAATATCTTGTACGCAGTCTAAGAAGAAGAAAAATAGAGTTCAATTTAATTTTGAAAATCCAAAAAATCCACCAACAAATATCTCGACAAAAATATAAGATAATGTAAAAAAAAACAAAGACATTGCACATATATCAAAATATTATTAAAAGTTCACAGAACGTGCAAATAACTAATTCTTCAGGGGACATTGAAGTGTTTATTTTTGACATTACTAATGTTTGGACCAGAAGGAGGAAAATTGGACATTTCACTAAAAAAGATGTTGTCATTTTGGAAACTGCAGCTATGGTGAATTTCGAGGACCAAATTTATTGAGATATTTTCGTTAAATTGATATCTACAAGAGAATTATTCAAACTTAGACATCGTTCACACCCAATGTAGCAACTCTTTTGTGAAAGTGCCGTTTTGTATCTTCTGGCGACTGCTGGGCGAAGTTTACTGTTAGTATGCAGTTGTTCATGGGTATTGGTCACAAATGCACACTAGCAGTGACGAGAGACGCCGTTGGCAGTTCCTGTGCTGCTGCAGACGGTGCGCGGGAATGAGAACATGTGACCGCGCTAATTTGGCGGGAGCTGTATAGCGCGCAAAGCAACGAGTATATCAATTACGTCGGCGTTATAATTTCAGATATATTTTTCGACTGCGATCCGCGAACCTACAAGTACAAGAGACAGAGAACGAGATACAGAGAGATTCGTCATATCTCGATAAATTTGGTCCTCGAAATTCACCATGGCTGCAGTTTCCAAAAACGACAACATCTTTTTGTAGTGAAATGTTCAATTTTCTTCATGATACGGTCCAAACATTAGTAATGTCAAAAATAAACACTTCAATGTCCCCTGAAGAATTAGTTAATACTGAATTGTGTGATTTGGGCAAACAAGACACTTTAATTGTTTATGAGTAAGATTTAAAGATATTTGCACGATCTGTGAACTTTTTATTATTTTTTTATATATGTGCGATGTCTTTGTTTTTTTACATTATCTTATATTTTTGTCGAGATATTTGTCGGTGGATTTTTTTGGGATTTTCAAAATTAAATTGGACTCTATTTTTCTTCTTCTTAGACTGCGTACAAGATATTTGTCAGTGAAATCACCTGTCCGGTTCGATATTTGGTTTTTTTTTAACATTAATTTGTCGATTTTTAGAGTTTTAACATTAAATTGCACTTCTTCTTCTATTTTTCGTATTTTTTTATATTGCGGTACGAAATATTTGTCAGTGAAATCGCCTTTCCGGTTCTGATGCCACCGTGATATTGTTACAGCACATTTCGGATGATCGCCATATTAACAACACCGGCTATTGCCGGTATAGCGTTGTTTTGGGCATTAAAGTTCGCTCAAACACAATATCTTTTATAAATACACGTCCGTTTTGTACCTGATCCGATGGGGAGTGATGCAAAGAATACATTAGCATCGAAAAAATTAGGTAAATATGTAATTTAATAGCGTTAATAAGTTCGGCCAGGTTAATGCACCTTTAGGCTTTACCTAGTCATTGATCTATCTAACTATATTATCGTGTAACAGTGTATGTTTGAAGTTATGGAGGGTGTTTTGCTCATTTCGGCGGGAAATAAAACATGTAAACAAACTTGCAGTGACAGCGTGACTGACTTTTCAAACGATGTCCCAGCCATAGACATAAATAGAACACCCATTAGTAAAATAGTTATATAGCATAGGGGGTGATTAATGATGTAACTCTACTATGGTCCCAGCAGACTAGACTCGCTTATCCGACTCTCTCTCGGCTTCGTGAATCCGCCGAGAATACCGTCTGGCAACAGAAGCATGTTTTGAGTGTTACCGTCGTCAGATGGCATCACTGGTATACGCAACAGTTATGGCGTCATCAATCTTTGAAGTAATCTGACGTATTGCTGCATTTTCGTGATCTTGTGACCAGTTCTGATCTTTCCTTATTATCTGAGTTTTCTCAATAGTTCGCAGTCCATTTTTAGACAGGATGCGTGTCAAATGGAGACGGACACAAACATTTTCAAATCATTTAAACACTTTGGTGTGATAAAGTATGTTGTGCAGTGTATAACCCTTTTTTGATTTTTTTTCAATATTTATTATTTGCGAAGTTTTTTAGTGTCATAAAAGGGGCATTTTTTTTACACTAGGAATAGAGTCCATTTCTTGTGATCAGAATGTTTGCGGGCTGTACTGCCACTGAATGTAAGGGCAAACGGCATAATGCGTACTAATGAAGATATTGAGGTGGAATAAAAAGCTTTCAGACCTAATAACGTGTGAACTTGACATGACCTTGCAATGACAGTTGACCTATTTATGTTAAAAATGCCCAAATTAAGTAATCATGTATGACATGAGATGAGTAAGTTGAGGGAGGAGTGTAAGGTAGAATGTATATACACATTGGCCTTAATACCCATTATTGACCTCACGTGTTACTGAATTACGTGTGTTAATGATCTATTTATTTTTAATTAAGTATGGATTGTGGTGCTATCATGTCAATAGAGGCTGTAATTATCGACCATAACACTAACCTTACAGTGACCTGATTATTTGACCTCCATTGACATATTTACATTAATAAATTACCTATTTTAGCCATAAATAATTATGCACGACAGTGGTGTTTACAAATCTACTGGGCAAATGGTGTACACAATTAACTTTACTACAATGTGATCTTTTGGAGACTGAATTATGTATAATTAAAGATGCCTCCTCAATAAAATTTTGTTGCTCGTCTTTTTTCCTAGTTCATTTTGCGAAAATTCAAGCCTACCTAGTATCCACTACGACTCCGCAATTAAATTACTTAGTGAAAATCGAAATGCTGAAAAATATAAATTTTCACCTTTGGTAAAATGTCATAACTTTATCATGTAATCAGCGAGAGGATGGAAGTCATGCCCATGATCGGCATTGACTCGCACAGAGTTTACCATTTTGGATATCCATTATTTTGAGCCTTACCAGATTTATTATTATTAAACATTTATAACATGCCATTTATCCGGGTGAAACACCTGCTCAAGGGCTCTAGAGTTGCACATATATAAGTAAAATACATTAAAATGAGCTAAAACAGATAAAAGGAATAAATTAAATGACAAAATAAATAAGGTGCTTAAATTAGTTAAAGAAATATGTAGAATAAGTTAGTTTATAAAACATCAGCAAATACATAAATCAAATGTATAGCTAAAATGTCACTGGAATATCACTGTTGCAAAGTTGCCTGCCGGAACAAATGAGTCTGCATTCCCGTCATGAGGCAGAATCAGCACAGCCATAAGAATGAACAACTAAAGTTAATTCTTTCGATGATTTCAACAAAAATACGCACTTTTTAATTAAACCGATTGCAGATATTACAATTCACACACTACATATTAGAACATCAACAAACTAGATACACGATGGGCAAAATATGTAGAATCTGTAGTGTTTACTGTATAATTATAAAGAACACCAATATATTCTTGCATATGGAAATAATTGAAAAAACACAATGTATTATACATTATGAGAGCTTTGTAATTTCCTGCATGCATAATGCAACAATATTTATAGTCCAATGTCAAAACTGGTTTACAGTACACTGCAGGCCCAGTACATCAATATTCATATTTCACTGTGTCATGAAATAATATCCTGTACTTCAACATGAAGTAATGTTTATTTATTGTTCACTGTAGGCTGATATGAAGACATGGAAAAAGACAATACCCAAAGTTGGCATCAGCCCGTCATGAAAGGAACTATAAGGAAGACCATAATAATAGTACAATGCAGCAATATTCACAGTTCACTGTTTCATATATCCAATCCATGTCAATGTTCACAGGACATTATAGGCTCATTGCAATCCATGCATGTGTAATGTGTGGATTTCACAGCCTGATATACAATATTTGGCTGATCTAGACATGCCAAAATTTCTAGTGAAGCTGTCGTGTAAAGTTCATTCTGGATGTCGATCCTCTTGGCTGGAGTAACTGTTGCAGCACATAATCATCACGGAAATCACTGGCCCTACAATAACAGGAACGTAAAATAGGAATAGGAATGTAAAATAATTAAATTAGTAGTTATTATCGTATGCACTATTTACTACAAGGTATGGTTATAGGAAGTTACTCGAACTTGTCTAGTTCTAGTAACCATTGTGTAACAGATGCATATCAACATTGATGGATATCAATATTGTTCATTGTCACAGGTCAAAGTGTGATAAATTTACAAATGTGTACAATCAGCCCAAATAAGATCTGACTGATTGAAACTTATAGGTGTTGCAGACAGTAGACAACCAAAACATGTTTATAATATAATTTAATCAAACAAAATGCATACTGCACACATGCACAAATTAGCCACCATTAATAATTGTTATTTCTTATTCAATTAGGCATGTTGAGCAATATTATTATTCATGTGCATTGTTTTACATCAGAACATCATAATTTATCATATTTTATGTGTGTACAACATAACAAGTGCCCAGTGTGTTTAGTTGGTGGCATACAGGAATTAAATTATTAAAAACAAAATTCTTATGCTTTTTTCATAATTGTCTATGTAGCATTGCACAGGGAGGAAGGTGTATAGCATCCACTCATTACCACCATTCCCTCCCTAACATACATATACACAGTACACATCTAATGTAAGTGGATCAACCAATCAAGTACAGTTAAAATCAGACTTTTAAAGGGGTTATGATTTGTGAATGATTTTCATTGAAAATCAAGTTCTCAGTGCAACTTCGCATCAATGTTAAGCATCACAAATGATTCACATTCATGTGCACAAACACAACGCCAAGTTTGGAATGTGTCTATACATGGGCCACCCTTAATATTTTGTGTTGCTTTTAATTGTAAGTTGTGGAACTAAAGATCTCTATCATGACAGTAATATCCCATTTAGTAGTTATATCAATGTAATGAACATTGTAAAAAATATAAATTAAAATAATGTAAACTTAATTATTAATGTATCGAAAACAATGAGGAATTGCGTAGTCAGTGTTTTTGTTAATACATTGTGGTTCAAAGAAATGGTAGTATGATACTGCTGATATAATTATGAAAGTTTCAATTACCATTCGGTAATGCAGTGAGCCTCATCAACTATAATTGTATGTAGTCTCTCCTGAGACTACATACACACCTGACATGATGGCCCTCCACTGTCCTGCAAACAATGCTTTCGGACTTGGACCGTAGCATAACTGGAAAGTTTCACCATTTCCCTTGTCTCTGAAAAATAAACATTTTCTTATTCAGAAGATGCTATTAAAATAATATATTGGTATCTAGGCTGCTGACTGAAGTATAATGTCAATAAGCAGACAAAAACTATTGACACAGTAGTTGCTTTTGTCACTGGGCAAGTACAAATTCACTATGCAGCTGTCATGCATATACAGTGCGTGCGTATTTATAATACCATGTTAATATTTTTATAATATATATTATAAACATGGCCAAAATTGCATACAATTCCACAAAATCAAATCAATTACGTTTCATTTTAATTACACTAGTCCTGTTTCAATTACGCTTGCGTTATATGGATCTCCCCACAGAAAGGCACATGCATGCAAAAATGGCACATACCAAAGAATGACAAAAAAGGCACATATGAGCATGGTATAATTAAGATTAATCTAACTTTTATTTCTACACTTCAGGAACAAATGTAAATCTTAACTGAAACAAATAAGAAGAAAAAAATTAAATTAGTATTGAAGTTGCAAAGTGAGGTGCATTCAGCAGATGATACATTTTTCAAAAACTGACAGTTAAGTTTCTGCAAATTGAATGCTCCTGAAGCCATAAAGAAGTGCCCATCTTTTTCTCTGGTCAGCATAAACGTGTACTAGTTGCAAGTTCAGGCCAATGTCCATTTATGGGTGCATTTTTGGACACTTTCACATTACATACACAATTTGCATGTAAATGCTTATTTCTTTTGCTGAAGTGCTCAAACATAGCTATTAATCATCGGTTAAAATTTCAGCAAATTATGAGGCATAAACTTTTTTAATTTCCTGATAACTGGTCGATTTGACACGGATTGACCCATATATCAGTCAGCATGGGAAAATAACTGGTTATGTTTACATACAAGAAACAGAGTACAGAGAGGAACAATTTGCTGTTTCGGTTATTCACGTTACATTTATGAGGGGTCTATCTTTGGCTGAGAGCTACATCAATACCATATTATATTAGTAACTGCAATACCAAATGGGTGTACCATATAGGTACTAGGTAAGCTAATTAGGAAGTAATATAGGCGTATGCAAGTTTGATTTATAAAATATAATCAATTTATTAAAATAATGCTTTACAAAAAACAAGAGCCCCAAATCACACCTATTTTCACCTGTTTCAGGTGCCTTTTTTAGAACTAACTTGATTGCAATGCAAACATGAACCACGGCACGAGTGACATGAGAAATCTGCGTTACCGTAATAGTCAGCCATATAGGGCCGACTGTATATTAGCCGGAACGAGCCCGGAACGAGATTGAATTGCTAATAGCGTGGATTGCGTGATCTGTATAATGATTTCACTGGAATGTGTAGTTAGATAACGCAATAATGCAACTTTCCACCAAGTGGGAAATAATTACACGTACATTAAAATATGTTTTGGGCTCCCGGAACGATGAATTATTGACGATCGGCGGCCGTGTTTTGGCTGTTCCGTCTATTGAACATCACCTATTGGGCGGAATACATTTTGTGGGTTACTGTTCATACACCGTCTACTGCAGTAATACTAGTAATCACTGATTGGGATGTGTACTGGTATATGAAATAATTTATATCTAAATATGGAGTAAATCTGAAATGACACAGTTTAACTACACCCTTCTATACAACATTATTTTGTATATTATGTCTATGACTATGTATTATAATTCACTTTATATATTTATTACAAGTAACTATATTACACTTCTTCTGTTAACCCTTTTTCCAATACACTATTGGTCAATAAAACTTTCATTCCACGTATTGAATATTGGTGTTATATGACATTATTATGTAATGCAATTTTTTTGTAGAAAATTAAATATCTATTAAAACATTGTATGCTACATGGCACTGTTTTTAATTCTTTAGTGTTACACAATGAACACAACTAAATGCTTTTTAGGAGCGGTCTTTTGTTCTTGTGCTTAATGCAATTTATGAGTGAATTTAAAAGAATAAATTATGGAATAATTATTTATGTTAGATTCTGAACTTGATACACAATTTTATATTTATGTAACTATGCATAGTTGTTATTTATCGTTAAGAAAATCTACTTCACAAAATGTTCTTTGTAAATGTGCTCTGTAATGATCAGATTACTGAATCATTGTTTGACTTGTGAATCCACTTTCACAAAATGTTCTTTGTAACTGTGCATACTAGTACTTTCATTTCTTACTTATTGTTTAATGGACCCCTTGTTTATTCAGGGTTCAGTACCTACTGCAATTACAACTCAGGCAATCAACAGCATTGTATCTCACTCTGCAATAAGCTGCCTTATTTAGTGAATAGGGGTGTGAATCTAAAAGTAATTGCAATTATACTTTACTATGGAATCACTACCCAGCAAACACATAACATTTGTATAGCATTTGATAAAGGTTATATACATGTTATAATGAAAAAAAATTAAACAACAAGTTAGGTTGTGTTTAAATAGTCACATTTAAATTGTTTTTAATTTAAACTGGTAACTTATGCAGTCATTAAATATTATTCAGGAAATGTCAAATATACAAGGAAATTACTAAAATATAATAATGGCTATTGATGACCACACACACCCATACTATCAATCACCCCCCCCCCCCAATGGAGCAACCATTACATCTCCTAAAGATGGGTTTATAAGTTAAATAAGGCCGAGATCACAACGAGTAACCCACTAATTAATGTAAGGCCGCCCACTAGGTGATGTTCAATAGACGGAAAAGCCAAAACATGGCCGCCGATCGTCAATAAGTCATCGTTCCGGGAGCCCAAAACATATCTTAATGTACGTATAATTAATTCCCACTTGGTGGAAAGTTGCATTATTACGTTATCTAACTACACATTCCAGTGAAATCAGTATATAGATCACGCAATCCACGCTATTAGCAATTTAATCTCGTTCCGGCTGATATACAGGCCTACAACCATATATCATATATATATATATGCATAAAACTGAAATCAATACAATGGCTTACCCGTATATATAGTGCTACCGCTCAGCTTCGGGTGAACCGCACCAAGTCCAAGGCCCATCGTGTGTAGTCTTTCTTCCGATGACCAACAGTAAATAAAAGGCAACACCATCACCATGTCCATGTCAACGTGTGCCAGCCGATATTGCCGGGTAACACTAACACATCAAGTACACGAGGGAGAATTGTGTATATGAGGGTTTCTCCGTACCCTGTTGGAAGTATTCCCATCACATAACGTTCATCAGTAATGTTCTGGATGCAGGCAAACTGTTTTTCTCTCCGTGCAAATTCTAAATTTAACGACTCTTGCTCTGTCGATAGCACGTGCGACTCGTAGGACGTAGCGACTCCATTTGTATTTCTGTAGGCGTTACCGGATGAAGTGCCAGCAGCCAATCAGCGTCATCATCGAGTTTAATGAGCTACTTATGTATGCGCCCAGAATCTGGGCGAATACATAATTTCCGTCACAATGGGAACCCCACTCTGTCCAGGCGATGTGTGCGACAAACGGTGGCGCCACATCGCGGAGCCTGGATAATCGAGGCTACCAGCAGACAAGACGAAGAAAGGCATCCATTACTCGCATTAGCTCAAAGCTGACAATCTTACACTTGGAATGTTAATATGATTTATTCTGTGCTTTCTGGTTGTTTTTCATTATAATTAAGTACTGTCATAATTGTTGATACGACTTATGTATAGTGACTAATGACTATAGTAATGTAAATATTTGTTTATGCCAAATTTTTCTATTTTTGATATGATGATGGGTGAAGATGTATGAAACTCTAAAAAGTATGCACAACCGATAGCTGGTATGCAATATTGTGTCAGAATGGTTATTCACTCAAAGATCCACACATATTGATATGATGAGAAAGTGGACACCAGCATACTTGTAATGTACATATTTATAGTAGTTGTTTCTTATTTTAACTACTAATACATACAGATAATGCAATAAGTATGACAATAAAAGCTTACATTTCATCCTACATGATACACGTCAAATATTCATTTTGCGTCAGCATGTCTTCAGCTGTGAAAAGGCTTCTGTCAAAATCTGTTTAATAGTTTGCAGTTAAAACCTTGTAAACAATATTTTCATATACATAATAATGCTAATGACCTATACATGTCAATTATGCTTAGAAATAGACACTGAGTTAAAAAATATCTCTAGGGTATATATTGTTTTTTTTTCTTTTTACCAACTGCCCCTGTATAAATGTGCTACAAAAGTGAAAGATAGCACTGTTTACAGCTCTCATGACCCCACACAGGTTTAGAAAATTTAGTACTTCCATAATATGTAAAAAAAATTACAATAATATTAATATTGGCTATTTTAGCTATACCTGGAATAGCCGGTGTTGTTAATACGGCAATCATCCGAAATAAATAATTAAGTGATGTTCATACGCGATGTTCATATGCAATATCTGTTTCTATTCGAATATGTGGCGATCTTTTACTTTCTGACCTAACCATGAAAATTACCACCTGGAGCACCCAAACTTCTCCTCATATATCTACTGTACATATACACATGTCACGTGGCCAAAAAATACATTTACTTTCTCAAAACGATAAAAATTTACAATAGAATTAAACCAAAATGTCGCCCTGTCCTACGGCGCCTACGCGTAGCGCCAAGGCTACCGTGAAATCGATGCATATGACAATGTAGGGATCTTATTGATCCAAATAAGATTCATTTGTGTTGTAACATGTTTTAGTGTTGAAATATGGGTCTACAATCCATCGTTGGCTCAATTTCGCACATAAAAACACAACTGTAATGGCAAATTGTGGGAGAACTAATATAGAGATGTGGGACTATGGTATGTGTGTTACTATCTACAGGTAATGGAGAACAAGCATGCCAAATCTCAGAGCTCTAGTTCTAGGTTTTTTTTAGTTATTGATTCCTCAGTCTTCTGGCCTGTTCCATGTCACCAAACATACGAGCACGTTGTCACTGTCTGATCAGGTGCCGGAAGCCACCTGTCACCCATGGTTTATATGTGCTATCACGTGACACAATCTTGTACGGAAAACACGTGCCCATGGTTTCCTGGAATAGATTAAATTGTCCCTCGCACGTAGGCAATGTGTATATATACTCCCATCTGGTATGTGACAGCATTGAAGTAAACAGTGTCCGTTCGTTGTTACCCATGCGCATGGTAACGATGCTCTGGGCCATGCCCCTGTCGATTGTTGAGAAACACGATGGGACCAGTAACACCGTCTTGTGGTCTGATGTTCCCACTCCGTCAAGCACTGTTTCTGTCTTTTTTCGCTCAATTTGACATTAAAATTGCATTTAAAGGGGGGGTGAAGCACTTGAACAACCATAGCCCAAACATAATAACATACCATTTACAATATATATCACCCTTATATGATGGGCTCAACGCCACGGTAATCTTGTAATATCCTTTTTAACTTTGCCATTATCTTCGCTGGGCGGCGCCATATTGCTCTGCGGGGGGCTCAGCGGCAGAGTGGTTTGAGTACGAGCTCCTGGCACCGCGTTCACACAGTAAAAACCTCTCGGAAAAACGGCCGAAACGCATGGAAAATCGAATAAAAAGAAAACTGGTGTGCACTGGATGGCTCCTGGATATATCAACTAGTACTACAAATGCAAGGAAACATTTTTTTATCGACTTCCCAGGAAGAATTTGCAGCGGAAAATGTGGTTGCAAATGCGGAAATTGCCGTGTCCGCCAGCCGCAGGCTCTGCGAGTGAGCACTTGTCCGATGCAGATAACAAGACAAAAGACTATGTGATGAGCATGGACAGACGGTGAGCATCAAGATGTCATTCTTAGTCAAAGATACCGTTCCATCTTAGATCTTTTTTTTTCGCATATGACCATGCATCTACAGACTATTCTGCGACAAGGAAACGTCAGATATCAGAGGGCAGAGCGATGCGTAGGAAGCGACGAGCCGAAACCAGGTTAGTAAATTGGATTACCGTTACCATTGTGACTTATCACTACGAATACAATATAGTTCCACCCCAATAAGCACAGCTGTGCTTCAACGTCAGCATATATATGACCCACAGTAAATCGAAATGTATGAATACAATAAAGTGCGAGTAAGTGTTAATAGTTTGATATAATTACGAGTGTTTTCCAATCCGCCGATTTATATTCGACGTGATCATACGACTGATACGTACCGTCAATACGTGGCCGTACTCAGAACAATAACAATAACTCAGTAAGTGCTACAGGATATACTGCAACCTTATAACATGGGCCATGGCGTATGTACTAGGCAAAATTATTCAAGAAAATAATTTGATATTATTTATTGACAGTCATAATAAGTCTCATACTCATGTGTTCTAAATGCCTAGAGTAGAGAGCAAGCAGCAAGCGTAAGGCTAAGCCTGGGGGGGGGGTAGATGCATGGGAGAAACACGACCAAAAGACAGTATAGACTATAGTGCAACAGAAGCCTACTGTTGCTGTTTACATTTCAAATTCTTTATGGAAATATTTAAAATATACAAATACTTTCATTGTGATTAAGTGCAAATGCAGTTACAAAAACTGTTTAAAAGTATTTAAATATTTAAGTAAAATGCATTTCACCCATGCAATGTCTAGCTAGCTGGAAAGGAAACTTACTAAGGCATCGTCATCTACCCAGTCGAACACTGTCAGATTACATGTCTGCTTTCTATAATGACACTTTACAATTTCTGTCTGAATTCTTGTGACTTGACAATAAGGCAAAATTATATAAAATTAATTTTCTTTATTGATCAGATTAAACCCCACATGTAATAACCGGAAGTTCATAGAGATGTATTAATTACATTTTATTCTAAGTCGACTGATAACACTGTAATGAATACCGTGGGTGGAGGGGGCAACTGTCGGCAACCCACAATAGTATTAGTACAAGCTATACATATGAAGGAAGTATATCAGGCATGGGGTCAATTCTGTTTTGTCCATTCCAAAAAATCAGTTCTAATTCCGCCTTGCAAAAAATCAATTCCAAAACGTTAAAATCCTAGGCTAAAGAAAAATTCAAATCCAATTCGTTTTAACACAGTTTTATTTGTCACGTGTGCACAATCATATTTAATTAGATATGATTAAAAAATTATTGTTCGTTAAATGCACACACACACACACACACATATATATATATATATATATATATATATATATATATATATATATATATATATATATATATATATATATATATATATCAGGTTTGCCATATAAAAAACTTTAAAATGGCATCCAGCCATTTCATATGTACATTCTGCTGCGACACCTCTCCTGGATTTTTGCTAACAAAACCAGACATTTTGGACAGCCCTGGACAGTTGGGTCATTAATCTGAGTTTTGAACAGTTTCCCCTGTTTATATCGGGTCCAGGTCATTTGCCCCCCTTCCGGACATTTGCCCCTTTGTCACTTGCCCCCCAGACATTAGCCCCTTGCCTTATTCAAAATCTGGACATTTGCCCCCTGGATTATTTGTAAGTTTTTTTAAGAAATGTTTTTTTAACTTATTTTTTTATTTCTGAACATGAATTCAATATATATATTACCCTAATTGCAATTAATGTTCTTTGTGCAAGATCAGCCAAGTAAATTACTTTATGTAGTTGGAGATTATCCTGTAATCAAAGGATTATCTTTATTGCAATTGTGGAAGAAGCCAGTGACATTAGGACCTGGACATGTTAGGACAATTGAGGATATTTGAAAGAAGCCATCTCAACAAGGTTTCTTTTGAATTGCATTTACCATGGAGAGTTGGAGTGAATCCATTTTCCTATAAAACTGGATGCACAAGCCAGAGTTGTCAGAATTCACTTATAACTTCACCATGGAAATTACTACTAGCATTTGAGGAGGTCATGTTTTGAGTGTCATTCCTACACCAAGAAGGGGGACCAACAAGATTACTCTTCATTGGGAGTGAAGCCAGCGTCGATCCTGATCATGCAAGGGTGCTGTGGTCACTGATCTGATCTCCAGATCCAGAATGTGATCAACAAGACTGCCTGCAACCATGATGGTGACACGGCACAGATAGAAGCTGCCAAGGTCCGTGAGGACCTGAAAACTAAGGCAGCTAATACCAGGGGCACTCCAAACCAGCTGATCTCTGACTCGTTACTGTCCACCACTGTTTGTGGAAGCATCACCCCAAGAACCCATCTTCCACCACTGATCTGACTATCAATGATACCTGGAAAACAACTGGTGACAAGATCATCTCATACACACTCCAGGGGATAGGCCATTGCATTAGGCTAAAGTGACTTTGACTTGTCATTGAATGTTATGTTATTGTAGTAATAATGATAAAACTGCAAACTGATTTTCACTTGTCAACTATCATAGAAAAAAGGGGCAGATGTCTGGGTGGGGAGCAAATATACTAGGAGGCGGATTTATATCGCTATCAATTGTGGTATCATTGATATTTCATCAAATTTACTGGAAAGTTTGAGTCTTCAACATCCTAATCTCCAACATGTATTCTCCATGGGAACATTTTTAATTACTACAAAGGGCAAACCCTACAGCCACATGTAACAGCATTGTACAGGTGACCAGTGACATGTTTAGTATGGGAAACTTGTGGGCTGAACATTAGGCTTGGATAAACAAGGGGCTGCATTCAAGTGGGGCAGGCTTCCTCTCTCACACAAAGGGAATGAGCAGGCAGGTGCCCTTAATTGGCAATCTCTGTAAATAAACCTTCTACACTGAGAAAGAAAATGAGGCCTGAATGGTCTGATTTTGGTTTTACTGTCTGTTACAGTAACTTAATATTTCTTTTTGATGCAAATGCTTGATTATATTGTTCTTGGTCACAATGTTTCAATACCAGAGTAGACAGTGTCTATGCTGTAATGTTGACAACTTCCTGGCTGTTACCAGATTCAGGGTAACATGCTAATAGAAGACAAATATGATTTTAAAAGTAATATAAGTAAATATCAGGGTAAATATTAACAGTATCAAGTCAATAATTCCAACAAAATCAATTCCAATTCCCAAAAAATAAATTTTGGAAAAACAAATTCAATAAAAAAAAATGTTGTAGTCAATTCCAATTCCGGAACTGGAATTGAGGGTCAGTTCCAATTCCGGAATGGAATTGACCACATGCCTGAAGTATAATCATGACAATATCTTGTCTCTGTGTACTACAGCAACAGTCATGAACAGTATAATTGAATTGAAACAAGCTTATGTCTGTGGGGCTTTTGTCGGGAGGGGCTTTTGTCCATGCACCATACTATCTAGCAGATGCTTTCAGTATAATACCTAATAATTATATATATATTTACATATATACATATATGCATATATATATATATATATATATATATATATATATATATATATATATATACGTATGTGTGTGTGCATGCAGCATTTATAAGGTAAAGATGTCACAGGCATAGATCTGCATTTGGTCCAATAACAATATTCATGCATTATGTTATCTAAATCGAGTGTCAGATATAAAATAAGGAACCCCATAGAAAGTGTACCTATGGGTCCATATTTTGTTATGGAATTTGGACCCCTTATAGAATTTTGACCTCCCTGGCCCATTGAAAACAGTGCAATGTTGATTAGATAATATAATGCACTTTGGAGCTAGGATGCTACAATTTTGGTTACATGCGTTTGGTTATGTTACCAGTGGCATTCGTCAAACTGACCAAACAGATTCATTGAAAACATTAAGAGATCAGTGAAAGACCCATTGGTTGAATTAACATGGCTCCATAGGGAAAATGCTTTTCCCTGTGGTTGATTACTTTATACATTCTATATGACACTGGCACTCTTATATTCTAAAAATAATATATACAAGAGAAAGTTTCTCACATTGTGATTCATTTTTATTATGCAAAAGATGAATTTTGTAAAATGTTCAAGTCACTGTATGTGTAATCTTTTCAGATGAAGGATTCACCATTGGTTCATACAAGTACAGGTACTAGTTTTGAAGCATCCAGCGCTACGGGTGATGCCGTCAATCTTTACATTACGGATGTCACCTTTAGTGCCATCACTGCTACTACTGCTGTGGCACAACATACAACTGATGCTGAAACGCAAATCGATCCGGTAACGATATTTCAAGTGCGACACTTCGCGAATGCTGCTGTAGTCACGGATGACATTATTGCACCAATGAACGTTGATCATGACTACTCCTATGTGAAGCTTCCATCAGATTCAGTGAGAATAAAGACATTGGTGCAGATGATGCACACTATGTGATAACAGCGACATAACCGAGGGTGACTCAAGCAGCTCCGACACCTATGAGAAACAGAAGAAGTTTGTCATTCGTGAGAAAAACTTATGTCACTTTTCTGCACCTGCCACACACCAAACAGCCATAAACTGTGACACAGGTTGTACTCATGTCTGATCTATCAGCCAAGGTCTTTCGGATACTGGGGTGTCTGTCAGGAAAGTGTGCTGATTTCTACCCCTGGATGAGTGAAAGGTGAATTGAATATGTTAGGTGTACATGTACTATCAGTCAGAATAAGTAGTGTATTGGTGTATATTTAGTGCCAGTAGTGTATTGGAACAGATGGTTGGTGTGCAAGTACTATCAGTCAGAACAAGTAGTGTATTGATACATATGATTGGTGTACATTTACTGTCAGTACAAGTAGTGTATTTGGTAGAGAATGAGACGCTTGGTTTACATTTGCTGTCGGTAGGAACAAGTAGTAGATTCAGTCAGAACAAGTAGTATATTGGATACACATGATTGGTGTACATTTACTGTCAGAAGAAGTAGTGAAATGGTGCAGATTCCAGAATGAGATCATTGGTGTACATTTACTGTTGGTAGGAACAAGTAATATTGTTACACATGATTGGTGTACATTTACTGTCCAATCAAAACAAGTAGTCTATTGCCATTGGTACAGATGATGATGGTGAAACAGTTAAAATGCCTTGGCTTTATAAAGATTAATTATTTCCTAAGCTAAACTACCAGTATATTTGATAATGTTGTGGCATAATAATGATGTGTGTAACTGTGATATCCATGTTCCAGGTTGTATTTCCCGGTGGTAAGAAGTCACTGTTTTTAGTCAAGCCTTATTTCTTTGGTAATTGTTTTTCTATTTGAATAAACTGTTGATATATTTTATGTTGGTCTCAATATAAATGAAATTGTGTGTAGTGACATGCAAGATGCTGCAGGTAACATTTTTGTTGACAGAAATGGGATATGGATAAGAAGGCATTCACATCATTCAGTTATTAATATTTTAGTGGGAATTTTTTTAGTTTTCCAGGTTGTTTTTCGACCTGCTGCATACTGTGGTGCCTCACAATTTGTCTATATCAGATTATCAGTACACTCACCTGTGTCAAGTCAATCTCCATAGCTAAACTTTCCATCAATTCAATTTGGTTCAGAATAGACATCACAGATCCTTCCCACATCGCAGGATGGGATTACTTGTCTTGCCTTTCCTGAGTCTGAAATATAATTTGTCATGGTTAGTTGATAGCACTAATTCCATAATTACCATAATAGTTGCAAAACTGTGAACATTACATACTGTCAGTAGTTAATTAATGTTATTTAAATGATTACATTGCACCAAACAACAAGGTGTGGTGTGCTACAGAGAGGGGTGATTACAAGTACGAATATTAACGTAATCATGATTACAGTAATTACTGCAATCACAATTACTAATGTAGTCATGATTACAATCATTATTACAATCACGATTACGGTAACATTTAAGAATATATATATATTCACATAATGAATGAAATAAACCCTCATTTTATTATTGTCATCAATGTTATTCAACAACAAATCAAACCCAATATTAAAATACAGTCACGGTACACTTCATTAGATTAGATACAAAATAAAGAGAAAAGCCTGCTTGCATTGCCATTGTAATTCGGACCTCGCCCTCGGGCTAGGTAAAAGAAATATGCAGAAAAAATATGATTATTAAAATGGCAATGATTCGATAACAATTGAATTACTGACCTGCTAGCTATAGGGCGAATCGATGAGTCGGCACGCAAATCATGCAATGACAGCAGACCAACATCTAGCACCGCTTTGTTTGTGCATATCACTACAAAATCATCGTCTTCGCCTTCGTACGGTGATGCAAGCACCAACGCGGTCGGGCACACGGTGCTGCATAGCCATAGCCTAGCCCTAGGCATGGTAGCTTCCTCGGCGCAGCATGATGACTCAACGTAAACGTGCGCAGACATCGGGACGCAATTTCCACAGGTTCACCACATCACATTACCTAGTCATGAATCGTTGACAGTCAAAGCGCTGTTGTAATTTTTCCTGAATCCAACGTCAACAAAGGCGAAGCCGACCTGGAGTCTGGAGCGTGACTCGCACACTCGGTGACATTTTACGACTGTCAACGGTTGTTTCCGTGTGGCCTGTCGAACTAGACTCTTCGTCTGTGGTTTCCATTTCTCCAGAATACGGAAGTTCAGTAAACCACTAATCGCTAGTAGCAGATCTGGTAAAACTGTCCCAAGCGATGCATCCATCTTGTCAACAAGTAAAAAATAGTTCCGGTATTCCGTTATCGCATATTCTCGTTGGTTAGCATCTCGTGTGTTCGAGAAGTGCGGCGTTTTCCACGATTTTGTGCGTGTTTTGTTGTAATTTCTTTAACTTTTTTTATTTGGAACGAACAAAAACGCTATTTTGTTGACGTGTGTAAACACTTGTATATATAACAGAGACCCATATCTTTTTTTTCGCTCCAGAATGCCTATTTACAAAATAAATCGCAAAAAATCGAAAATTTACATTGATTAGATATACGCGACTCAAACCACTCGTTTCGACATCAAAATGGCGATACGCAGTGATGTATTTTGTCGATTTTTGTCTCGAACAAAATCAGTTTTTCAGTTTATCTCATAAATTAGCAGGTATCTGTCACCATTAATGCATAGTTAGATAATATATATTTAAATATACGGCATAACACAAAATTGCTTCAGTTCCCCTTTAAAAGTACACACCGATATCCGCATAAAGTGTTCTTCCAATTGGCCTAGGTCGGTCAGTCTGACCACGGCCTTTACTCTTTAACGTAGGATAATACCAGGTATCAAATGTAAACAAACCACGCCCTGTAAATGTAGTTCATGGTCATGCAAAATAAAAAAAGGAACACCAAAGCTTTCCCTGTCGTTTGTAGATGAACAGCAGAAGATCGTAGCGGAATGTGTGGAGTTTTCTTCAACACTTTGTAATGGAGTTCGGCTTGGACTTCCGAAAGATGCAAAATCAAGTACTGAACGTGTGCATCGAGAAGGCTTCCCCATGATTTTTTCAATTATAGTTTCAATTTATCCCCAAAACGCCAACGGAAGTTCGAATGCATAACCAGAGAGTTTGTGTCCAAGGCCAGTCGCACCAATAAGTTGATGGACCTTTGCAGGAAACAATCAGTTCAATTGCTACGATTCACGGGTGTTCGCTCAAGAACTTGGAAAAACCTTGATGAACTTGAGCAATAATTCACATATACATGTATAATCGGGCTGCAAAATAAAAAAGTAGTAATATGATTTGATTTATATTTTGTATGCACATTCTACCGGAGCTCGCACGCACGTAAACATGCACACACGCGCGCACGCAAATTCGGATATATAACTAAACGTGATGCCGCTTTTGTTTTGTTGGGAATCTGGGCACCTTCTTTTTCAGGGTTTGGACCTGCCCACGACGGCGATTAGAAATACTATGCTAAACGCCACCTTTGCGATGGGAATCGCTCGTGAATCGTACGATATGGTGGCGGATTAGCACAACAAATCGGACAAGGTCGCGTCCGATTATTTGTGGTGCACCGCCAGCCGTTTAGTAGGATTCGCTGGGCGATTCACTATTCAAAGTTGCAATTTAAAATTTATTTCACACGCCTTAAATTCAATTAAAAGTTTAGGACTGTGTTCTGTGTCGTTGAGGACTGTGTTCTGTGTCGTTGAGGACTGTGTTCTGCGTCGTTGAGGACTGTGTTCTGTGTCGTTTAGGACTGTGTTCTGTGTCGTTGAGGACTGTGTTCTGTGACGTTGAGGACTGTGTTCTGCGTCGTTGAGGACTGTGTTCTGTGTCGTTTAGGACTGTGTTCTGTGTTGTTGAGGACTGTTCTGTGTCGTTGAGGACTGTGTTCTGTGTCGTTGAGGACTGTGTTCTGTGTCGTTGAGGACTGTGTTCTGCGTCGTTGAGGACTGTGTTCTGCTTCGTTGAGGACTGTGTTCTGTATCGTTGAGGTCTGTGTCGTTGAGGACTGTGTTCTGCGTCGTTGAGGACTGTGTTCTGTGTCGTTTAGGACTGGGTTCTGTGTCATTGAGGACTGTGTTCTATGTCGTTGAGGACTGTGTTCTGTGTCGTTGAGGACTGTGTTCTGCGTCGTTGAGGACTGTGTTCTGTGTAGTTGAGGACTGTGTTCTGTGTCGTTGTAGTCGGTTGTCATTCGATTTCAAACTAACATTTTCGCTTGTTGTTTTATACGTGATGACGTGAACAATACTTTCGTCGTGATCTAACGTGTGCAGCAGAGAATGGCAATGGGGAACCGTAAGGAACGGTTGGGGGTCACTAAACTGGTGCGGAAGAAAGCGGAGAATGCCAATGGGGAACCGTATGGAACGGTTGGGGGTCACTAAACTGGTGCGGAAGAAAGCGGAGAATGCCAATGGGGAACCGTAAGGAACGGTTGGGGGTCACTAAACTGGTGCGGAAGAAAGCGGAGAATGGCAATGGGGAACCGTGAGGAACGGTTGGGGGTCACTAAACTGGTGCGGAAGAAAGCGGAGAATGGCAATGGGGAACCGTGAGGAACGGTTGGGGGTCACTAAACTGGTGCGGAAGAAAGCGGAGAATGCCAATGGGGAACCGTGACGAACGGTTGGGGGTCACTAAACTGGTGCGGAAGAAAGCGGAGAATGGCAATGGGGAACCGTGAGGAACGGTTGGGGGTCACTAAACTGGTGCGGAAGAAAGCGGAGAATGGCAATGGGGAACCGTGAGGAACGGTTGGGGGTCACTAAACTGGTGCGGAAGAAAGCGGAGAATGGCAATGGGGAACCGTGAGGAACGGTTGGGGGTCACTAAACTGGTGCGGAAGAAAGCGGAGAATGCCAATGGGGAACCGTAAGGAACGGTTGGGGGTCACTAAACTGGTGCGGAAGAAAGCGGAGAATGCCAATGGGGAACCGTAAGGAACGGTTGGGGGTCACTAAACTGGTGCGGAAGAAAGCGGGGAATGCCAATGGGAACCGTAAGGAACGGTTGGGGGTCACTAAACTGGTGCGGAAGAAAGCGGAGAATGCTAATGGGGAACCGTAAGGAACGGTTGGGGGTCACTAAACTGGTGTGGAAGAAAGCGGAGAATGGCAATGGGGAACCGTAAGGAACGGTTGGGGGTCACTAAACTGGTGCGGAAGAAAGCGGAGAATGCCAATGGGGAACCGTAAGGAACGGTTGGGGGTCACTAAACTGGTGCGGAAGAAAGCTGAGAAAATTGACTGACAACACTGTAGTGTTAATGGCCGTGAATTCAACACGATTTTATGGATGGAACTTGAACATTTTTTATTCGCATTATGTTACATGATAGGGCAGAGCAATGGCTGCCCATGTTGACATATCTTAGTACCTCAAAGGTCGCTAGGCGGCAGCACGAGATAATGAATATCACAAACACGTTTCAAACATGTATAGTTTATTTTTACGACAGAGAAAGCATGGATACACGTCAATCCAGCAAATGGTGCCCACCGACACTTAGTCATCGGACGCGCCATTTCGTACGCGATACGAGATACTGTTTGCTTTGTTTATTTTTTGGTTCATGCGTTTATCGAATTCTAGGTTTGAATCAGTTATAACCCCAATGTCTTTTTGTTCTTCTATTCCTCCTAATTCATGGACAGTATTATCTATCTTCAGGTTGTATGCATACTCATGCTGTATTGTTTTCCCTACGTGCATTAAATTACATTTATCTGGGTGGATCCTTAATAACCATTTACTTGACCAAGATGTTAAATAATCTAAATCGTTCTCTAGTGTATGCTGGTTATTTGGACTAGTAATCGTTTTGAAAACCTTTGTATCATCCGCAAACATATATACATTCGAAACTATATTATCAGGAAAATCATTTATGTATAAAACAAATAGGATCGGTCCTAAGACACTGCCCTGTGGAATACAACTTGTTATATTTGCCTACTCAGAATTTGTACCATTTACATTGACCTGCTGTCCACGGTCAGACAAGAACGCCTGGGTCCATCTTAGTGTGTAATACTCTATGCCATACGATTTAAGTTTGCCTATCAGTCTTTTGTGAGGGACGGTGTCGAATGCTTTCGTGAAGTCCAAATATAGAACGTCTACAGATTCCCCTCTATCTAAAGCTTTGGTCCATGAGTCAATAACATTTAATAATTGGAGTACCGTACAACGACCTTTAATAAAACCAAATTGTTGCGTACTGAATAATTTATTCACCGTAGTATCGCACAGCACGTTACACCGTAGTATCGCACAGCACGTTGCACCGTAATATCGCACAGCACGTATTGAACGCGTGTGTAATAACAACTGGTACTTATATTCAAGCATTTTGTATTTTCTTCAATGCATATTATTAGTCTACTTCATTCAAAGGTGTCATGATGCGAGGTAGTCAGCAGAATGAACTGAGCCGCGTTATGGACGCTTCTGTCGTGAATCAAGTGATTGAGAGACGGAGGCCAGGTCACCCATTTACCCCGTGTGTGTGATATGTTACGTCCCTGGCATAGGCACCAGGCAGAAGGAACCAGCGGATTTCAGAGTCTATTCCGAAAGACATAGAAAAAGCGGAATTAATTTATTTACATAAGTTTCGAAGAGCAGCAGATGGACTCGACCCCGGCCCTGGCCCCACTGACAGTCAGGCGCTCTGACCGCAGAGCCACTGCGCCACATATACTAATTAAAAGGAATATACAACGATTTTCATAGGTTAAAACCGCTTCCTCGACTGATTTAGCCTACCGCAAATCCGGTTCATTGGTGTCCAAATATGTAGTGTGAGAACAGTTAATGTAACATCCACAGTCGACTTAATAAAAAAATGCATATTGTTCTTCAAATCATCAAAAGAATTGATTTTAGTGGTTAGATCTGGTAAAGATCAAAATAGTGAATATCCAAAATAGTAAACACTGTGTGGGTCAATGCTGATCATGGGCGTGACCGCCATCCTCTCGCCGATCACATGATAAAATTACGAAATTTCACCAAAGAAGAAAATCGTGACTTTTTCAGCATTTTGATTTTCACTTCAGTTAATGCTTGAACAAGTATTAACTAATTTATTAGTTTGTCTGATGACTTCACAAAAACTACATATAAAAGTTGCACAAACGAGCTAGCATGGTGCAGTAGATACTATGTAAGTTTGGTTTTTCGCAAAATTAATTTGAAATGAGACTAGCAAAAAAAAGCCAATTTATTAAGCACCTTTAACGGATACGCAGTTGTGGGTTTCCTTTTAAAATGCCCAAATACTTTTTCGATAATTTTATCGGTGAACTTTTAAAGTTTTAAAATGGCAAAAAAATACACACTTTTTCATAAAAAGGGACATTGCTAGGAGCAAGTTCTCGAAAGGACACGTTCCATCATCAAAAGAGGCAATTTGTGCTACACAGAAGGAAAATACTTGGGAAACGTTCGAAAGGAGGGGGTGCTTTTAATTTAAAAAAGTGTATAGTGTACTTAGGCAAAATCCAGAGAGAGCATTTTCCCTTGTCAAAAAGATACATACAAGGTCCAATAACAGAGCTGCTAGGGCAATGTTCCCAAAAGGGGAAAATCGTAAAAGAATATGAAAAATTGAAACAGACCACTTTGAATATGATATATACTTGGGGCTGTCCCATGATAAAGCTGTATTAATGCGTCATGTGTGCTGTGTCTTATTCGTCTTTACGTTAGTCACTCGAGTAATTATGAACTTTTAGTAGACATTTAAATTGTGTGAGAAAGAAAAAGGTATGTTCTTATATAGCGTGGTATCCATTCATTGGGACTGCTCAAATCGCCTGTTCGTTCCAACGTCAGCGCGACTTCTCTGGGAAGCATTCAGCCTCGATGCAATTAGGGGAAGGTTCGGTAATATGAGCCACTTTTTTCACATTGATATTCTGGAGCCGTGTGACTAGATATGTGTGTGTGTGTGTGTGTGTGTGTGTGTGTGTGTGTGTGTTTGTGTGTGTGTGTGTGTGTGTGTGTGTGTGTGTGTGTGTGTGTGTGTGTGTGTGTGTGTGTGTGTGTGTGTGTGTGTGTGTGTGTGTGTGTGTGTGTGTGTGTGTGTGTGTGTGTGAAGTTGATATAAAAGTTATCGTGGTAGACTAATGCTGTGAGCATTAATGCACCCGTTGGTTGTTTATTTTTTCGATGAGGACAAGGAGAACATGTTCTCAAAATGACTCATGTCACAATACGCGTTGGAAATATGAACATGGCCCGTGGAATGTGGATACTGTGGGCATGAGTCATTATATTACCCAAGATGGTCCTAGACACACCAGAGTGATAACCTAACCCAATACAATAGTTATTACTAAATATGGGTACACGCACGCATGCACGTAACATGCACGCACACACGCACTCACACACCCACCCCCAGAAACAACACACACGAATCATTACTCAACATGGGCACACACACAAACGCGCGCGCGCACGCACGCGCGCACACACACACCACCCACCACGCACACCACACACACACACACACACGCACAAACACACACGCACGCACGCGCACACGGGAGGCATTGCCCACACACGCTCATTACCCAACATGGACACAAACACATACACACACGCTAATGCACACAGACATATTCCCTGGATTGCATGTAGCTCATATTACCCAGAAGGTAATCCAGGTCTCTGTATGCCACCCAGGTTGGAAATTTACACTACATGCTTATATAATCGCCTACGACACAGGCTGGCAGAATAATGAACTCGAATAACGCAATTCATGTGTATGTAGATTACATGTCTATGATCTATGTGCATTCACCCAAAATGCGGAAATCGTAAGAAATGTGAGTTGACATGGATATTTATATATATAAAGAACAAACGCGACAAGCGATAAGCCTGACAAGAAACGAACAGTAGAAAGCGTACATTTGCCATGGAATGTGCGACTCAGAACTATGTTGTTAAACACTTGCGTTGATGTGTTTTTGTCAAAGTAAAATATATAAAAATTTCCTTACCGGTGTTATCATGTGAACTTGCCCAGAAGAAGCCCAGAGTAAACAACAGTGCCCGAAGCAGAAGCGCCGATGTCAGCAAAGACGGAGGGTGCTTCCCTCGTCTCACCTGTTGCAGCATCGTCAACGGTCTACCGTCGATCGACCCGAAACTGACTCACGAGAAAACGCAAGAGCTTGTCATGCAGTGCATCGCCGACTCTGCCTGTCAGACGACTGGTCTGGTTTACCCAACAACGGACCGAAACAATCGCGGCCGCTGATCGATAATATGGCTCGCTAGCGTAATGGGAGAAGGAATTGTCTCTCAATCGTTAGATCGAATCGTTTTGTGTTCCCTCAGACTTCCGTGACACATGTTAAATAATTGATGTTATACAAAAGGTTAGATCATTGTGTTCGTTGTCTACATACGTTTGTTACACAGTTCTCCCATTATTATCATTAAATGCATTTTCGCGTGGCAGACGTAATATTACTCCCGTGTGTTTCACCTATGCCTTTCCATAAAATGTATCATGAGAGCTTTTAAAAGTGACTGTAAAATAGAATATGCGTAACTTCAATTATATTTAACTTGATATTATACTAAACAACTGAACAACAACTATCTGAGGGATGCGGGGGCTGGACATCGGACTGGAACCTGAAAAGCTGAAAATCATTATTAGAAACCGGCCTTTAGGTGTCCTTTGTAACATTCCTGTTGATGCAATGTCTTCCCACATCGATATTGTTTCACTTTGCTTCATTTTATTTTCCTCGCAGCTCCCACTCTCTTCGCCATTCCGTGTGAGCAGATCCCTCTGATCAAAACCGGTGTCTCTATCACAGCATTTCCCCAGTTTCACAGTTGTTCCCTTGCTTGTTCCGGATTATAGTTTTAATTTTCTTCAATATTTTCGTTTACTTTATCTTCTCATATTTTCACGGTATCGCAATAATCCTTTTTATTTGTACAGTCTTATTCTACCCTTCTCATCTCGGCCCTACGAAATGTTTCCGAGGCGACTTGTCCTAATAAGGGCATAACATCCCCATTCCCAAACCCCACCCGCCTATCCAACATCCCCATTCCCTTTCCAACACCCCACTCTTCGACCCAACACCTCCATTCCCTTTCCACACGACACCCCATTCCCTTTCCAACACACTACTGTCCGATCCAACATCCCCATTCTCTTTCCAACACCCCGCTTTCCAATCCAACACCCCAATTATATTTTCAACACCCGTCTCCGATCCAACACCCCCATTCCATTTCCAACTCCCCACTCTCCGATACAACATCCCAATTCCATTTCCAAAACCACACCCGCCGATCCATCACCTAATTCACTGTCCAACACCCCACCCACCGATCCAACCTCCCCATTCATTTTTCAAAACCCCATCCGCCGATCCAACATCCCCATTCCCTTTCCAACACCCCACACGCCGATCCAAAGTATCATTCTCTTTCCAACACCCACCCGCCGACCCAACATCCCATTCCCTTTATTATTATATCTAGGAATTACAGAATACCACTTTAGCTGAAACACGCCTTTATTTTGTTACTCGTGCGCATGCTCAAGATGACGCACTATCATTACATATTCATGAGCTACGATCGAGTAGCCTGGATACACTACATCTCCTCCCTTCTAGCATAAATGTTACCCAACTCTCTGTGCATCAAGTCGTATCGTTTCACTAATATAGTTTATATTGTGAATGTATCTACTGTTAATACGGTGCAGACAATAAACTACAACTAGCACTCAGTGACACAAGCTACTGATCAACACAGCACATAAGAGTGCTACCTCAATTAGCCACGCAGCCTCGCATTTTACAAGTTTAAGCGATTTGGAGGATTCCTCTGATTGTGGGATATCTACGCTCAGTTGAACTTGGATGAGAGATAGAGGACGTTGGAACCGGACTGCCACCTTCCCTAACCCCAGACTGTATATCCCTGTTTACCTCTGTTGTTTCATTAGACATCGTGATTCCCTTGGAAATACCCGGCTGGTCTAACTGTGCATTCGCTGCCTCCGACACTTCACCACCGGACCGTGCTTGAGCACTCTCAGTCCTTGTTGGGCTAAGTCCTGGTTTGGGAATGACGGGTAATGTTACATTGTCTGTTGAACGTGCATTTACGCTGATCATGTGAATTGAAATGAAATTTATTAGACCAATAATTACAAGTACATATTATAATTTAGTATATACAATAGGTCAGGAGACTCCCGTTAAGGCATTTCAATGCCGCTACCACGAGAACCACCTTGAATAATAAGTGTAGTATAATATTAGTAATAGTACATTTACAGAATAATTTAGCTAATAATACATGAACATATCATAGTACAGATTGCAATCAAAAGTTCATACGGTAGCTGACATATACATGTGAACATATACACATATTTTAAAGACAATATTTAATCTGCCAAGATATAATTAGCTAGTAACTACAAGGCGACGTATACATAGGGATTTAAGTTAATTATCTTCCACATATATAAGAGTTAATAATAGTACAAGTATTTTGATACCTTTCAATAAAGTATCTTTTAATATAGGTGGAGAATCCATGGATACTGTGGGTGATTATTTTATTAATAATGATATCGGGAGAATTATTAAATATATTTGCTTTGCTGAACCTGGTGTTTCTTTTGGAGAATAACTATTTCTCCTTGTCGCCTCTGAAGCTTCTAACTCCCACCCGATCTCCACAACGAAAGATACGAGTATCTCGGGAAGCTGTTTTGTCTGTTGTTGTTGTTGTTGTTGCTTTTCCTGTTTGTTTTCTATGATTTGATCCAATCCTGGTTTCAGTTAGTGTTCACAAACTGCCTGAACTCATCTGATGTGAACTGTGGTCAGTTGTCCGAGACTACTTGTTCCGGAACCCCGTAAGTAGCGAAGCATGATCTCAGACATTCAGTTGTCTTTGTAGAAGTAGTGGATGTCACTGGAAATACTTCTATCCACTTTGAGTGCGAATCAATGAGCACGAGATACATTTGTTTATCTTTGTAGAAGTAGTGGACGTCATTAGAAATACTTCTATCCACTTTGAGTGCGAATCAACGAGCACGAGATACATTTGTTTATCTTTGTAGAAGTAGTGGACGTCACTGGAAATACTTCTATCCACTTTGAGTGCGAATCAATGAGCACGAGATACATTTGTTTATCTGTGTAGAAGTAGTGGACATCATTGGAAATACTTCTGTCCACTTTGAGTGCGAATCAATAAGCACAATATACATTTGTTTATCTTTGTAGAAGTAGTGGACGTCACTGGAAATACTTCTATCCACATTGAGTGAGAATCAACGAGCACGAGATACATTTGTTTATCTTTGTAGTAGTAGTGGACGTCACTGGAAATACTTCTATCCACATTGAGTGAGAATCAACGAGCACGAGATACATTTGTTTACCTTTGTAGAAGCAGTGGACGTCATTAGAAATACTTCTATCCACTTTGAGTGCGAATCAATGAGCACGAGATACATTTGTTTATCTTTGTAGAAGCAGTGAACGTTATTGGAAATACTTCTATCCACTTTGAGTGCGAATCAATGAGCACGAGATTCATTTGTTTATCTTTGTAGAAGTAGTGGACGTCACTGGAAATACTTCTATCCACTTTGGGTGCGAATCAATGAGCACGAGATACATTTGTTTATCTGTGTAGAAGCAGTGGACATCATTAGAAATACTTCTGTCCACTTTGAGTGCGAATCAACGAGCACGAGATACATTTGTTTATCTTTGTAGAAGTAGTGGACGTCACTGGAAATACTTCTATCCACTTTGGGTGCTAATCAATGAGCACGACATACATTTGTTTATCTTTATAGAAGTAGTTCACATCACTGGAAATACTTCTATCCACTTTGAGTGCGAATCAATGAGCACGACATACATTTGTTTATCTGTCTCAGCAAAATCGACATGAACACGCTGCCAGCACGTGTGGGCCACACCCAAGGATGCAATGGTGCCTCGGGCGGCATATTGCGCATCGACTGACATGTCGTGCAGTCTCTTATGGTTTCCTCGATATCGGCACCTAGCCCTGGCCACCACAAGTAGCATCTCGCCAACCCTTTCATCCGGACAATACCGTGATGTTAGTCGTGAAGTTCATTCAGCATTCGTTCACGAAAGCGTGGTGGTATTACACCACGCATACCCCACAACAGACAACCTTGATCTGCAGACAATTCATTTCTGCGCCTGTAGTAAGGTAGATACTTGTCGTCTGTAACGTTGTTTGGCCATCCATTTTGTGTGTATTCGACTACCTTAGAAAGGATAGTGTCCTTCCTGGTTGCCTCGCTGATATCTTTGGCCATTGCAGGCAATTCGTCTGCAAAATATATCAGGTTTATCGGAAAGTCATATACCTCATTACCCGGTTTAGATGATGCATCTGGCAGTCTCGACAAAGCATCAGCATTAGCATGATCAATCGACTTGCGATAATTAAAGCTGTAGTCATACGCTGACAAGATCAGACTCCATCGTTGCATTCTGGTGTTGGAATCCCGGTCTTTGCTCCGAATAACATCACCAGAGGTCTGTGGTCTGTTACCAAAGCGAAATGTTTTCCATACAAATACATATGAAACTTATCCACGCCGAAGATCAAGGACAGTGCCTCCTTTTCGATTTGTGCATAACCCCTTTCCGCCTTAGTCAAAGTGCGAGAAGCCATGGCTGTAGGACGTTCACTGCCATCGTCCATCACATCTGATATGACAACCCCTATGCAGTAAGAAGCGTCATAAGCTAGTCGTATCTGCTTCCCAACATCGTAATGCGTCAAACAACTGTCCTCTGGAATGCCGTTCTTGCATGCTTTATAAGCAGATTCACACTGTTTCGTCCATTTCCATGGAACATCCTTTTTCAACAAAGCATTCAGTGGGCTCAGAAGGGTTGATAGATTTCTGAAAAATCTCCCCTAATAGTACACAAACCCCAAGAATGATTGCAACTCTGCCACATTAGTTGGTACAGGTGCGTGCAACAGTGCCTCTACTTTGCTCTGTGTATGATGAACCCCTTCACGATCAATAGTGTGCCCAAGGTAGTGAATGCTACTCTGCAAAAAACAACATTTGTTGATGCGTGCATGAACATTGTGCTCCTGCAGCCTCTGAAAGACCTGTCTGAGAATCTCATAATGCTCAGCTTCCGTCTTGGAACAAATCATGATGTTATCGATGTAACACATCACACCATCAATCCCCTTGAGCATTTCATCCATAACTCTCTGGAAAATCTGCACAGCTGTTTTAATGCCAAGTGGCAGTCGCTCACATGCTAGAAAACCTATGATGGTGTTGACAATGAATAAAGCTTTGGATGTTTCACTCAACTTGAGTTGTAGGAAGTCATCTGTCAAATCAATATTTGAGAAATATTTTGCACCGCTCAATTTTGCAAACAAGTCTTGTGCGGACGGGAGAAGATACTGATCCCCGTCCAAAGCCTGATTTAAGGTAACTTTATAATCACCACACAACCTGAAATCACCTGACTGTTTTACAACAGTAACCTGTGGACTAGCCCATTCACTTGACTTCGCGGGTGTGAACAAACCCTTGTCAATTCCTGCCTCTAACTATGCCTTGATTATGTCCCGAATCGCGAACGGAACCTGATACGCCTTCTTAAAGATAGGCTGAACATCATCCGATATGCGCACATCTGCGTAAAAACCATGATTTTCTCCAGGCTCATATGAGAAAATGATCGCACACTCCATTAACAACTTGTCGAGTGCAGTATTGTTTTGCACAGCGAAAATCTTTCCCCAGTCTCGCTTCAGTTTGGAAAGTTTCTGCCTAGCAAAGCTGGTTTATTGTCCCTTACGATGAGTGGAAATGTTATATTTTGACCAGAATACACAACAGGCACTTGAATTTCACCCAGTATGCTAATAGTCCCCCACTGTACAGAAACAAACCGGTTGACCTTAACGGGAATTCGGAAAGTTGGGAGCGATACGTATGTTCGCCGACAACTGATACTGAGGCTGCTGTGTCTATTTCGAAAACAACACGCTTTCCCTCGATGCTGACAGCAGCCGTGAACTGAGAAGTCCCATCACTCGCATCAGAAGTAACACTTAATTGTCGCTCGTAGGCGGTCGGTCTTGTCAGCGGCGTCGCTGGGCGGAGTAACGTCCACGTGATTTATGGCATATGCCTGCCGATAGTCGGCGGTCTGTTCCCGAACGCTGGGCACGGACCACAGTGAGAATGCATCCGCCATTACAACGACAGAGTCCCTAGGAAAAAATTAATTGTGCAGTTTGGGTGTATTAGTGAGATCAGAAATTGTGTGAATGAGTTAGTGTAAGTGATGTTTTTGTGTACAGTAGCACATGAGCTTTGAAATGATGCCATTTGTCAGTTGGTATAACAGTTTCGTAAGGACACAGTTAGGCAGGGTGTACTCATATTTTGGAAACCGGGGAATTTCATGGCAGAAATGCAGGGGTGTCATGCGTTGAAGCAATTTGTACACAGGTGTCTTAGTTGGTCTGTCATGTGCTGTGAAATAAAAATAATTGTAGGATTAATTGTCAATGTAGGCGCAAGAACGTTATAATGGTTGTCTATGGGAAAAGTGACTGTCGTCCGTGCTCCGCTGTGTACCGAAGACTATGCACTGAAGACTTGGTCGATTTTTTCGTTAGATTTGCGGCTCTCCACTTGGCAACTACATCGCACCGCTTTTGTATGTGTCCGACATTTTGCATTTGTGACACGACTTTGTCTTGAACTGACAATAATTATTGTCCGGATTATGTCTACCGCTTCCACAGCGTCAACACAATTTGCTGTTGCGCGACGTCAGCTCGCCCCGTTTCGTTAACACGCGATGGATGGCTGTTCCGCCTTCCGTGCTCCCCCCTTGGAAAGACGAATCGATGTTCGCGCACGATGTCGCAGCTGACGATTCCGCGATGGCAATTTTCACAGCATCGTCAAATGTCAGAGTGCTTTCTAGAGTACGTACACAGCCAGGAAAACAGTTCTACGTTTATCGACGGCAATCGCATTTGCCTCGAAAAACTGTTCCATCCGTTCCACATAATTGTCGAACGATTCCTTCTCTACGTTGTATTCATCAACTGTCCCCAACATCCTCGTCGCCAGTTTGTTGTGTTCATCAACTGTCCCCAACATCCTCGTCCCCAGTTTGTTGTGTTCATCAACTGCCCCAACATCCTCGTCCCCAGTTTGTTGTGTTCATCAACTGCCCCAACATCCTCGTCCCCAGTTTGTTGTGATCTCGCATTGATAACTATATGAGACACGGGTTCGATTGAAATAGATTATATCGAGGAATTACAGAATACAACTTTAGCTGAAACACGCCTTTATTTTGTTACTCGTGCGCATGCTCAAGATGACGCACTATCATTACATATTCATGAGCTACGACCGAGTAGCCTCGATACACTACACACCTCACTCTCTGATCCAACATCCCCATTCCATTTACAACACCCACCCACCGATCCAACTCCCCATTCGATTTCCAACACTCAACCCGCCGATCCAACTCCCCATTCATTTTCCAACACCGCACCCGGCGATCCAAATGAAACAGGTGAATGTCCGTACTAGACAGAGTTGGTTGTACGTGACGTAGTTAGTTGTACGTGCTCGTGGGCTCCACGAAGAACACGACAAAGAAGACAAATGCTGTCGACGACGTTAGTGATGGAGCGTCACTCAGCGATTACCACAATGTAAAGTATAGGCCTGTTTGATTTTAATTAGTTTTTATGCGCTAATGTTTAGTAAGTCATTTGGAAGTTTATTCGATGTGTTAAGCCTAGATTAACAACAGAAAAACAGGTTTCTAAAGGTTTATAATTAAACCACCCAAGTGGATATGGACACAATCCATATGGTGTCAAAGATTGATGGTACTGTTTAGACACTTCAGCCTTCCCTTTAATCCTGACATTTGTTGCTCTGACCCGAGGGTCAACGTAATTGGGGAACCGAGAAGGAGCCCTGGGAACCCTGGAATTGGCGCAGCTCCAAGAGTTCAAAAGTTTAACTTGCAAAATTGGGAAAGGAAGATTGGCAGACGTCATTGTCCAGCGGTTGAGAGGGTGGGTGGATTTAACAAGTTGACCAATAGTAAAGCGTATTGGGTATTTGAGCAACCACAGCGCCTCTAGTGACGGCGTCTGATTTTGGAAAACTGGGAGTATAAATACCCCGGAGGAGCGTTTACAAAGGGGCGGCAAGACTATTTTAAATTCACACTTAGGTGTGTAGTCATGCTGAATTTTAGGCATCTGTAAAGTATAGGCCTGTTTGATTTTAATTAGTTTTTATGCGCTAATGTTTAGTAAGTCATTTGGAAGTTTATTCGATGTGTTAAGCCTAGATTAACAACAGAAAAACAGGTTTCTAAAGGTTTATAATTAAACCACCCAAGTGGATATGGACACAATCCATATGGTGTCAAAGATTGATGGTACTGTTTAGACACTTCAGCCTTCCCTTTAATCCTGACATTTGTTGCTCTGACCCGAGGGTCAACGTAATTGGGGAACCGAGAAGGAGCCCTGGGAACCCTGGAATTGGCGCAGCTCCAAGAGTTCAAAAGTTTAACTTGCAAAATTGGGAAAGGAAGATTGGCAGACGTCATTGTCCAGCGGTTGAGAGGGTGGGTGGATTTAACAAGTTGACCAATAGTAAAGCGTATTGGGTATTTGAGCAACCACAGCGCCTCTAGTGACGGCGTCTGATTTTGGAAAACTGGGAGTATAAATACCCCGGAGGAGCGTTTACAAAGGGGCGGCAAGACTATTTTAAATTCACACTTAGGTGTGTAGTCATGCTGAATTTTAGGCATCTGTAAAGTATAGGCCTGTTTGATTTTAATTAGTTTTTATGCGCTAATGTTTAGTAAGTCATTTGGAAGTTTATTCGATGTGTTAAGCCTAGATTAACAACAGAAAAACAGGTTTCTAAAGGTTTATAATTAAACCACCCAAGTGGATATGGACACAATCCATATGGTGTCAAAGATTGATGGTACTGTTTAGACACTTCAGCCTTCCCTTTAATCCTGACATTTGTTGCTCTGACCCGAGGGTCAACGTAATTGGGGAACCGAGAAGGAGCCCTGGGAACCCTGGAATTGGCGCAGCTCCAAGAGTTCAAAAGTTTAACTTGCAAAATTGGGAAAGGAAGATTGGCAGACGTCATTGTCCAGCGGTTGAGAGGGTGGGTGGATTTAACAAGTTGACCAATAGTAAAGCGTATTGGGTATTTGAGCAACCACAGCGCCTCTAGTGACGGCGTCTGATTTTGGAAAACTGGGAGTATAAATACCTCGGAGGAGCGTTTACAAAGGGGCGGCAAGACTATTTTAAATTCACACTTAGGTGTGTAGTCATGCTGAATTTTAGGCATCTGTATATAGGCCTGTTTGATTTTAATTAGTTTTTATGCGCTAATGTTTGGTAAGTCATTTGGAAGTTTATTCGATGTGTTAAACCTAGATTAACAACAGAAAAACAGGTTTCTAAAGGTTTATAATTAAACCACCCAAGTGGATATGGACACAATCCATATGGTGTCAAAGATTGATGGTACTGTTTAGACACTTCAGCCTTCCCTTTAATCCTGACATTTGTTGCTCTGACCCGAGGGTCAACGTAATTGGGGAACCGAGAAGGAGCCCTGGGAACCCTGGAATTGGCGCAGCTCCAAGAGTTCAAAAGTTTAACTTGCAAAATTGGGAAAGGAAGATTGGCAGACGTCATTGTCCAGCGGTTGAGAGGGTGGGTGGATTTAACAAGTTGACCAATAGTAAAGCGTATTGGGTATTTAAGCAACCACAGCGCCTCTAGTGACGGCGTCTGATTTTGGAAAACTGGGAGTATAAATACCCCGGAGGAGCGTTTACAAAGGGGCGGCAAGACTATTTTAAATTCACACTTAGGTGTGTAGTCATGCTGAATTTTAGGCATCAAAATTTTCAGTAAGGGTGGTCCTGGCGGGCCATACCTGCTTTAGCATTAGAATTCAAAATTTCCGGCCAGAATTTTATTGTCAAATCTTCTAGATTTTAAGAATCTGTATACATTTTGAGTGATGTTTACATTCACTACTTTTCTTTACGGTTTACAGTGATAGATGTCTTCACTGTTATTTTTATTTGTCATCGTGAGTGATTATATTGCTACTATGTACGTCGCCGTCTGATGCCAAGATTAAAATCGTTTCGAACCTGGAGAACAATGCGTTGACTACACTTCTGTAGTACTCTATGTACTCATTGGTCGAGTGATTACAAATTCAGTTATAAATCTCGACCTGGCGAGCGAAAAAACGACGGACAATCAAAATATCCTTCGTTGTGAGAAATGCCTCCTGGACCATTGCGTGCGGCCCCGAAGAAGACAAGAAGAGGGAGGTATATATCTTACAACCTGATCGACGCCCTCCCTCGGAGCCGCCAGAGCGCGGCACATGCCCAGCTCGTCGAGGATGTCGAGCAGGACTTGGAAAATAATTATGTCCTCGAGCGTGAGAAGTTCCATGGGCGCAGGCGCCGGCTCCTATGGCGAGAACATTTAATAAACAGTCGTTCAGTTTCCTTGTTAACAAACAAAGCACCATCATTTACTTCGAACAAACGGCAACTCTATAAATGTTCTTCTATGAAGCATTGATTAATGTTTAAATGTTTGGGTTTACATTTGGGTTTATTTTGGATTACAAATAGCATCGCCATTGTTACTAGCTTCTCTAAGTATACCATATATGACACCTTCTCTAAGTATACCATATATGACACAGTCATGGTTTCCAGCTTCATCTAAATTTAAATTGTTGTTTTTTATTATGGTTAAATTGATAGAGTCGAACATGTAAACCAACTATTATTTGAAACAGCAAGGGAAATAACATTTCAATTGTTCAAGATGTCAACCGTCCAATCACGGAACAAAGACGCATAAAAAAACGTAGGCTTTCCTGTGATTTTCAAAATATTGCTCACACCAAATAATCACAACGGGATTGTTTTTTTACCATTCTCCCTTTCTTGGTCACTGTGCCGGATGTAGTTGTGGTGACGGTCTTCTCCTGTGTCTTAATTGTCACCGACTTGGGAGGCGTCTTGGTGCCGGCTGCATGGACGGACAAGATGCTAGGCGGCGTTGTCTGCACATAACTCGAACTGGAGAACTGCGGATCATGCTTCTGCGTTTCTTCTTCGTCCTTTGGAGGCAAAACCACCATAGATAATGAAATGCTCAAATTGTAGGACAAACAATATACCCGGGATGGATATATAATGTGGAAATGGAGAAACTTTAAATAGGGTCTACATGAAATGTCGACCATTTTCTTCATTATAAGAGCACATTTTAATATAGTTTGTGAATGTATTGTCTCATACAGAATCAATCCTCCGTTTGTTTTGAAATGGCCCCTTGGCAATAGGCATTGCCAAATTGGTGGCACTAGAAGTTGTTATACTCCAAACCGCACATTATAGGGAAAGTAATTCTCATGACATAGTTTTAGCTTTGGAGTCCACTGGCGACCTTGGCTGGCTAGATGCCTGTGTAAAGCTAAAGAATAGGATTATATTTTGTTTTTGGGTGTACTCACAGAACTGACACCAAACGGTGTAAATGTTTCTGGGTTCAGACCGATGAAAAATGTTTGTGTGTGTGAAGCTTTATATATAAGAATGTTCACGGTAATTGTTTGAGAGTCTTTTACAACAAGATATCATGTATTATCGCTCGCGCATTCCATGGGAGAACTTCACTAATCTAATTTAAAGCCTTATTTCCTTGTTTGTGTTGTAGTTACAATCCAAAGTATAAGCTTATATACATATAACAACCGACAACATAACTACCACATATAATAAAAAAAATTACAAGTACTGGTAACTAAATCTGGAATCTGACCCAGATAGCATTCCCTTGTCCCTCCGCCATCACCGATAGCCCGTCTCCGACCTCCAAGTTGGCAGTTGTTGAGGACCTAGCTGTTACCAGCTAAGTGCATGCGATAATTGTCACTACTGTTATTTATCTTAAACAAATAATTATCATATGTATATACCATGCACGAAACGCTTATCTGATGTTGGTCATTAATCGCCCCAACAACGCCGAACATACGCCGTCTTCTCCATAAAACTTGTCAGTAAACACATGCACGTGTTGGCGTAAGCTGCCGTACCACACCACGTGTAAAGATTCTCCATAATGTATGCATCACGTGATGAAATCCGAGCACCGCATTGGTTCAAATCCGACCACGGTGCTCAACCTACCTGCTAAAAAACACGCCTACCGACATAGTAATATATATATATATATATATATATATATATATATATATATATATATATATATATATGTGTGTGTGTGCATAGCAAATCGGCTAATTTCACATAATAGGTATAATTCGACAACGTATTAAGTATGTCAACCATTGGTAACAATATTATGACTACTAAATGAATCACTACAAGCTAATCTGTTCAATTCACTATGTGGGTGGAGGTCACTCCGCCCACCACGTAGTAGTTTAAATCTAGACAATCCTGAAGAACGTCCATCCGTCAAAGGGAGGGTAAATTGTTTAACAACTCAGATTAAACCCGAATTTAATCAATATACGCACAAAACTAATCTATCATCAACTAACACTACACAATAATTCGCAAATAACAAAATTCAACAATTCAAACAAAGCCAAGATTTTCCACGTAACCTCTACGCAATTCCCGAAGAAAGACAGGCCGACACCACGGTCGCACTCGCTTATATAGCGTTATCTGGCGCGCATGCGCGAGTCGCCGTGCATACTCTCATAACCCGAACGAGTATCGTCCTAGCTATAATGCTAAAGCATATTACATGAATTAAGTTACATTGTCATTCCACATAGACGACAGTATGTCCCGCTGTTTACATACATCCATAACACACAACCGATTATGCATATACCGCTGCGTATGGGCATGGACCACAGTCAGAATCTGTCCGCCATTACAACGATAAAGAGTCCCAAGGAAAAAATTAATTGTGCAGTTATTGTTTATTTGTGAGAGCAGAAATTGTATGGATGAGTGAGTGGAAGTGATGTTTTTGTGCACAGTAGCATCTAAGCTTTGAAATGATGCCATTTGTCAGTTGGTATACCAGTTGCGTAAGGACACAGTGGCCATCAGGCAGGATGTACCCATATTTTGGAAACCGGGGGATTTCATGGCAGAAATCCAGGGGTGTCATGCATTGAAGCATTTTGTGCGAAAAGGAGGTATGTCGTTTTCACGAATTTCGCACACCATGTGTCTTAGTGGGTCTGTCATTTGCTGTGAATTTTTAAAAAAGTAGGATAAATTATCAATGTAGGCGCAAGAACGTTATAATGGTCGTCTATGGGAAAAGTGACTGTGGTCCGTGCCCGTATGGGAGACCGCTACTTTAAGGAGACCGAAACCGGTCTCCTTAAAGTTTTGATGTGTGATTGCGCAACTTATTCGTTTTAATATAAATTATCATCTTCATTTTTAGTGAATACAGTTCAGACGTAAATGAAATGATGAGTATGATCTGCTTTATAAGTATGTATAATTCTTAAATTTTATATAATTTTATGATAAAACCAGTATTTGTATATATTTGACGGACGTCTTAGATTTAGCCTTAATCTTAGCCGACCGCGTCTCCCGTCAAATTTGCAACATTCGCTAAATAATTAGATAGTCGTCACACACGCTTAAAGTGCTATATATGTTAATATAAGCTGAAAAAAAGATATTTAGCACATTTATATATGTTTATTTACTTAATGTCCGTTCATTACCGTGTCAGTGTTTACCTGAATTATTCCGATCGCGTGAACTTATCACTAGTATGATGTCTGCAATTGCACAAATTTTTGTATTAATAATTATTATTATATCTTGGGACTGGGAAATACTATTTCCACGTATATTAACAATTGTCACAAAAAGTATAATTAAATATATATAACTTCCGATCGTGTACTGGTCCCCTTAACTCGGCCCTTAAGCAAAATGAATTTAAGGAGACCGCATTTTTGTATATATGTTATTCATTAAAATATCACAATTAACTTTTAGTAAGTAGTCTAAAGTATTGTTACAAACTATATTCCATTTCAAAATTGTTGGAAAATCGACAAAATAAAAATATAAAACCTGTCCCCGAACGCAGTCCTGTGTGTCGAGTGTCGAGTAAGCGTCCCTATACGCATTTTATTTGGCACTATACTATTATTAAATTTAAACATTTGTGCCAGCCTATATTCTCCGATAATCGTGGAAAATAATGCAGGGTCTAATTTTAGGAGAGCAATCGCTCTCACTCCCTATAGCTAGTGCTAATCAATCATCCACGGTACGGTTTACCGCTCGCGCTAAAATTACTTGCGCCCAACTAGAGCTGCATGTGGCGCCCTCTGACGGCTAAGTTTTCATCCTTTCGAACGACAGTCGTGAATTTAGCGGAATACCGTGCTAACTTCTGAGGATCCTAAATTTTGATCCCGAAGCGTTAGATTTCCATGATTAGATGAATCGGTCACAATCCTTAGTTTTCGGGAGCTCGACATTATTAGTTAAGACGCCATTATCACCGCGTAAACCGACCGTAAATGGCCGCCGTGCGCAGCGCCTCAAACCGGACGTAACCGGCTGGCGGCGGTTTTCCCTGAAACGGCCTTGCGTATTCAATTCAATAAAACTTTAATGTCCATTTAAAAACGGAAAATTCCCCGGTTTTTCGCAGATGTAAAATGCGGTTACTATATCTGCGGTGACGCGAATACGCACAAAGTTTATGCATATTCGGCAAAAAAAATAAAAAATACACGGCGATCCGCATAGTTTTCTAAGCTAAGGACGCAATGGCTTCACGTCGAGTAAAAAAATTGCTTCGGAGCTAAAAAAGACAAATATACTAGTGACTTTTTTCGCACTGTACTATTATTTGTTTTGAACAATGTGCCCACCTATTCTGTTATTACTATTATTAAATTTGACTGATTTGCCACCCTATACTGTTATTATTAAGGAAAGGAAACACGAGCCTCCTTCCCTGTATGCACTACTGATAGTAGATACATCTTTATTAAGCGGCTGACGACAGGTGCAAACATCAGTACTTTTCACCAAAGCAGTGGCGTAGAGAGTCAAGATCCAAGTTGCAATGTCTAGACAAGATACTTTGTCTAAACTCCAACAAATCGGTGCAAACATCGTAGAACTCTACTTAGGTCCACTCCCAATAATGCTGCTTTCAACCACCCTACAACATCTTTCGAATGTGTTCCCACAATAGTTGAGTGGATAAGTAAAAAGGGTGTGCACTTGTGTATACAATGTTGACACCGCATACATATACTACTTAGGACCCTGAATATGTTCTGATTTAGTGCCGATTCAACCTACAGCAACCTAGTGGTTGGTCATAATCATGATAACAACATGAAATTTAGCAAACACTTAGATAATACATTAACTAAGTTATTTGGCTACATAACCAGCGCAGATGTTGCCATACACGTCGCATTTTTAAAAGATATATAGGTTTTCGCGGGCAACGATTTTAAATATATAAATTTTGACCTCCGACATTCAAAGATGGCGGCCGCCAAAACAAATGTTCTTATATCAGAAGAATAACTTGACATTACACTTGCGGCTCTAGGCCTATGTGGTGTAGTTGTCAAGAAATGGGGGAAATTGATTTGACGATAAAGTGCCATAAAAAGTACAATATTATACCATTATATGCCCCCTTTGTACCATAAATGATGTGAAATGATGTACTGAACTCACTAAGATACAAAAATACAAGTAAAGACGTCGACAGAAAGCCGTGTAACTAGTTAAGTGAACGATTATCCGTCGGTCGCTGTCTCGCTAGTGGTCCTACGGCCAAGCATCGTATAACGATACTCCACTGTTCTCTATAGATAATCATGTATTGACGTACATCTCAGGTCTCAAGTATTATGCTCCTAACATCATGTAAAATCATTTGGAAATCTCGACTTGAGTGCAATTATCTTACACAATTTGATAACAATGATTTTATTATCAGTGAAAGGGCTACTACAGCAAACAAGTTTAATAAGTATTTTAGAAGCATTGAACCCGAGTTCACTAAAAATATTGGAACTCCAACAGGCATCTCCGTTCTTGGTTACGTGGGCAAACGCAATGAACGTTCTATGTTGTTGACACCAACCGATAAGGAAGAGGTTATACGCACCGTTAATAGTTGTGGTAATAGATATTAGGCCGACTGTGATGGCATTACGAGGAGTCTCGTTAAAATATATAATTGAATGTATTTCCGAACCGATGACGCATATATGTAATCTGTCATTAAAATTTGGCGTTTTCCCGCACAAGACGAAAACAGCTAAAGTAATACCTTTATATAAATCTGGTGAAAAATCATTTATTTACCAACTACAAATCGATTTCGCTTCTACCACAGTTCTCTAAAATACTAGAGAAACTGTTGAATTCTCGACTTGAAGGCTTTATGAATTCTTGTACTATCTTAAACTCGTGCCAATATCTATAATAAAGAAGGCATGTCAACTTCGCACGCTTTGGTAGAATTGCTTGACGATATTTCACATTCGTTAGAATATAAGAAATGTGCGATAGGTGTATTTATAGTTCTCAAGAAAGCTTTTGATACTGATGACCATCAACTGCTGTGTAAAAAAACTTTAACGTTATGGCATTCGTGGAAATGCGTATAATTGGATCAGTGATTACTTGAACAATCGTAGCCAATTTGTAAACACTTACGGCCACAGCTCAGGCGCGCAAAGAATAACGTGTGGAGTTCCACAAGGGTCAATACTTGGTCCGAAGCTGTTTATTCTGTATATCAATGACATGTGCAATGTCTTTAAACTGGTAAAATGTATCTTATTAGCGAATGACACGAACATATTCTGTTCAGCCAATGATAGTAATGTTTAGGAGAGATCGAATAGGAAGAAGGGGAGGGGGGGGGAGTTATTTTATATATTAAAGAATCTATTCAGGCTTATGAAATAAAATTGGAAAGCGAAGCAGATTACGATGAAGCTGTTTGGTGCAAAATAGTTTCAGGAAATTCAAAATTAACTATTGGATTAGTTTACCGAAGTCCAAACATAAACGAAGAGGATTACACAAAAATACAAACTGCTATAAAGGAAGTTAGTAAAGGGGAATGTATCATAATGGGAGATTTTAACCATGGACATATACAATGGAAATCTCTAGAGTACACGGGGTGAGGACCAACAATTTCTATTTTTAATTCAGGAGAGCTTCCTTACTCAGCACATGCTAGAACCAACCAGGGGAGAAAATGTATTAGATATAGTTTTATCATCACAAAAAGAATTAGTGGACAATGTAAAAATACATGAACCATTGGGTAACAGTGAACACAATCAAATACAGTTTGACATCAATGTAAAATCAGAAAGTAAAAATAAAAAACGTATAGGAGGAACTTCCACAAAGGTAACTATAAAGATATGAGAAAATACTTAGCAAAGCTAGATTGGAATAACATGCTGATGAATAAGACCACAACTGAATGTTGGAATATTCTAAAATATGAAATTGAGAGTATCATCGATAAATTTGTTCCCTTGAAAAACAAGGAAAACGATCTAGAAAGAAACACTTGTCAAAAGAAGCTATTAGAAAAATAGTGTTTAAGCAAACTATGTGGAGGGTTTATAGGCGTACCAGAAAGGATGAAAACTATGCAAATTACAAAGAGGCACTTAACCTAGCTACAACTGAAATTAGAAAATCTAAAGAACCTTTGAAAAAAATTGGCAGGTAATATAAAACATGACAGCAAGAGTTTCTATGTTTATGTAAGAAATAAACAGAAAGTTCGAGATAAGGTCGGACCACTGGAAAACAACAGGGCAAAACATCATTTCAAACGGGTTTCAAATGACAGAGGTCCTGAATGAGTATTTCAGCTCAGTTTTTACCACAGGAGATATCAGCTCACTCCCAGTTCCATTTACTAAATTTTATGGCAATACATCAGAACATTTAGTGCAGTTATTTGTAACTCCTGAAATGATAGCAAAGAAAATTAAGAAGATAAAAGATAATAAATCACCTGGAGTTGATGGGATACCACCAAAACTGCTTAAGGAAATTGTTGAGCAAATTAGTATACCACTTGCAAAATTGTCACTAGAAGAAGGAATAGTTCCTTCAGAATGGAAAGAGGCAAACATTACGCCACTATTTAAGAAGGAATCGAGGAACAAGCCAGAAAATTACAGACCAGTGAGTTTAACATCAGTTGTATGTAAATTACTCGAAACATTAATTAGAGACCACATGCTGGAATTCCTTGTAAAACATAAATTAATAAATACATCTCAACATGGGTTCCTAAAAGCAAGGTCATTTCTAACTAATCTCTTATGTTCTTTTGAAGAAATTACAAAGTGGGTAGATGATGGGTCACCAGTGGATGTTGTCTACTTAGATTTTCAGAAAGCTTTCGATAAAGTGCCACATTAAAGATTGTTACTTAAACTAAAAGCCCATGGCATAGGTAATGATGTAATCAACTGGATAGAAAAGTGGCTTACACACAGAAAACAGAGAGTAATAGTAAATGGTGAGATTTCAAACTGGAAATCTGTTTTGCATGTGGTACCACAGGGATCAGTATTAGGCCCTATACTGTTTTTAATATATATAAATGATTTGGAAGATGACATATCTAGCAAAGTACTTAAATTTGCAGATGACACAAAAGTATTCAGAAAGGTTACTAATGATACAGATAAACAAAGTTTACAGGATGATCTAGATAAATTAGTTAAATGGTCAGAAAAATTGCAAATGTTATTAAATTTTGGGAAGTGTAAATGTATACACATAGGACATGGAAACATGGATGAAGAATATAAAATGGGGGATGCTGTATTAGGTAGAACCACACAAGAAAAGGACTTAGGAGTAACATTTAGTGCTGACATGAAAGTTTCAGAGCAATGTGGTATTGCTGCTTCGAAAGTAATTCTAGGGTTAATTAGGAGAACTATCATGTATAAGGAGAAACAGCTAATTGTACCCCTGTACAAAGCAATAGTAAGACCACATTTGGAATATTGTATTCAAGCATGGAGACCATATCGTAAAAAGGACATAGACAAGCTAGAAAGAATACAACGAAGAGCAACTAAAATGATTCCAGAATTGAGAGACCTTAGATACGAAAGTCGCTTATTACAATGTGGTTTGACAACACTAGAGACCAGTAGACTAAGAGGAGACCAAATAGAAGTGTTTAAAATAGTGAATGGTTATGAGGATGTTGACAGGAATATGTCCTTCAAACTTAAAGAAGGCAGTAGAACCAGAGGACACAAAGCAGCATTAGTTAAGGAGCAGTGTAGGTTGGACATGAGAAAGTACTCTTTCTCACAGAGGGTGGTAAATGAATGGAACAAACTGCCAAAAGATTGTGTTAATGCTAGTAGTGTGAATATGTTTAAAAATAGAATTGACAGATATTTGATAAGGCCGGGCTACACATAGATGAGAAAATTGTTTGGCTCTCGATAAGCCAATGGCTTCCTTGTCCACTTCCCATCTGGAACTTGTTGTTTGGGATGGCAATCTTGTTAAACCTTGATATAAAGCAGCTTGAAAATATTGTACGCAACGAACTATATAAATTATTTTTCCAATTATGGTTCTCAACCAAATTTTCTCTAAATATAGCCAAAACCAATTACATGTTATTTTCTGGTCGAGCACCATTGTCTGATATAAATATCAAGATAAAAATACACAGATATTAAGAGTACGAGTAAGAAATTTCTAGGCATGCTGATTGACTAATCATTAAACTGGAAAGATCACATCAGTCGAGTAAAGTGTCAACTATCGAAAAGTGTTGGCATCATGTACAGATGTAGCAAAGTACATAACCGCTATAGTATGTATATGTTATATTCCACTCTGTTTTTGCCATATTTATTGTATTGTGTGGAAATATGAGGAAATACATATCTTACAAATCTGCATTGTATAAGCATATTACAAAAGGGAGTAATAGGGCTTGTTACAAAAGGGAGTAGTAGGGCTTGTTACAAAAGGGAGTAGTAGGGCTTGTTACAAAGGGGAGTAATAGGGTTTGTTACAAAAGGGAGTAATAGGGCTTGTTACAAGAGGGAGTAATATGGCTTGTTATAAAAGGGAGTAATAGGGCTTGTTACAAAAGGGAGTAATAGGGCTTGTTACAAGAGGGAGTAATAGGGCTTGTTACAAAAGGGAGTAATAGGGCTTGTTACAAAAGGGAGTAATAGGGCTTGTACACAACGCTCAGTGATGCTACCACACAACTCCACTGTTTCACAAAGCACGCATTTTAAAGTTTACCGATATGGTACAATTTAGAATACAACTATTTGTGTATGAAGCTCATAAAAATGAATTGCCATTGAATATTCAAAGGTTATTAGCTAAGCATGATAATAAGCATTGCACACGAAGACAAAATCAGTTTTCATGAACCCATGCAACAACTATTAGAAGGTATATGTCATTAATAGTCTATGGAACCAATCTGTGGAATTCGTTGAATGTCCGTTTTACCAATATCCGTTCACCATTTTAAAGAACTCTACATCAAACAGTTATTTGAAAGTTATGGTAAGCAGATTTAATGTCACAATTCAGTTTCGCAATAATCTACCAAAACTTAAGTAATGACAGCTACCTCTGTACATTTATGAAATTAACACACACACACACACGCACACACACACACACACACACACACACACACACACACACACACACACACACACGCGCACATTTTAACTGTCGTCTATGAAAAATAATTGCGGTCTAACCCCAGTCAATTTGTTTACATTTACATTATATTGTTTGAATATAATATTAGATGCTTTGCGTTATGCTAAAACATTCCTAGCTGTGACTAAGTGTGTTAGATAGCGGCGTACCAGACCATTAATGTTAACATTGTAGTACGCCAAGTCTGAGAAATGACAGGAAGATGGGACGATTGAGGAGTGGCTGTGTCGGTGACATGGAATAACTAGTGATATACATGCGACAGAGAACCACACAATTAAAATATGGCATAGTGAATGTTTTAATTGTCGTCGTTACTGTGTGAACTACTGTGTGCATCTCAGCGCCAAACTTTCAAGGGTTCCTCTACGACCCACGTTCGGGTTTTCTGTTTACTTTTTTCGAAATTCACCAGCTGTTACCCTTTACGAACAATTACGTACATAACGTCATGCATCTTTTTTTCGATTATCCATAGTTACGTCATACAAGGCAAGGCGTCGCTACACGTTACTATAACTACCAGTATTATGTCACAAATTCAGGAAGCCATCACAACATTGACTGGCAACACCATGTAGATTTAACAAGATTGCCATCCCAAACAACAAGTTCCAGATGGCAAGTGGACAAGGCATTGATGGATATATATGTTATAATTGTTGTTTATCTTGACATTTTCCAGCCAAGCATGAACTACCAAGTTATCTCGTCCGGAGGACGGGCATTTTTATTAGTTTCAATAATGTTGAATGCCAGGTACGTTTCCCAGGTGGGACGTATTAGGCCATATCAAGATAACATGGACAGCACTGCAATATCAGACAGACTAATTATGTGATCAAGAAAAAAAAAAAAAGTTAATTAAAACTGTTTTATTATTGAATATGTCAGTGAAATGTCAATGTTTTATCGTGTATATATAGACGCATGTCGACAAATTGGGCCAACCAATTTCCAGAGACCAACCTGAGTTTTCTCAGCCAGTCAAAATAGTTGCTCCACCTAGCGGATCTGACAGAGACAGTGCGACTAGAATACTGATATATATAGATACCAGTGCGGTTTACCCATAAGTCTTACGGATTTTTTTTTAATAAAACCAATCGCATTACTTTGGGCCTTTGCATCTATAAGAGTGCCTAAAAACTAACCATTTACAAATATAATCAAGAATATCACGCGAGTTGTTTACTGGGAATCTGTTCAAAAAGCATACAATTCTGGTCTAATGTAATTTTTCATGGAGGCTGACAATTTCACCAGTGTTTGCAATTTGACTGAGCATGGAAAATGATACACTTTGTAAATGTGTGTTTACAGCTAGAGACACGAGAAATATGGCGTGTAATTAAACTGTAATTGTTTACGTTTATGTTACGCTAATCAAACAACAATGATTTATGTTTAATAGTTACAACAGATGCCAAGAACGAACACTAGTACGTTCCGTTGAGTTATATTATCTTTAAAGTATATATATATATATATATATATATATATATATATATATATATATATATGGAGCAAGTACACAGTGGTATAACCTTTACGGAGCAAGTACACACAGGTGTAACTTTTATGGCACAAGTACACACAGGTGTAACATGTATGGAGCAAGTACACACAGGTATAACTTTTATGGTGTAAGTACACACAGGTATAACTTTTATGGTGCAAGTACACACAGGTATAACTTTTATGGTGCAAGTACACACAGGTATAACCTTTATGGAGCAAGTACACACAGATATAACTTTTATGGAGCAAGTACACACAGGTATAACCTTTATGGAGCGAGTACACACAGGTATAACCTTTATGATGTAAGTACACACAGGTATAACTTTTATGGTGCAAGTACACACAGGTATAACTTTTATGGTGCAAGTACACACAGGTATAACTTTTATGGTGTAAGTACACACAGGTATAACTTTTATGGTGCAAGTACACACAGGTATAACTTTTATGGTGTAAGTACACACAGGTATAACCTTTATGGAGCAAGTACACACAGATATAACTTTTATGGAGCAAGTACACACAGGTATAACCTTTATGGAGCGAGTACACACAGGTATAACCTTTATGGTGTAAGTACACACAGGTATAACCTTTATGGAGTGAGTACACACAGGTATAACTTTTATGGAGCGAGTACACACAGGTATAACCTTTATGGTGCAAGTACACACAGGTATAACCTTTATGGTGCAAGTACACACAGGTATAACTTTTATGGAGCGAGTACACACAGGTATAACCTTTATGATGTAAGTACACACAGGTATAACTTTTATGGTGCAAGTACACACAGGTATAACTTTTATGGTGCAAGTACACACAGGTATAACCTTTATGGTGCAAGTACACACAGGTATAACTGTTATGGTGTAAGTACACACAGGTATAACCTTTATGGTGCAAGTACACACAGGTATAACCTTAATGGTGCAAGTACACACAGGTATAACTTTTATGGTGCAAGTACACACAGGTATAACTTTTATGGTGTAAGTACACACAGGTATAACTTTTATGGTGCAAGTACACACAGGTATAACTTTTATGGAGCGAGTACACACAGGTATAACCTTTATGGTGCAAGTACACACAGGTATAACTTTTATGGTGCAAGTACACACAGGTATAACCTTTATGGTGCAAGTACACACAGGTATAACTTTTATGGAGCGAGTACACACAGGTATAACCTTTATGGTGCAAGTGCACACAGGTATAACTTTTATGGAGCGAGTACACACAGGTATAACCTTTATGGTGCAAGTACACACAGGTATAACTTTTATGGAGCGAGTACACACAGGTATAACCTTTATGGTGCAAGTACACACAGGTATAACTTTTATGGTGCAAGTACACACAGGTATAACCTTTATGGTGCAAGTACACACAGGTATAACTTTTATGGAGCGAGTACACACAGGTATAACCTTTATGGTGCAAGTACACACAGGTATAACTTTTATGGAGCGAGTACACACAGGTATAACCTTTATGGTGCAAGTACACACAGGTATAACTTTTATGGAGCGAGTACACACAGGTATAACCTTTATGGTGCAAGTACACACAGGTATAACCTTTATAGAGCAAGTACACACAGGTATAATCTTTATGGTGCAAGTACACACAGGTATAACATTTATGGAGCAAGTACACACAGGTATAACCTTTATGGAGCAAGTACACACAGGTATAACCTTTATGGAGCAAGTACACACAGGTATAACCTTTATGGAGCAAGTACACACAGGTATAACATTTATGGTGCAAGTACACACAGGTATAACCTTTATAGAGCAAGTACACACAGGTATAACATTTATAGAGCAAGTACACAGAGGTATAACTTTTATGATGCAAGTACACACAGGTATAACCTTTATGGTGCAAGTACACACAGGTATAACATTCTATGTAATACTCAGCCTACGTTTTGAAGCAGCAGCTGGTGGACTAGAACCCTGGTGCTCTCAATTAACAGTCTACTTTATCACAAGTTCATGATGTTTTACATCACCATGTGGCGATGGTGTCTCGGAGGCGTTGCACGGCCACCATCAGGGCAGGAACATCAGTGGCCATGATGACCGCAGCTACAGCAACGACAAGCCCGAGTGCGATGGCTCCGATCACCTCCGACTGGGCGGCCTCCTTCACCACTGGGCTGTACTTGGGCGGCACCACACGATCTGGAAAACACATTTACCTCTATATTCCAAACTAACCGAGTTGCCCAGCATTGCACAGGAGAAAAGGCAGTCACTGCAAGAGCTCGCGAGCTAAAGCACTGCCCAGTCACGTTTTGGTAGGGCAATCCCACAACAATGACCACTTCATGCCCCAAAAATCATGTACAATTTTTGTTAATGTATGAACCATCCTTGTGGGCCACTGTTCCTGCCTACACAATTTCAGTCCCACATGTGAGACTGACAGGTATATAAGGGAACATATAAACAGACACAACCACAAACTACTTTATAGTATAGGAGTACTTTTTTAGGTAGCTGGGGCAGCTAACGTGCCAGTTGATTTTTTTTCCTCATAACATGCTAGGAAATATTGAGCTGAATGTCTAAACCAGAAATAATCACCCAGCCCTAACGTCGTATTTCACCAATCCATCCTTTAAAAAAACCAGCCCTTTTAGAAATCCCCCCAACTTCTTAGAAACGCTGAAGATGTTTCTATAGTAACAACCACGTGTGCGGCGAGCTTCAAACCAGCTTTATTCGTTCGCTGTGAACGTGGAACATACTGTCTGATTACTGTGATTCCAGTACACATCAGTATTATATCTACCTAACTAAATCCTTAAACCAGCAAATATCAGTGCTAACATAGTTTATTCTGCCTTTGAAGCTATAATGAAAACGGCACGTAGATGTGACCTGGTGACCTCACCGAATAACAGGCTAATCAAAATATCGTAAACACGCCCTGCCACGTGTTTGTCAGATGGCTGGCGTAACCTGATATCATAGACGACACATTATAAATGGAGATTCAAGGGCCACTGTGGCAGCAAATTAAGGGGAAATGTCAATATTAGCAATGGTCTTTATGTTTTGTCAACAATACATACAATGCCAGTGAAAAACATCACATTTCAAGCATGATACGCATATCTATTTTGACATTTCTTTTATCACTAACATCCAGGAAATTATGCTTAATTTACTTTTTTAAACTACAACAGTTACAAATCTGCAATTTGGCATAGGAATGCGTTTTACATGTAAGCAACATAACATGATTTCGAATTACAATTGGTGAAGTGTTTGTGAAAAATACACTGCCACTTCAGGCTGTCATTCAACTTTTCCTTAATTCATTCATGGTGGTGTAGTAGACGTAATTTGTTTATAACTAAAATCAACCTTAAAGTTGTGGATAGTGTTCATAAGCATGACATCTCCTAGTAAGGGGGATTTAAATGTCAAAGTTGGAGAAGACAACGAATGATATGAAAACATAATAGGAAGCCATGGAGTAGGTGAAAGAAATGACAAACGAGAAAGACTTGTTGACTTCTGCAGACTCAATAAACTTGTGGTAACAGGTACCATTTTCCCACATAAACTGATACATACGCATTATGAACATTTCCAGGAGGAAAGACAAAGAATCAAATAGACCATGTGTTAGTGAGCAGGCAACACCGGACATCAGTAATGGACACTGGGGCCTTGAGAGAAGCAGATATTGCGAGCGACCACCAATTAGTGCAATCAAAATGAAACTAAAGAGAACTCAAAAGAACAAAGTGATCAGAAAGAAATTTTATATAACTAAGTTAGAGCAACCAGTTATTAAAGCCCAATTCTCACTGAAGTTGCACAACAAATATGATATATTACAAGACTACGACGAAACAGACGACGAAGAAGTTGAGAAACAATGGCAAGACTTTATGGATGCATACAAAGAAACAGCTCAAGAAGTACTGGGGTACAAAAAGAAAGGGCAAAAACCATGGATCTGCTAGGAGTCGGAGCTAGCAGAAGAGAAAAAACGACTGAAGAACAACATTGTGCAGACAAAGTCAGACAGGATTAAGCAGAATTACATGGATAAATTTAACAAGATTGCCATCCCAAACAACAAGTTCCAGATGGCAAGTGGACAAGGAAGCCATTGGCTTATCGAGAGTCCAACAATTTTCTCATTTATGTGTAGCCCGCCCTTATCAGATATCTATCAACTCTATTTTTAAACATATTCACACTACTAGCATTAACACAACCATTTGGCAGTTTGTTCCATTCATTTATCACCCTCTGTGAGAAAGAATATAGGTGAAAAGACAAAGAAGTGAAGAAGAGCATGAGACAAGACAAGAGGAAGTGGGTCGACCACCTTGCCATGGAAGCAGAGGAAGCAGCACGTAATGGAAGAATGAAAGAAGTGTATGATATTACAAAAACCCTCAGTAATGACAAACGTAAAACAACAAATGCAGTGAAAGACAAATGTGGCAATTTAATAACGGAACGATTGGCCAGGAGCGATGGAAAGAACACTTTGAGGAAATCCTTAATAGACCTATGCCTGGTGATCCTGTAACAGATGTGGAGATAGATCCGATCATAAATTAAATCAGCACTGACCCAATAACAAAAGCAGAAATTAGAACAGCGCTAAGGAAGATGAAAAATGGGAAAGCAGGGGGCAAGGATGAAATTACAGCAGAATTATTCAAAGCAGACATGAATACAACAGAGAAATGGCTTGTAAACTAATTCAGAACATTTTGGGAACAAGAGAAAGTGCTAAAAACATGGAAGCAGGGACTGATCATTAAAATACAGAAGAAAGGTGACCTTACAGAGTGAGGGAATTGGAGAGGAATTACTTTGACATCTGTTCCTAGTAAAGTATTCGGAAGAGTACTCATTGACAGAATAAGAGATGGAGTTAAAAGCAAGTTGAGAGACGAACAAGCAGGCTTCTGAAGTGGGAGAGGCATAGTAGAACAGATATTTATTTTGCAAAATATTATAGAACATGTAGTGGAATAGCAGGCAACTTTGAAAAAGCGTTTTACTCAGTGCACCAAGAGATTCTATGGAAAATTATGGAGAGCTATGGAATTCCATGCAAGATAATCCACAAGGTTCAGATGTTATATGAAGGTGAGGAATCTGGGTGATTCAAGGTCAAAACCGGAGTTAAACAAGGAGATGTAATGTCTGGATTTATCTTCTTGATGGTAGTGGACTGGATAATGAGAAGCACAACAACAGGAAATAAAATAGGGATAAGATGGAACTGCACGTCAAAACTAGAGGACCTGGACCTTGCCGACGAAATAGCACTCATGGTATACACAATTGCAAAGAAAGACAACTGAATAAATTTGCAGCAAGGACAGGACTAAGACTAAATACAAAGAAAACTCAAGTATTGAAGATATACAGCAAGTGCAAAAACAGAATACTAATTAATGACCAAGAACTAAAGGAAGTGGACAAGTATAACTACCTGGATGCTAATGTCAGTAATCAAGGAGGTGGCGGTGATGACATTGTTAAGAGAATTTATAAAGCTAGGGTATGAAGCTAAACAAATATGGAATTCAAATATACATATATATATATATATATATATATATATATATATATATATATATATATATATATATATATATATATATATATATATATATACATATTGAGATCTCAATTGAGGCTTTTTAACACACTTGTTAAACCAGTGTTGTTGTATGGAAGTGAAACATGGAAAATAAACGAAGGAGACAACAAAAAGTTAGATACATTTGTTTTCAAGTGCTTAAGACAAATCCTACAAATTCGATGGCCATACGTTGTATCAAATCGAGATATTCTTGCAAAAACAAAATTGAAGACAATAAGCACTGAGATCAAGTTAAGAAGATGGAAGTGGGTAGGACATATCCTACGAATGGACAAGAACAGCAAATGTGAGACGGCATTGACCTGGTCGCCTGAAGGTAGAAGAAAGGTTGGTCGACCAAAGACAATGTGGTGATCAACTGTTGTAAATGAAAGATGCATACTGGGGTGGAACAGCAGGAACGAAACCAGACGTGTAGCAGCTGACAGAGTGAGCTGGAGGAGATGCACTTCAGCATTATGGGCCACTGGGCCCGATGAGGATAGGTGAGGTGAGGTGAGGTAGAAAATATATGCATTATTATTTTGAAACAGAAACAGTCTAAAGTATTTTGATTATAAGTCTTCATGATTATGGCAGAGCAAAGTTGAGCCTACCTACTATGTTAGTAGCCACTGTAGGTCGCCACTGTCAAGCCAGGAAACGACCTGATTACAAGCCAGCAGCGAAGTCGTTAGATGCCGTTTTGGTGTTTCCCTAGACTTCCTAAATGAAAACTAGATATCCTGTTGTCATTAAATTTGAATTATCAAATAGGCTTTCGTAATGCTAATGCCAGGTACTTGGGGGTTTCTGGCCAAATGATATCTCTTGATCAATCAGAGGGCATATAACAGTGCTACGTTTGGGACAAGAATGGCGATTTATGCTCTAAGTAATTGTTTTTGATGTTTACCCCACATTCTCCTTGGATTTGGATGAATTACAGGAATGACCCAATTCGATTCCCAAAACGTGGAAATCTTCTCGTTATTTATTTCTTTGGGGATTTTGTCAAAACAATAAAATTTTGCATTTTGTGGCCAAATAAATGAATAATTATAATTTTTATTAATCTGGAATATTATATAGTATTTCATTTACAATCTGTGAAGAAATGGTTAATTTGTCTTAAAAACTTCTACTGAAACTACTCAATTCAAGACAAGCACATGATAGCTACCCCAGCTACCTTAATGTACTATACTTTAAATCAAGGGAAATGTTAACTTTCTTCGCTCAATTTGAAGGAACTCTCTCCAAGTAGGAACTCTGCACAAAACTGAACTCCAGATAATTCTGGCTGTTTATTGCGGGTTTATGCTTTTTATTCAAACTTGTTATTAATAACAATGAAATTTGCTTTATGCATTTCTCAACTATTAATAATAACAAAACGAATCGTAAAGCATGAACAGGAATGCACAAGTCATCATTAGAGTGAAGGACCGCATAGGATGTAGTGTGGAAATGCAATTTCGAAACGTTTTGAGATTTTTCCAGAAGTATAGCTATAGTTTTATAATTAACCTTGACACCCTAGTTTTTACGTACCGACACAGTTTTTCATGGCAGGGTGCCACTCGCCCTTGTCCCCACATGTCAGTACCCTGTAGTTTACCCATCCGGGGAACATTTTGTCGTCACTGCACGATGTGTTCACAACGGTGCGCCATCCATGACTAGTTGAGTTGACGACCATGCCACCCCACGTTGGCAGTGACCTGCACCTCACCACTAGTGTTGATGGACAGAACCACCCAGGTCATCAGTGAACACATTCATATATGAAACTGGTGCAGGCAACTATTTCATTTGTATGCTGATAAATTATAATAATATATATATCTTATAAAGTGCATTATCCATAAAAAGCTCAAAGGGCTTTACATAATAAATTAATGCTACAATTATAAGTAATGTATAAAATAAATGTTTCAATAAAATATAACATCAATAAAAATATGCATTATAAATAATTAATATAGGCACTAGGGAGGTAGATGAAAATATGTAAATTACAAAAGCATAACATATTGATGTCATGATTGGTACATCATTAAAATGGATGGTGAGTAACAATATAATTCATAAACAAGTTAAAAACATTGAGCGATAAAATGTCAGCATCATTCAATCTAATTAAAGGCACAATTTCTGTGGAATATATTTCTGAATGCAAGCAGCCTCAGAAACACATACCCACACATGTATACATCCACAACAGATTTTACCACATACCAACACATCATTTTGTGGGACCATGGAAGACTTTTGGGGGGAGTAACAAACATTCCAATATACTTATTCAAGTTTAGTGTTTTAAATTATTTGTTTGACTTGGAATATTATTTAGATTTAAAACAAAATAACATGATTAAAATCTACCAGTGCAGTTGATAAGAGTTGGCTGCCATTCTCCGTCGATGCTGCAGTTTGTGACTTTAGAGAAGACTCCAAGATGAAACCAGTAGCCTGGCACACACGTGTAGTTGATGGAACGGCCGTATGTCGCATTCATGACGACTTTACTGCTGGCGTAGTAGACCACTGGCTGAGGCCCACACTTCACCGCTGAAAACAATATCATTATCACATACTGGCAAAGAAACAAAAATTACAGTGATAGCCAAAACAAACATAGAGCAAATGCAGTGGAGTAAATTGACCAAGTGCTTAGACTTTAAACAACGGCTTCTTGATCAGCTGGCATACAGGCTGTATACATTTTATATATACCACGTTTAATTTAACATTTTTATTTTCCATCCTTTTACAATTTAACTAAGCATAGTCACAAAACATGGTTTCACCAACCAACTGGGGCACATATCACTCGCCTTTATACTGATGGTTTATACTTTATAACTGAACTACGTTTAATGATGCATCTAGATTTGCTTGCAACTGACACTTAGAGTACAAGTTGTACACACGTTGACAGCCATCCTGCAAGCCATCCCACTGTCCCGTCTCATTGCATCTGACAGTGATGACACGACCAGAGTCGAAGGTGTAGCCTTTCTCACACGTCACGTTCACCACACTGCCAAACATCAGTTCCTTCGATCCAACTGTCGCATGTGGGATAGAGCCGATTTCATGGCAGAAGATGGCTGCAATTAAATATATTACACATTACTGCGGTAGCAGAATAGTAGACTTAACTGCTTTGTTCATTAAATAACCTTACAAAAATGCATCATGAAATGACTTAAAACTGAAATGTTAAACTAGTTATAGATAAATAGAATCTCCCCGTGACTTCACATGCGTCACCTGCTAGATCACTGCTGTGTCGTGCGCACAGGTTTATCAGCAATAGTGATATATTATTGTGATAAAAAAATGCAGACAACACAGAATACTGAATGATTGTTGTGTGTCAAACCCCAATCTGGGGGTCAATTACGTTGAAAGTAATATATTACTAATGCATCTAATTTCTTGTCACTCTGCTGATGGCATCAATTTATGATACATTCAACGTCATTGGGGGTTTTTCTTTTTGCCTATTCTGCCATTGATATCATTAAAAGGCTTCCATTTTGTGGTCTAAATATGAAGCTCAACAAACTAGTTTTAAATACTGTAAAACTTGATAACAGTGCAGATAAAATGTTGATGTTACAGAGTACACACCCTAATGTGGGCATTAGATGTGCACTTCATCTCACTGATTGATAAAAATAAACAACACATCTCTTGAGATTTCATGCCAATTTTGAGACTGCCTAACCCTTTCATTTTAATGTATCTTTGATCTGGGGTTTCTGAGGGTTTAGATGTGAGAGAAGTTTTCTTATTTTTATTTTCATAACTAGTGCAATACAAAGCTAACGTTTGCATCCTCCATCTACGTAGTCCCAAGCGACACCATCGCAGCTTGCCAGATGCATCTTGATCCTGTCATCAAACAAGCTTCCCAGCTGACAGCTGATGTTGACAATGACTCCCTTGTCTGCGACCACTTTCATTGGGATCGTGCCAGGAAGTCGGGGCAGAGGGGGGCATCTGTCGGCTGTAGGGAAGACAGATTAAATGGTCTATGTTCAACAGTATAGTCAGTGACAGGAAACATTACACAGATAATGTTCAGAGAAACCACTAATTAATTATCAGTGAAATTAAAAATCAATTAATCATTCACCACATTTTTATTGTGCAATAAATTAAAAATTTATTTTTTTAAATCAGTTATATTGATATGAACATGAAACTATCTGAGAACACACTTTACCCGCACAAGACAAATCTGTCTCATTCCATTTGCCACTCTCCAGACAGATGATACTTTTCAAAGTCACGCCATCCATAAAACGCATATTCTCACTGCAGTTGTATGAAACTATGTCTCCGAATGTGTAGCTTTCTCCAGTAGTCTGGGAGTTGTTCACACTTGGAGGGGGAGCACAAATGATTTCTAGAACACAGACACAAGAAACGTAACTAAGACATAAAAGAATGTAACAGTAGCAAAGACAAATTGATACAGTTAATAACGAAAATTCACAATATGTAATTGTTCTGTCATAAATGACACACCAATCAGAAACTAGGTATATTTACAAGATATTCAAACTCAAGAAAAGTCAATCTACTATTAAAGGTGATGTGGACAATTAATCCATGCTTATGTTGAATTAAATAGTTTCTACGTTTAGACAGCAAACAATATTCCACATGAATAGCACTTTGACTTTTATACTTCTTTGAAAATGACAATCAAAGGTATTGACCCTTAGGTAAATTTACCGTCTAATAAAGCGTTGCCTGGTCCATGGGTATTCGTGTGCATCGTAAATGGTATTAAGCCCCCTTGGCAAAACAATTTATAGAATTCTATAAAAAAAAAAAAATTATTCTAAAGAGAATAGTAGAATTTTTTTTTTTAAACTATAGAATACTACAGATTCTATAGAAATAGTTTGTCTACTTAAATTTTCTATAGATTTCATATAATGTTATAGAATTCTACACAGCATAGCACAATACTGTATAGAAAACTATAGCAACTATAAATTCTATAGCCATGTCTGCAAAAATTCTATAGAATATTCTATAAAAACAATTCTACAGAATATACTATAAAAATTCTATACATATTTTTTGCTAAGGGCCCAATCTATGTCAACATACCTGTTCAAGAAAGCCACAAATTATAAAACTGTATATTCGCTAAGCAATTATTCACTAAACGTAAAAATGTAATATGCCTAGTATAGCACCTTGACATTCTTGCATAGTCACATTCCACTGACTGTTGGCCACACATTCTATGGCCAGACTCGTAGTTCCATCCACAAAGTGGTAGCCAGTGTCACATTTTACTTCCACCACGATTCCGTAGTCAGTCAGCTTGGTACTGACTGCGCCATGGGCAGGGATGGACAATGTCGGACATTGGTCAACTGGTACAGACAAGTAATAATCATTTGGTCAGTTATAATACATCCATGAATCCATGCATCTATGGATATATAATTGTATATAACATACAAGGATCCTCTAATTGTACGTTATATGGAGTTGTGTCATACATGGAGGTGATGAAGACCAGGGACTTGTTTCAGCAAACACTTCTTATAAAATATGTTATCATATCACACAGTCAGTTTAGACAAGTTTTGATAACAAAGAGCTCGAAGAGTGCCAACAACTTAAACTATGATGATATTGACTAGAAGGGCTTTAGGAAGGTTAAAGTTGTGCATTGTGAGTTAAGTATATGACTTCACTTATGCTTTACCAAGGTTTGGTAAAGCTCTATCAATAGCAAATAATCAATCACTGAACACGCATGCATGCACAAGCTATAATATAATTATTATTAAAAAGAATTATACAATGTTTGCTCTGTCAAGTTATATTAAATATATTAAAAGAAGTTTAACTACCTTTCAGAATCACAAATTTTTCTTATCCGTGCTTTCGAGGCTTTCTGTGTCCCTTCATCAAGGTATCACATGACCATATTGGGGTTGTCACCTGACTACAGTTCCAGAAAAATCGCAGGAAGTTCAACCGAGGCGGGGGTTGCTACCTTCTCGCGATTTTATTGGGGCTGCTGTCATGTGACCACCACCAACTTGGTCACATGATACTAGAGAGCAGTTCAGCCTGACACTATCACAGGGTGTTAAAAGTTCCAGCAAGAAAACATTTGTAACTCTGAAAGTTACCTTCGTTTAACACTTGTTCCTTATTAATAAATAAATAATAATAATAATTTTAAATGTATTCACAATAAACCTTATAAAATATACATTTTATCTAAGGTCGTGAGTATAAAACATAAATATACAAGTAAATACAGCATCATTTAGGATTAAATAATAATAAATGAGAGTATATTTTAAACTGCAGTAAATATACATTTATAGATTTAAAATTATTTAAATAAGTGAAGTAAAATGTATAACTTAGCGATTTAAAAATAGATGGGTAAAATACATAATATCAGTAAGTTAACTTAAATAGTCAAGTTAAAATTGTTGTGGTCTCGCGAGTCACAGTTGCTTAGTCAAATATATTGTTGTGGTCTCGCAAGTCACACTTGCTTAGTCAAATATATTGTTGTGGTCTCACGAGTCACTGTTGCTTAGTCAAATATATTGTTGTGGTCTCACGAGTCACTGTTGCTTAGTCAAATATATTGTTGTGGTCTCGCGAGTCAATGTTGCTTAGTCAAATATATTGTTATGGTCTCGTGAGTCACTGTTGCTTAGTCAAATATATTGTTGTGGTCTCACGAGTCAGTTGCTTAGTCAAATATATTGTTGTGGTCTCGCGAGTCACTGTTGCTTAGTCAAATATATTGTTGTGGTCTCGTGAGTCACTGTTGCTTAGTCAAATATATTGTTGTGGTCTCGCGAGTCACTGTTGCTTAGTCAAATATATTATTGTGGTCTCGTGAGTCACTGTTGCTTAGTTAAATATATTGTTGTGGTCTCGTGAGTCACTGTTGCTTAGTCAAATATATTGTTGTGGTCTCGCGAGTCAAATGCTTAGTCAAATATATTGTTCAGACAATATGTTTTAAAAGCATATCAAGAGTTACAATTTCATAGTACTGGGCTGAGAGTGTTCCAGATCCTTGCACCAGAAAATGAGTTCTTTGTTTGCTTTAACCTTCAAAATGAGTGAATAAAGGTTTACCTTTGCAGTCGTCCACATCATCCCATTGTCTGTTTGCTAGACAGCGCACAGATCTGTGTGTCTCGCCACCTGAGAAGCGATGTCCTGGCTGGCAGCGAAGTTGGACAAAAGAACCAATGAGGGAGGTGTAGGGTCCGTCGACCATTGCATGGTCGAAATACGGCACTGGTCCACATCGCTCTACAACAGACCAAACTGGGACGTTACAGTTTATGCTGCATTGTCATGACTGAGTTAAACTTGTCCTGTGATGGAAAACAAGAGAGAGTCCAACGTATATAAAATATATAACTGGGTGAGAAGAATTGTGGGAGTGAAACGAGAAGACAAGTGGAGACTGGAGGAGCTGGGGGAGGAGGTTGGTGAGAGTTTCAGGAGGAAGTCCGTGAGGAGTTGGTTAAAGTGGGCTGGACACGTGGAACAAATGGAAGAGAGATGGTTATTGAAGAGAGCAGATGTGCTCAGAGCGCAGTGAAGGAGGAAATTTGTGAATGAGCTGGGAGGGCAGCATGAACAGGGATTTGGGAAAACTAGGAGGGGAGTGAAGAACGAGAGTGAGATATAGGGGGAGTGGAGATGGCAGGAAACATGATTAGTTAATATAGACACAAGTCTGAAACTAGTATCGGAGCTAGCCTCACCCCGGACTTCAAGGAAGAAGAGAAGAAAGAAGGTATTGAAATTGTTGCATTAAACAAATAATTTAATTATTACAATTAATTGATAACAGAAGTTAGATATTTTAACTTTGTGTGTAGCTTACTGCGACAGCCATCGAGTTGTGGGTACCACACCCCATGGCCTGTACACTGTGTCTCCTGTGTGTTAATGCCACTGGAGAAGAGAAGGTCACCGTCGCATGTGTACTTCACGATCTTGCCAATCTCACCCACTTGTGTGTTAGCGACAGCATTTGCCAAGTGTGGAACGACACTGCATGAGATTGCTGTTAGAAAACAAATTAATATGTTGATCTTGATAACAGTAATGATTAGGATGAAAACTTACATTCCGCATCAATTAGGAAACAAAACTGGCCATTGACAGTGTGACAGATAACAATACAATCATGCCTAGAAATCTGAAAGCGATTGAAAGCGATAAACTGGCCTCATAAAATAATCCTGAGCAGAGCGATTTACTCTTCTAGAATTAACCATATTTTATTAAGTTGGTTGAGTGCTGTCCTTGCTAGCACCTTCCTGGTCTTGGTACTCACCCAGGAGCCAAAGTATGTTTAGTCATCGACCTTCTCCAAAACAGATCCTGCCCTGGTAACGATACTGATGTGTTCAGGATGGCTGTAAGCCAACAACTTTGTCTTGTCTTGATATGTCCTACCCACTTCCATCTTCTCATATTTACTTCACTCTGCTGAACTTCTTTAAATTGTTTTTATTCAGGATATGTTTATTTGACATAACATACGACCATCTAACTTTCAGAATCCTCCTTAGACACTTTCATTTACCTTCTTGTAAGCTACAAAAACACAAAATACTACCTACGTTTGCATTGAGGTTGAGCACTCCAGCGACCGTCACTCTGACAGACAACAGTCCGGGACTTGCCACCTTCAGACATCTCATAGTCGGCGTGACATGTCACGGTGACAGTGTCTCCAACGTTATTCCCAGTGCCCCTGGTGTCCATGTTCTCCCCAATGCGGAAGCGACGGCATGCCACACGAACTACAACATAACAAGTAGATCTGGAGCAAGTAATTTACATCACCTGAACTACAGCATAACAAGTAGATCTGGAGCAAGTCATTTACATCAATCGGAATACAACATAACAAGTAGATCTGCAGCAAGTAATTTACATTACCCAACAGCTACAACATAACAAGTAGACTTGAAACAATTTACAATGGCTGATCCTTGTTAGCGAAGGGTGGTAGTAGTACTACAGTACCCCTGGGGTGGTAGTAGTACTACAGTACCCCTGGGGTGGTAGTAGTACTACAGTACCCCTGGGGTGGTAGTAGTACTACAGTACCCCTGGGGTGGTAGTAGTACTACAGTACCCCTGGGGTGGTAGTAGTACTACAGTACCCCTGGGGTGGTAGTAGTACTACAGTACCCCTGGCAGATCGACATGTTGAAAAATAAATTTGTCAGTTTATCCCACGCTATGTGCAGATCTATGCTGAAACATTTGTACTTCGTCCCAGTTGCTGTCTTGGTCGATATGTCTCTGGGAACTAGACGCCGTGCCTACTCGCAAACTTCAAAGAGCATTTCCAGGAAATACCCACCATTACTCATTATCCAGTGACAACGGGTCCACTACCAATTAAAATTAAGTTCCCGTATGAGAGCCCCATAAATTCCAGCGGGCAATCCCATTGGTTAAGACCCAACATTGTTATACGTTCCAATGTTTCTATTGTATTACTGCAATGATTACACATGGCAATAAATTTGATTTTATCTTATCTTATCACAGCAACTATAAAATCAGTGTTTCAACAGGTCGATCTGCCAGGGGTACTGATGTAGTCAGAAGCCCCTGGCAGCAGGTAAATCGGCCAGGGGTACTGATGTAGTCAGAAGCCCCTGGCAGCAGGTAGATCTGACAGGGGTACGGATGTAGTCAGAAGCCCCTGGCAGCAGGTAGATCTGCCAGGGGTACTGATGTAGTCAGAAGCCTCTGGCAGCAGGTAGATCTGCCAGGGGTACTGATGTAGTCAGAAGCCTCTGGCAGCAGGTAGATCTGCCAGGGGTACTGATGTAGTCAGAAGCCTCTGGCAGCAGGTAGATCTGACAGGGGTACTGATGTAGTCAGAAGCCTCTGGCAGCAGGTACATCTGACAGGGGTACTGATGTAGTCAGAAGCCCCTGGCAGCAGGTAGATCTGACAGGGGTACTGATGTAGTCAGAAGCCCCTGGCAGCAGGTAGATCTGACAGGGGTACTGATGTAGTCAGAAGCCTCTGGCAGCAGGTACATCTGACAGGGGTACTGATGTAGTCAGAAGCCTCTGGCAGCAGGTACATCTGACAGGGGTACTGATGTAGTCAGAAGCCTCTGGCAGCAGGTAGATCTGACACAGGTACTGATGTAGTCAGAAGCCTCTGGCAGCAGGTAGATCTGCCAGGGGTACTGATGTAGTCAGAAGCCCCTGGCAGCAGGTAGGTCTGCCAGGGGTACTGATGTAGTCAGAAACCCCTGGCAGCAGGTATATCTGCCAGGGGTACTGATGTAGTCAGAAGCCTCTGGCAGCAGGTAGATCTGCCAGGGGTACTGATGTAGTCAGAAGCCCCTGACAGCAGGTACATCTGACAGGGGTACTGATGTAGTCAGAAACCCCTGGCAGCAGGTAGATCTGCCAGGGGTACTGATGTAGTCAGAAACCCCTGGCAGCAGGTAGATCTGCCAGGGGTACTGATGTAGTCAGAAACCCCTGGCAGCAGGTAGATCTGCCAGGGGTACTGATGTAGTCAGAAGCCCCTGGCAGCAGGTAGATCTGACAGGGGTACTGGTGTAGTCAGAAACCCCTGGCAGCAGGTAGATCTGCCAGGGGTACTGATGTAGTCAGAAGCCCCTGGCAACAGGTAGATCTGCCAGGGGTACTGATGTAGTCAGAAGCCCCTGGCAGCAGGTAGATCTGACAGGGGTACTGATGTAGTCAGAAGCCCCTGGCAGCAGGTAGATCTGCCAGGGGTACTGATGTAGTCAGAAGCCCCTGGCAGCAGGTAGATCTGCCAGGGGTACTGATGTAGTCAGAAGCCCCTGGCAGCAGGTAGATCTGACAGGGGTACTGGTGTAGTCAGAAACCCCTGGCAGCAGGTAGATCTGCCAGGGGTACTGATGTAGTCAGAAGCTCCTGGCAGCAGGTAGATCTGCCAGGGGTACTGATGTATTCAGAAGCCCCTGGTGGCGAGGATGGATTGTCGTGAACTTCACTTAAGTTATTTCATCCTGTATCAAGCTACAATGATGACCATCATCTGCCATGAGCTTTGGCTACATGTCCTGCAAGGCTCTACAGGGCTAGATTTCAAGGAGAAAAGTCTGGTAATCCATATGGATTAATAATGTATTTAATTCAGTTATCCATCAAATAAACTGGTGATCCACAAAATAACTAATTTAACGTGGATTGTAGCATCATGGAAACTGCCATTGTGTAAATAAAAAAATTTGGACAATGCAAATTAAACACTCTAGTCTAGAACATAAATAAATAACCACATTCTTTACGTTAAAAACGAGTAGGTAGGAACTTCACTGTTGTATAACAGTTCATATGGCAGAGAGAAGGATGAGTTTTGATCTAAAACTTAAACATAAAATTCAACAAAATTACATTGCTGACTATACGTGAATCAACAGGTGTTTCCTGCGCTGACTGAATTGTGAATTTAAATGTTCAACGAATAAATATGTTGGCAATTCATTTGTTGCAACACTCCCACGGTGGTGGTTCTGAGATTTCTTTAATAAGTTGTAATGTGATAAAATAAAAAACCTTAGAATATGAAGTATCAACATTGTTAACAAATAAAGCCTATGTAAACATACACTTATACCAGTTGATATTGCAAACATGTAAGGTGTAAGCTAAATAAATAAAATTTACCATTGAATTTCACTTTGAAAGGCCTCTCTGTGGTGGGTCCCCTTGAGCTAGATCCTTGAGTTGTTGACTGTTCAGTTGAAGGTCCTTCAGTTGTTGACTGTTCAGTTGAAGGTCCTTCAGTTGGTTGTTCAGTAGAAGGTCCTTTATTTGGTTGTTCAGTGGAAGGTCCTACATTTGTTGGTAGTTCTGTGGAAGGTCTTTTAGTTGGTCCTTCAGTTGAAGGTCCTTTAGTTGGTTCTTCAGTTGAAGGTTTTCCAAAATTATGTCCTCCTGATGGGAAACTGTGATTCCCTGGAACTGTAATAATTATTTTCTCATTATTTATAATTCTGAAAATTACTGGCAACTATATACCTCTTTACGTTAGAAAGTATCAGACTTGTTAACAAATTCTTGTCAATGCGTTTGAATACAAATGCAAATGTTTCACTTGATTAAAATGCAAATGCAAATGCCATTTTCCAGGAATGTATTAAAATGCAAATGTTTTGGTTACACATTTACAAATGCATTTCAATTAATTTTAAATGTTTTGTTTGATTTGGAAAAAAATAATGTCATCCAGTGGTGATTCTTGATGGCCAACAGCCACTAGTTAGCAAAAGATAATGTTTTGGCAGGTGCAAATGGGAGGGAGGAATAGACAATTGACAGCTTACTGCCAATCATGGCAGAGAATAAAAGGCTAGTCATTCAGGTAGGTCAGAATGGAACATTAACCCAAGACAATAGACTGTCCACTGGTGGGGTCACTGGGATGACAACCTGGTGGATAATTACAGCTACCACTAATCACTCTCTGGCTGTAAATATTTAGGGCTGGCATTGCTAATGTTTACTCCCCCAATGAGCTGCCACCCCAAATCATCCCAACAGTGCCAACACAACACAAGGGAGTCATTTGTCTGCATTGTTTGATTTGTTTCAATGAACAGGTAATCTATCAAGCCATCAACTTATTTAACAAGATTCAACAAGATTTAACAAGATTGCCATCCCATACAACAAGTTCCAGATGGCAAGTGATCAAGGAAGCCATTGGCTTATCTAGAGTCCAACAATTTTCTCATCTATGTGTAGCCCACCCTTACCAGATATCTGTCAATTCTATGTTTAAACATATTCACACTACTAGCATTAACACAATCATTTGGCAGTTTGTTCCATTCATTTATCACCCTCTGTGATAAAGAGTACTTTCTCATGTCCAACCTACACAAATGATTCCAGAACTGAGAGACCTTAGTTATGAAGAACGCCTGAAAGAATGTGGTTTAACAACTCTAGAGACAAGGAGGTTAAGAGGAGATCAGATTGAAGTTTTTAAGATATTGAATGGGTATGAAAATATTGATAGAAATATGTTTTTCTCACTCAAGAAGGATAGCAGAACTAGAGGACATGAGGTAAAATTAGTAAAGGATCAATGTAGATTGGACATCAGGAAGCACTCGTTCTCACAAGAGGACAATAAATGAATGGAACAAATTGTCTACAGATTGTGTAACTGCTAGCAGCGTGAATATGTTTAAAAACAAGGTTGACACATATCTCAGGAGGGCGGGCTATAAGTAGATGAACATTGTTGGACTCTCGATAAGCCAATGGCTTCCTTGTCCACTTGCCATCTGGGCCTTTGGCTTGGATGGCAAATCTTGTTAAATCTTGTTAAATCTACACTGCTCCTTAACTAATGCTACTTTGTGTCCACTGGTTCTATTGCCTTCTTTAAGTTTGAAGAACATATTCCTATCAACATCCTCATAACCGTTCACTATTTTAAACACTTCTATTTGGTCTCCTCTTAGTCTCCTGGTCTCTAGTGTTGTCAAACCACATTGTAATATATAATAACTGTTATAGACCAGTTGGTCTTTTGCATTTAACAAATGAAATATTTGTAGGTCGCATTCAAATGCTGATGTTTAAGATACGCATTCAAATGCAAATGCATTTACAATTTCACGGAGGCATTTGAATGCGCATTCAAATGCTCAACATTCAAATGCGCATTTGTATTTGTTAACAAGCCTGTATGTGTAATTATATTACTTATATGTGGGACACTGTATGTGCATGAGTGCATGCTTGCGTGGTTGCATGGGTGCATGCTTGCGTGGTTGCATGGGTGCATAAATGCATGCTTGCATGGGTGCATGAGTGCATGCTTGTGTGGATGCATGAGTGCGTTCTTGCGTGAGTGCATGCTTGCATGAGTGCATGAGTGTGTGCTTGCATGAATGCATAAGTGCATGCATGAGTGCATGCTTGCATGAGTGCGTGTTTGCTTGGGTGTGTGTGCGTAAATAATAACATTTCTTTTGAGTGTAAATCCTTGAAAACTCACCTCAGAGGTGCACCAAAAGAAATGGTGGGGGAGACCAGTGGAGACCAGGGGAGAAGAGGGAAGACTGGGGGAGACAGGGGAGAGGGGAGGCTGGGGAGACCGGGGGAGAAGAGGGGAGATTGGAGAGACCAGGAGAGATTGGAGCGACCAGGAAAGAAGAGGGAAGACCGGGGGAGAAGAGGGCAGACTGGGGGAGACGAGGGGAAACCAGGGGAGACTGGAGGCAACCAGGGGAGACCGGGGAAGACTGGGGGAGACTGAGGCTAGTTGTAACAAAGCATATTTAAGGATTGCGGTTCCAACTCTTACGCTATAAAAACTGACAATGAAACCGTAAATATCTCCCACAGATAGCAACTGCATCAACAAATGCTTAACACAATACACATTTGCACAATGATACGTTTTATGAGGTTTCCTAAACAGAGATAGAATTTAGCAAAAAATATGTGGGGGCCAGGTAGCGATAGTGAATTCAGAAAATCGCCATGTGCTTGGCTAGCCACTAAAATTATCGAATTAACTGTTGACAAACAAATTTAAGCTTTCTCAGCTCTTGTGTAAGTTCCCAATGGCAGCTCAGAAATGGGTTTGTTTACCCTACCATCACCCTACTGCCTATTAGTAGGATTTGTAAAAACTAATGCACTGTGATGTGTTGTGCTTTTCAAGATGCATTGATATCGTAGTTCTATGCCATATTTAGGAGTTAGGCGGACCCCTAGATTCGGAACTATTGGGAGTCTGGCAGTGAATCTGGGGGCCCACGGAACCCCGCTAAATTCGAACCCCGCCAAAGTGTTACAATTTGTTGTTGTAACAGCTAGAGGGGCAAGTTGCAACATATTTTACCACTGTGCCATAACATAACATACCAGTATACAACATTAATGGCTTTGAATTGTTTAAATATATATATATATATATATATATATATATATATATATATATGACTGGCTCATAAAACTTAATGGGTCCTACCTAAAATACTTGAATAAAAAGTAATGGGCAGATCCCTTCTTGAAACACCGTGCAAATACTGTAATGAACATAATCATGTTAATTACAAAACGTTATCAATCACCATCTGAATAACAATGGATAGCACCTTTCTAACCCTTTGCCTACACCAAGTGACATTTTACGCATGATACTACTATGTTACAACTTGCCCAGGGAAATGTTACAACTTGTTCAGGGAAATGTTACAACTTGCCCCAGCACCAATCTCTTTTACAATACCAGTGATTATAGTAAACATACTTAAAACAATGCTTAATGGCCTATCTGACAGCTAGAGCATATATTCATGACTAGAGCTACAAAAAAGGACAAGCTACGATAAGTCATGTGCACCTAATCTTTTAACATACAGACTACCGAAAGTATAACAAATGACTTGTTTTTCTTTAAAAGGCACCGTTCTTTACCTTTTCAACAGATCCATGTGTTATCACATGCGACATGCTTAAACTTATTGATGAACATACTGCATCTGCATTAGTAGTTTTGTCTGCAGTACGTCTGTTACAATTTACTCATCCTACAACTAGCCCCAGGCTTAAGCAATATTAAAGTTGTCAACAGATGGATGGATACACTGGGGAGCTAAGGAGGGAAATCATGGTTAAAGAGATACACTGGGGAGCCAAGGAGGGAAAGCATGGTTAAAGAGATACACTGGGGAGCAAAGGAGGGAAAGCATGGTTAAAGAGATACACTGGGGAGCCAAGGAGGGTAATCATGGTTAAAGAGATACACTGGGGAGCAAAGGAGGGAAATCATGGTTAAAGATATACACTGGGGAGCAAAGGAGGGAAATCATAGTTAAAGAGAAACACTGGGGAGCAAAGGAGGGAAAGCATGGTTAAAGAGATACACTGGGGAGCCAAGGAGGGAAAGCATGGTTAAAGAGATACACTGGGGAGCTAAGGAGGGTAATACTGGTTAAAGAGATACATTGGGGAGCAAAGGAGGGAAATCATGGTTAAAGAGATACACTGGGGAGCAAAGGAGGGACTGCATGGTTAAAGGGATACACTGGGGAGCAAAGGAGGGTAAGCATAGTTAAAGAGATACACTGGGGAGCTAAGGAGGGAAATCATGGTTAAAGAGATACATTGGGGAGTAAAGAAGGGAAAGCATGGTTAAAGAGATACACTGGGGAGCTAAGGAGGGTAATACTGGTTAAAGAGATACACTGGGGAGCTAAGGAGGGAAATCATGGTTAAAGAGATACACTGGGGAGCAAAGGAGGGAAAGCATGGTTAAAGAGATACACTGGGGAGCTAAGGAGGGAAATCATGGTTAAAGAGATATACTGGGGAGCCAAGGAGGGAAAGAACGGTTAAAGAGATACACTGGTGAGCCAAGGAGGGACAGCACGGTTAAAGGGAAACACTGGTGAGCCAAGGAGGGAAAGCACGGTTAAAGGGAAACACTGGTGAGCCAAGGAGGGAAAGCACGGTTAAAGGGAAACACTGGGGAGCCAAGGAGGGACAGCACGGTTAAAGGGAAACACTGGTGAGCCAAGGAGGGAAAGCACGGTTAAAGGGAAACACTGGTAAGCCAAGGAGGGAAAGCACGGTTAAAGGGAAACACTGGGGAGCCAAGGAGGGACAGCACGGTTAAAGAGATACACTGGTGAGCCAAGGAGGGAAAGCACGGTTAAAGGGAAACACCGGGGAGCCAAGGAGGGACAGCACGGTTAAAGAGATACACTGGTGAGCCAAGGAGGGAAAGCACAGTAAAGGGAAACACTGGGGAGCCAAGAAGGGACAGCATGGTTAAAGAGATACACTGGTGAGCTAAGGTGGGTAATTACGGTAAAAGAGATACACAGGGGAGCTAATGTGGGTAATCACGGTAAAAGAGTCTTTAGATATGTTTAGATTCATGAATGTACACATCTGTGCAAAGGAATAATGTGCACACATAATGTTTGTATGTTGTGTTGTTTGCCACTACCTGAAATGATATGATAAAGAGAGTATAAGAAGGAATCAGTGATATGAATGAAAAGACAGACCTCTACATGTATTGTCTGTATTAGTCCAGTTCCCAGAATCCATACACCTAATGACAGTCCGTCTTTTACCACTGCTGAGCCAGAGTCCTGTATCACAAGTGTAGTATGCAGACTCTCCAAAGGTAGTCTCATTGAAAGTGACTGTGGCGTTCACTAGACTTGGCGGCTTGCCACAGTCAACAGCTGTAGACAAACACATCAACCTAATTAAAACGTTTATAGTTAACATAATTTATATAGCACTGTACATCCTGGAAAGCCGATTCCTATGTGAATACAATAAAACATTAATTATTTATAATAACAACTGTCCTAGCCCTCTGACACCATAACATATACAATGCACAGGACAGATAGCGAGAACACTTGGCACAAGAATCAAAGAACATCTATCTTGTCACCAGCCCCTATCAGTGAAAACAAACAAAACACAGGTCATTGAAAGACGTCATGATTTTAGACCATGAGGAGAACCGGTTTAGGCGAAAAATCAAGAAAGCAGTAAACATTCATCGAACAAAACCTGCCCTGAACCGTAACGTCGACCAGGAGCTCCCACCAGTCCTTCTCCAGCTGGTGTCACATGACACAGGTTATGCCCATATTGAAGACAGTCTGGCGATAATGACAATGTGTGCAGCCAATATAATTACAGATTTCAACCAAGTTTCTTGTGAGGCAAATAGCATGTCTAATGAAACTGTCCTAACCTTCACATGTTTCATTGGTCAAAGTCCAGTTCCCCGTGTCGATGCAACATGTCTCTAGATGTCTTGATCCATTCGGGAATCTGTACCCAACTTCACAGGTGTAGTTGGCCGTATCTTCAAATGTTGTTCCTTTGAATTCTACTTCAGCATTTGTCAAATTGACTGGTGACCCACAGTCAATCACTGGAATATAAATAGTTTAAAATATCATTTAAATGGTGCACAGTATCATTTACAGACTGTCCTACTAGTAATAGACATTAAAAATTAGCAGAGAGAGTTGCATAAGTTTCATCATTTGTTGCGATTATGATGTCTAGGGTGGCTTAAGCATTAGTTTATTTTTTAACTTGTAATGCGATAGGATATATATAGAGCTGAACAATCATGGTACAAATAATGTTGTGGCACTAACGTAATCAATGCAAATCCTCGCTCTATTCTTGGAAAGGTTACCGTGGTAACACACGCGTACTCAAATCATTTCGTACTTCCTGCCAGCATAAACTTGTTTGAAGTGATGGTGGAGCAAATTGTCTGCTTATTTTGATACCAGTACACTGCAGTATGATCAGTACCTAAATACATAATGCTGACTAAACTGTCAAATGTCCACCTTATTTTTTTCCTCTTGGACTGATCCTGTCGAATATTACATTGGCCATTATTTGGTGGTCATTTGTAATGACCCCCGCCAGGTCAAAGCACAACAACAACAAATGCCATGTGTGAGGTCTGCACATGACGTAACATGAAGCTGATATATGAATATCGCAATATATATATACAAATGCAGTGTTTTTTGCATTGTCAATAAATATGATAAAGAGAGTATATGAAGGAATCAATGATATGACTGAAAAGACAGACCTTTACACATGTCCTTTGTGTTGTTCCAGTTTCCCGAGTCCACACACCTAGTGACAGTGTCACGTTGTTCTCTCCCGAACCAGAATCCTCCATCACAGGTGTAAGTCGCAGACCCTCCAAAGGTTGTCTCATTAAAACTGACTGTGGCGTTGACTAGATCTGGAGGTTTGCCGCAGTTAACAACTGTAGAAAACACATCAACTTAATTAAAATAATTACAGTTAACATCATTAACACTGTTTATGCTGGGAAGCTCATTTCTAGGTGAATACAAAAAAACAATAACTTTTTTATAATAACAATTGTTTTAATCCTTGAATGGGTAGAAATTCTGGTTTTTTGGATTGTTTCTTTACACATCATTTACCTAACAAGAAATTTGGTTGAATTCTCTGAATATTTCTGCCACGTCATGTTGCTTTCACTGGCAGATTGACTTCGCTATGGGTGTGTCACATGACCACGCAACGTCAACAATTACCAAGGCTATTCAAGTCCTATGACAATACAGTATCTCACAAACCAATCAACACCCTGTGGTCACTGGGCCATGCAAAAATGTGAAGGAATCTGTTCTTATAAGCACACATCAAATTTTTTTCACTAGGCAATAACGTAATTGCTTAAGGCGTCGCTTGGGTCTAAACACATTTTATTTTCTTATTTCATTATCACTGAACCTACAGAGCTGAAACTTTCAGAGATGGCAAGTGCAGGTAACAGTAATGCTGTGAATTTTTTTCAGAAAGTTTCGTACAGATTTTCCCACGGTAGGCAGCCATCTTGGATTAAATGTTGCGTGTGACTTATATCAGTAACCATTGGGTTTAGAGGGCTCAAATTTTTTGTGTAGTTACTCCACATAACCCTAATGAAAACAGTCTATTGACTTTCTTAGTTTTCAAAAAACTTTTTTTTAAGGATTTTTTTTACATCTGAATGTATTTTTTCATCATGAAATTTTACATTGATGGTTCATTATATAAAATATAGGTAATGTTTTCTAAAAAGTTACTAGATAGTTTTCAAGAGTATACTATCAAGAAACACTGTGGAAAGTTTCAGGCAATTCTGTCAAACAATAGCCGAGATAAGTGACACGGGAGGCAGTAGGTGTGAGGCAAAACATGTTTTTGAGAAAATCGCGTTCAAAGTTTATGTACATTGGCACATACATTTCAACATCTGAAAAGCAACCTAGATGATTGAAACTTTGCACACACATTACTGAATGTATAATTTATCAAAAGGCAAAGTTCAGAGTCATTGGCATTGTAAAATAATAAAAATATATCACAAACTAAGCAACTTATCACAATAAATGTACCAAACAGAAAAACGTCTGGAAAATAGCACACCAGTCCATAGTTCATACAGATAAAGTTTACTGGAGCATATGTAAAGTTCACTGGAGCATATGTAAAGTTCACTGGAGCATATGTAAAGGTCACTGGAGCACAGCAAATTACCTAAAACATGTTTTTGAGAAAATCGCGTTCAAAGTTTATGTACATTGGCACATACATTTCAACATCTGAAAAGCAACCTAGATGATTGAAACTTTGCACACACATTACTGAATGTATAATTTATCAAAAGGCAAAGTTCAGAGTCATTGGCATTGTAAAATAATAAAAATATATCACAAACTAAGCAACTTATCACAATAAATGTACCAAACAGAAAAACGTCTGGAAAATAGCACACCAGTCCATAGTTCATACAGATAAAGTTTACTGGAGCATATGTAAAGTTCACTGGAGCATATGTAAAGTTCACTGGAGCATATGTAAAGGTCACTGGAGCACAGCAAATTACCTAAAACATGTTTTTGAGAAAATCGCGTTCAAAGTTTATGTACATTGGCACATACATTTCAACATCTGAAAAGCAACCTAGATGATTGAAACTTTGCACACACATTACTGAATGTATAATTTATCAAAAGGCAAAGTTCAGAGTCATTGGCATTGTAAAATAATAAAAATATATCACAAACTAAGCAACTTATCACAATAAATGTACCAAACAGAAAAACGTCTGGAAAATAGCACACCAGTCCATAGTTCATACAGATAAAGTTTACTGGAGCATATGTAAAGTTCACTGGAGCATATGTAAAGTTCACTGGAGCATATGTAAAGGTCACTGGAGCACAGCAAATTCCCTAAAACGCCCCAGGTGCATAGGTGGAGGCATCTCGAGCCATTGTTCGAGCAACCTTTCGTGCCCGACGGGCCTCCATCGTGCTGGCCTGCACTTGCCGCACAGACTCTCGCAACCGACGACTGTCTGCCTCTGCAGCTGACGCTTTCAGTCGACTGCCACACTGCAGCCCCATTATTGCATAGCTGCGCGTCACCGTCGAACCAATCCCCTGATTGAATTCCGCAATCGCCAAACAGGTTGCAGCACAAACACGCATCAGGCCAACGAAGCCTGTCTTTGGACATTTGAGCCACACCTTCGAGTGCAGGCTCTCGTTAGCGTTCTGCGTCTTGCCCTGCAAGCAGCGATCCAGCAGGTCAGGATGGCCGAGACGGACGTACACCTCCTTGACCTTCTCTGCAACGTCCTTTGCTAAGGGTGTGCCAACTTTGTCCCGGTGGTAGCCTGGCTCCTCTCCCTTTGCCAGTGCCCGCTGGAAGAAGCACCAGCTGTTGCGGCCAATGGGGCAGTGGTTGTGGTGGGGTTCCTCATCGGTGGACGCCGCATGGAAGAAAGACGCGAAGACTGCACTCCGCATCGCGTCCTTGTCACCCGTGCAGCTCCGAATTGCCTTTCCATAATACAATGTCAGCTTGTTGATGGCTGCCAGGGTGAGCTTTCCGTGCCCGCGTCCACCGAGAGTCACTCCAGTCTTCTTGGTGTCCTTGGTGAGGTTACGCAGTGCCGTCCCCATTCGCTTTGCAACATGGTTGATGCACTCCTCCTTGCGGATGTCCACACCTGCGCCATACACCTTCAAGTCACACACATGTTTGTAGGTGCTAGAGTCTCCATCTGACAACATTGTCGTGTAGCGGAAGTTGTGCTTCCCGAGAGAGTTGTTCCACAGAATCTCTGCAGCCGTTTTCTCCATTGCGTTGGAGGACCCGGTGTAGTTTGCTGTACAGTTGTCATGCGCCTTGTACCACTTCTTGAAGTCGTCAGTGTCCCGGCCTCCATAGCGTGACGCTGCGCATGCACAGCGCTGGCAGTAGAGCGACAGGATGGTGAAGTCGATCACCAGTCCTGTCACCACCTCCACGACGCATCCGATGCCATACATAGACCTGTGGCCCCGGGTCATCCAGGAACCATCGAAACTGACCATGAGGTCCATGACACCGGATTCGTCAATGGAGGGGTCAAGTTCTTTGTACACTCTGCGCACGATTTGGGCAGACTCGCACATAACATCGTTCGCAACACGCATACTTGCATTGGTAATTGCTGTCTCATGTGTGATGTAGGTCGTGTGGTTCATCACTGGCATGTCGAGGTAGCGGCAGAATTTCACAAGTCCCGAGTACCCGACACCCATGTCCATCGTTGCAGACACAGCTGATCTCACCACGACAAACGGGGCATTCGTCGCCTGAGTCCCATCGGTACGGTCTGATGACAGAGTTGCATTGATGACCTTGTCGCAACTGGTGCAGACAGTCTCGAGGCGACACACCATGCCAAGGGTGCGGTCGACAGCTCGGATGGAGAGTGTACGCTTCCTACACAACGTGCATGGCAGGTTCGCGACAAGTGATGGCAACACGGCACAGCGTACAAGTACTGTTGAAAGATCAGCATCTGTCTCATCCTCAACCAGGAAGCGCGGGACACCTATCTCCTCCAGAAGATCTGCATAACCAAACTTCTGTTCAGTGGCAGACAGTCTCCGAGATGTTGATGGCCGCCTTGAAGCCTGGAAAAAAATACACAATCTAAATGTATTTCATGAACAAAAAAGTATCCGAGACATGTTCAACAACATGCGCGTGTGTGTATATAGGCTATGTATACGATAATTATCAATGCAAGTTGAGGCAATATAATAAACCATAGTCACAACTCTGCCTGGTGTGCCTGGATGGCCCCTAGGCCTGAATGTCAACACAGCCACGAACATCAACAGCATGAACTAGATCAGCGTCAAATCGTTTATACAGCAATAGTTATGCCACAAAGGCTAACGGTGTTTGGATAAAACACAAATGTATATAAATCTTAATCATATGCACTATCATAATGAATATATGAAATATAAGAAATTAAACTTACACTGCGTTCCATTCTCGCTGGCACCATGGACATGGTCGAAGACGAAGTTGTCGCTGTAGGTTCATTAGCGTATTCAACCCTCGATACCTTCGCACAGCGCGCTGACTGCATCGATGCAAGCTTTCGCTTCCTCCCAGTACCGTAACCGCCCACTCGCTTTCGACAAAACGGCATAATGTCGTTTCACAAAGCGATATAAATGAACGAAACGCAGAGGATAAAAAATTCGATCGAATCGAACGTAGCTGGTATTTCAAGCTGACGTCAGATGATGGAAATTAATATTACAACCAATTAGAGCGCTTGATTTGAGGGAATCCGACATCACGTGATGCTGCCCGGCGAATCGTCGAGGGATTCCCCATTCCTTTGTCACCGAGATGGTTGAAAGGCAGTCGTTTATAGTCGGGATTACACGGATACCCGCCGCGCAAATTTTTAAACTGTTTGTACCATCATGCAGAGCGAATATGGGGCTTTCCCGTGATATGCGCCATGTTGGAATGGCAGCGTTTTCTGGCATGCAATCGCTGGCGGAAAATCACCTAATGTTCTATTAGTCTCGGTTCATTTGACAAAAACAAAGACTTCGCAATGATAGGTATCATACAAAAGACATGTTTCATGACAGAAACGTGTTTATTTCGACAGTGCAACTTACATGAATGGCAAGTTGAATAATATTTATACACGGAAATGGCAACAACTCGAAATTCATTTTATTGTCAAAAATCCGTCAAATCTGACCCGAGTCTCTCGTTAACACTAGTGGCCTCATTTGGTGACTAGTGTAGAACAACTGAAAAGTAGTGTCAACTGTTTAACACAAGATGGCGACACATTTCATTTGTTCCACACTCGTCAAATTACAACAATTATGGAACCTGCTGATTCAAAAAGGGGGTGTACGCTAATTAGGGCATGTATGCTTAATAGATTGAACATGGTATCTTGTCACCAGCCCCTATCAGCCACCAGTGAACACATACAGAATACAGGTCAGCAATGTTCAATGAAGAACAAGGATGTTAGACCATGAAGAGAACTGGTTTAGGAGAAAAATCCAGCAATAAACATCATTGAATGTAACCGGACTGAGACGTCAGCCAGAAGCCTCCATCAGTCATTCTTTAGCTTGTATCACATGACATTCTGTTCAACCAAGTAACATGTGAGGTAAATAACATCAGATTCTAATGAAACTATCGTAAGTTCCAACCTTCACATGTTTCATTGGTCAAAGTCCAGTTCCCCGTGTCAATGCAAGATGTCTCTAGATGTCTTGATCCATTCGGGAATCTGTACCCAACTTCACAGGTGTAGTTGGCCGTATCTTCAAATGTTGTTCCTTTGAATTCTACTTCAGCATTTGTCAAATTGACTGGTGACCCACAGTCAATCACTGCAAGATAAATGGTTTATAATATCATTTATATGGTGCACAGTATCATTTACAGACTATCCTACTATTAATAGGCATTAAAAATTAGCAGAGAGGGTTGCATAAGTTTCATCATTTGTTGCGATTATGATGTCTAGGGTGGCTTACGCACTAGTTTATTTTTTACCTTGTAATGCGATAGGATATATTGAGCTGAACGACCATGGAACAAATAATGTTGTGGCACTAATGTAACTTTTCATCAACATGATCTCCACTATTTTTCTTGCCTCAATGCAAATCCTCGCTCTATTCTTGGAAAGGTTACCGTGGTAACAAACGCATACTCAAATCATTTCGTACTTCCTCCCAGCATAAACTTGTTCGCAGTGATGGTGGAGCAAATTGTCTGCTTATTTTGATACCAGTACACTGCAGTATGATCAGTACCTAAATACATAATGCTGACTAAACTGGCAAATGTCAAACTTATTTTTTTGTTCTTGGACTGATCCTGTCGAATATTACATTGGCCATTATTTGGTGGTCATTTGTAATGACCCCGCCAGGTCAAAGCACAACATCAACAAACGCCATGTGTGAGGTCTCCACTGAACGTAACATGAAGCTGATATATGAATATCGCAATATATATATACAAATACAAATGCAGTGTTTTTTGCATTATCAATAAATATGATAAAGAGAGTATATGAAGGAATCAATGATATGACTGAAAAGACAGACCTTTACACATGTCCTTTGTGTTGTTCCAGTTTCCCGAGTCCACACACCTAGTGACAGTGTCACGTTGTTCTCTCCCGAACCAGAATCCTCCATCACAGGTGTAAGTCGCAGACCCTCCAAAGGTTGTCTCATTAAAACTGACTGTGGCGTTGACTAGATCTGGAGGTTTGCCGCAGTTAACAACTGTAGAAAACACATCAACTTAATTAAAATAATTACAGTTAACATCATTAACACTGTTTATGCTGGGAAGCTCATTTCTAGGTGAATACAATAAAACAATAACTTTTTTATAATAACAATTGTTTTAATCCTTGAATGGGTAGACGTTCTGGTTTTTTGGATTGTTTCTTTACACATCATTTAACTCACAAGAAACTTGGTTGAATTCTCTTAATATTTCTGCCACCTCATGTTGCCTTCACAGGCAGATTGACTTCGCTATGGGTGTGTCACATGACCACGCAACATCAACAATTACCAAGGCTATTCAAGTCCTATGACAATACAGTATCTCACAAACCAATCAACACCCTGTGGTCACTGGGCCATGCAAAAATGTGAAGGAATATGTTCTTATAAGCATACATCAAATTTTTTCACTAGGCAATAACGTAATTGCTTAACACTAGTTGCCTCATTTGGTGACTAGTGTAGAACAACTGAAAAGTAGTGTCAACTGTTTAACACAAGATGGCGACACATTTCATTTGTTCCACACTCGTCAAATTACAACAATTATGGATCCTGCTGATTCAAAAAGGTGGTGTACGCTAATTAGGGCATGTACGCTTAATAGATTGAACATGGTATCTTGTCACCAGCCCCTATCAGCCACCAGTGAACACATACAGAATACAGGTCAGCAATGTTCAATGAAGAACAAGGATGTTAGACCATGAAGAGAACTGGCTTACGAGAAAAATCCAGCAATAAACATCATTGAATGTAACCGGACTGAGACGTCAGCCAGAAGCCTCCATCAGTCATTCTTTAGCTTGTATCACATGACATTCTGTTCAACCACGTTACGTGTGAGGTAAATAACATCAGATTCTAATGAAACTATCGTAAGTTCCAACCTTCACATGTTTCATTGGTCAAAGTCCAGTTCCCCGTGTCAATGCAAGATGTCTCTAGATGTCTTGATCCATTCGGGAATCTGTACCCAACTTCACAAGTGTAGTTGGCCGTATCTTCAAATGTTGTTCCTTTGAATTCTACTTCAGCATTTGTCAAATTGACTGGTGACCCACAGTCAATCACTGCAAGATAAATGGTTTATAATATCATTTATATGGTGCACAGTATCATTTACAGACTGTCCTACTATTAACAGGCATTAAAAATTAGCAGAGAGGGTTGCATAAGTTTCATCATTTGTTGCGATTATGATGTCTAGGGTGGTTTACGCACTAGTTTATTTTTTACCTTGTAATGCGATAGGATATATTGAGCTGAACGACCATGGAACAAATAATGTTGTGGCACTAATGTAACTTTTCATCAACATGATCTCCACTATTTTTCTTGCCTCAATGCAAATCCTCGCTCTATTCTTGGAAAGGTTACCGTGGTAACAAACACGTACTCAAATCATTTCGTACTTCCTCCCAGCATAAACTTGTTCGCAGTGATGGTGGAGCAAATTGTCTGCTTATTTTGATACCAGTACACTGCAGTATGATCAGTACCTCAATACATAATGCTGATTAAACTGGCAAATGTCAAACTTATTTTTTTGTTCTTGGACTGATCCTGTCGAATATTACATTGGCCATTATTTGGTGGTCATTTGTAATGACCCCGCCAGGTCAAAGCACAACATCAACAAATGCCATGTGTGAGGTCTGCACTGGACGTAACATGAAGCTGATATATGAATATCGCAATATATATATACAAATGCAGTGTTTTTTGCATTGTCAATAAATATGATAAAGAGAGTATATGAAGGAATCAATGATATGAATGAAAAGACAGACCTTTACACATGTCCTTTGTGTTGTTCCAGTTTCCCGAGTCCACACACCTAGTGACAGTGTCACGTTGTTCTCTCCCGAACCAGAATCCTCCATCACAGGTGTAAGTCGCAGACTCTCCATAGGTTGTCTCATTAAAACTGACTGTGGCGTTGACTAGACCTGGAGGTTTGCCGCAGTTAACAACTGTAGAAAACACATCAACTTAATTAAAATAATTACAGTTAACATCATTAACACTGTTTATGCTGGGAAGCTCATTTCTAGGTGAATACAATAAAACAATAACTTTTTTATAATAACAATTGTTTTAATCCTTGAATGGGTAGACGTTCTGGTTTTTTGGATTGTTTCTTTACACATCATTTAACTCACAAGAAACTTGGTTGAATTCTCTTAATATTTCTGCCACCTCATGTTGCCTTCACAGGCAGATTGACTTCGCTATGGGTGTGTCACATGACCACGCAACATCAACAATTACCAAGGCTATTCAAGTCCTATGACAATACAGTATCTCACAAACCAATCAACACCCTGTGGTCACTGGGCCATGCAAAAATGTGAAGGAATCTGTTCTTATAAGCATACATCAAATTTTTTCACTAGGCAATAACGTAATTGCTTAACACTAGTTGCCTCATTTGGTGACTAGTGTAGAACAACTGAAAAGTAGTGTCAACTGTTTAACACAAGATGGCGACACATTTCATTTGTTCCACACTCGTCAAATTACAACAATTATGGATCCTGCTGATTCAAAAAGGTGGTGTACGCTAATTAGGGCATGTACGCTTAATAGATTGAACATGGTATCTTGTCACCAGCCCCTATCAGCCACCAGTGAACACATACAGAATACAGGTCAGCAATGTTCAATGAAGAACAAGGATGTTAGACCATGAAGAGAACTGGCTTACGAGAAAAATCCAGCAATAAACATCATTGAATGTAACCGGACTGAGACGTCAGCCAGAAGCCTCCATCAGTCATTCTTTAGCTTGTATCACATGACATTCTGTTCAACCACGTTACGTGTGAGGTAAATAACATCAGATTCTAATGAAACTATCGTAAGTTCCAACCTTCACATGTTTCATTGGTCAAAGTCCAGTTCCCCGTGTCAATGCAAGATGTCTCTAGATGTCTTGATCCATTCGGGAATCTGTACCCAACTTCACAAGTGTAGTTGGCCGTATCTTCAAATGTTGTTCCTTTGAATTCTACTTCAGCATTTGTCAAATTGACTGGTGACCCACAGTCAATCACTGCAAGATAAATGGTTTATAATATCATTTATATGGTGCACAGTATCATTTACAGACTATCCTACTATTAATAGGCATTAAAAATTAGCAGAGAGGGTTGCATAAGTTTCATCATTTGTTGCGATTATGATGTCTAGGGTGGCTTACGCACTAGTTTATTTTTTACCTTGTAATGCGATAGGATATATTGAGCTGAACGACCATGGAACAAATAATGTTGTGGCACTAATGTAACTTTTCATCAACATGATCTCCACTATTTTTCTTGCCTCAATGCAAATCCTCGCTCTATTCTTGGAAAGGTTACCGTGGTAACAAACGCATACTCAAATCATTTCGTACTTCCTCCCAGCATAAACTTGTTCGCAGTGATGGTGGAGCAAATTGTCTGCTTATTTTGATACCAGTACACTGCAGTATGATCAGTACCTAAATACATAATGCTGACTAAACTGGCAAATGTCAAACTTATTTTTTTGTTCTTGGACTGATCCTGTCGAATATTACATTGGCGATTATTTGGTGGTCATTTGTAATGACCCCGCCAGGTCAAAGCACAACATCAACAAACGCCATGTGTGAGTTCTCCACTGAACGTAACATGAAGCTGATATATGAATATCGCAATATATATATACAAATACAAATGCAGTGTTTTTTGCATTGTCAATAAATATGATAAAGAGAGTACATGAAGGAATCAATGATATGACTGAAAAGACAGACCTTTACACATGTCCTTTGTGTTGTTCCAGTTTCCCGAGTCCACACACCTAGTGACAGTGTCACGTTGTTCTCTCCCGAACCAGAGTCCTCCATCACAGGTGTAAGTCGCAGACTCTCCATAGGTTGTCTCATTAAAAATGACTGTGGCGTTGACTAGACCTGGAGGTCTGCCGCAGTTAACAACTGTAGAAAACACATCAACTTAATTAAAATAATTACAGTTAACATCATTAACACTGTTTATGCTGGGAAGCTCATTTCTAGGTGAATACAATAAACAATAACTTTTTTATAATAACAATTGTTTTAATCCTTGAATGGGTAGACGTTCTGGTTTTTTGGATTGTTTCTTTACACATCATTTCCCTCACAAGAAACTTGGTTGAATTCTCTGAATATTTCTGCCACCTCATGTTGCCTTCACAGGCAGATTGACTTCGCTATGGGTGTGTCACATGACCACGCAACGTCAACAATTACCAAGGCTATTCAAGTCCTATGACAATTCAGTATCTCACAAACCAATCAACACCCTGTGATCACTGGGCCATGGAAAAATGTGAAGGAATCTGTTCTTATAAGCACACATCAAATTTTTTTCACTAGGCAATAATGTAATTGCTTAACACTAGTGGCCTCATTTGGTGACTAGTGTAAAACAACTGAAAAGTAGTGTCAACTGTTTAACACAAGATGGCGACACATTTCATTTGCTCCACACTCGTCAAATTACAACAATTATGGAACCTGCTGATTCAAAAAGGGGGTGTACGCTAATTAGGGCATGTACGCTTAATAGATTGAACATGGTATCTTGTCACCAGCCCCTATCAGCCACCAGTGAACACATACAGAATACAGGTCAGCAATGTTCAATGAAGAACAAGGATGTTAGACCATGAAGAGAACTGGTTTAGGAGAAAAATCCAGAAATAAACATCATTGAATGTAACCGGACTGAGACGTCAGCCAGAAGCCTCCATCAGTCATTCTTTAGCTTGTATCACATGACATTCTGTTCAACCAAGTAACATGTGAGGTAAATAACATCAGATTCTAATGAAACTATCGTAAGTTCCAACCTTCACATGTTTCATTGGTCAAATTCCAGTTCCCCGTGTCAATGCAAGATGTCTCTATATGTCTTGATCCATTCGGGAATCTGTACCCAACTTCACAGGTGTAGTTGGCCGTATCTTCAAATGTTGTTCCTTTGAATTCTACTTCAGCACTTGTCAAATTGACTGGTGACCCACAGTCAATCACTGCAAGATAAATAGTTTATAATATCATTTAAATGGTGCACAGTATCATTTACAGACTGTCCTACTATTAACAGGCATTAAAAATTAGCAGAGAGGGTTGCATAAGTTTCATCATTTGTTGCGATTATGATGTCTAGGGTGGCTTACGCACTAGTTTATTTTTTACCTTGTAATGCGATAGGATATATTGAGCTGAACGACCATGGAACAAATAATGTTGTGGCACTAATGTAACTTTTCATCAACATGATCTCCACTATATTTCTTGCCTCAATGCAAATCCTCGCTCTATTCTTGGAAAGGTTACCGTGGTAACAAACGTGTACTCAAATCATTTCGTACTTCCTCCCAGCATAAACTTGTTCGCAGTGATGGTGGAGAAAATTGTCTGCTTATTTTGATACCAGTACACTACAGTATGATCAGTACCTAAATAAATAATGCTGACTAAACTGGCAAATGTCAAACTTATTTTTTTGTTCTTGGACTGATCCTGTCGAATATTACATTGGCCATTATTTGGTGGTCATTTGTAATGACCCCGCCAGGTCAAAGCACAACATCAACAAATGCCATGTGTGAGGTCTGCACTGGACGTAACATGAAGCTGATATATGAATATCGCAATATATATATACAAATACAAATGCAGTGTTTTTTGCATTGTCAATAAATATGATAAAGAGAGTATATGAAGGAATCAATGATATGAATGAAAAGACAGACCTTTACACATGTCCTTTGTGTTGTTCCAGTTTCCCGAGTCCACACACCTAGTGACAGTGTCACGTTGTTCTCTCCCGAACCAGAATCCTCCATCACAGGTGTAAGTCGCAGATTCTCCATAGGTTGTCTCATTAAAACTGACTGTGGCGTTGACTAGACCTGGAGGTTTGCCGCAGTTAACAACTGTAGAAAACACATCAACTTAATTAAAATAATTACAGTTAACATCATTAACACTGTTTATGCTGGGAAGCTCATTTCTAGGTGAATACAATAAAACAATAACTTTTTTATAATAACAATTGTTTTAATCCTTGAATGGGTAGACGTTCTGGTTTTTTGGATTGTTTCTTTACACATCATTTACCTCACAAGAAACTTGGTTGAATTCTCTGAATATTTCTGCCACGTCATGTTGCCTTCACAGGCAGATTGACTTCGCTATGGGTGTGTCACATGACCACGCAACATCAACAATTACCAAGGCTATTCAAGTCCTATGACAATACAGTATCTCACAAACCAATCAACACCCTGTGGTCACTGGGCCATGCAAAAATGTGAAGGAATCTGTTCTTATAAGCATACATCAAATTTATTCACTAGGCAATAACGTAATTGCTTAACACTAGTTGCCTCATTTGGTGACTAGTGTAGAACAACTGAAAAGTAGTGTCAACTGTTTAACACAAGATGGCGGCACATTTCATTTGTTCCACACTCGTCAAATTACAACAATTATGGATCCTGGTGATTCAAAAAGGTGGTGTACGCTAATTAGGGCATGTATGCTTAATAGATTGAACATGGTATCTTGTCACCAGCCCCTATCAGCCACCAGTGAACACATACAGAGTACAGGTCAGCAATGTTCAATGAAGAACAAGGATGTTAGACCATGAAGAGAACTGGCTTAGGAGAAAAATCCAGCAATAAACATTATTGAATGTAACCGGACTGAGACATCAGCCAGAAGCCTCCATCAGTCATTCTTTAGCTTGTATCACATGACATTCTGTTCAACCAAGTTACGTGTGAGGTAAATAACATCAGATTCTAATGAAACTATCGTAAGTTCCAACCTTCACATGTTTCATTGGTCAAAGTCCAGTTCCCCGTGTCAATGCAAGATGTCTCTAGATGTCTTGATCCATTCGGGAATCTGTACCCAACTTCACAAGTGTAGTTGGCCGTATCTTCAAATGTTGTTCCTTTGAATTCTACTTCAGCATTTGTCAAATTGACTGGTGACCCACAGTCAATCACTGCAAGATAAATAGTTTATAATATCATTTATATGGTGCACAGTATCATTTACAGACTGTACTACTATTAACAGGCATTAAAAATTAGCAGAGAGGGTTGCATAAGTTTCATCATTTGTTGCGATTATGATGTCTAGGGTGGTTTACGCACTAGTTTATTTTTTACCTTGTAATGCGATAGGATATATTGAGCTGAACGACCATGGAACAAATAATGTTGTGGCACTAATGTAACTTTTCATCAACATGATCTCCACTATTTTTCTTGCCTCAATGCAAATCCTCGCTCTATTCTTGGAAAGGTTACCGTGGTAACAAACACGTACTCAAATCATTTCGTACTTCCTCCCAGCATAAACTTGTTCGCAGTGATGGTGGAGCAAATTGTCTGCTTATTTTGATACCAGTACACTACAGTATGATTAGTACCTAAATAAATAATGCTGACTAAACTGGCAAATGTCAAACTTATTTTTTTGTTCTTGGACTGATCCTGTCGAATATTACATTGGCCATTATTTGGTGGTCATTTGTAATGACCCCGCCAGGTCAAAGCACAACATCAACAAATGCCATGTGTGAGGTCTGCACTGGACGTAACATGAAGCTGATATATGAATATCGCAATATATATATACAAATACAAATGCAGTGTTTTTTGCATTGTCAATAAATATGATAAAGAGAGTATATGAAGGAATCAATGATATGAATGAAAAGACAGACCTTTACACATGTCCTTTGTGTTGTTCCAGTTTCCCGAGTCCACACACCTAGTGACAGTGTCACGTTGTTCTCTCCCGAACCAGAATCCTCCATCACAGGTGTAAGTCGCAGATTCTCCATAGGTTGTCTCATTAAAACTGACTGTGGCGTTGACTAGACCTGGAGGTTTGCCACAGTTAACAACTGTAGAAAACACATCAACTTAATTAAAATAATTACAGTTAACATCATTAACACTGTTTATGCTGGGAAGCTCATTTCTAGGTGAATACAATAAAACAATAACTTTTTTATAATAACAATTGTTTTAATCCTTGAATGGGTAGACGTTCTGGTTTTTTGGATTGTTTCTTTACACATCATTTACCTCACAAGAAACTTGGTTGAATTCTCTTAATATTTCTGCCACCTCATGTTGCCTTCACAGGCAGATTGACTTCGCTATGGGTGTGTCACATGACCACGCAACATCAACAATTACCAAGGCTATTCAAGTCCTATGACAATACAGTATCTCACAAACCAATCAACACCCTGTGGTCACTGGGCCATGCAAAAATGTGAAGGAATCTGTTCTTATAAGCATACATCAAATTTTTTCACTAGGCAATAACGTAATTGCTTAACACTAGTTGCCTCATTTGGTGACTAGTGTAGAACAATTGAAAAGTAGTGTCAACTGTTTAACACAAGATGGCGACACATTTCATTTGTTCCACACTCGTCAAATTACAACAATTATGGATCCTGCTGATTCAAAAAGGTGGTGTACGCTAATTAGGGCATGTACGCTTAATAGATTGAACATGGTATCTTGTCACCAGCCCCTATCAGCCACCAGTGAACACATACAGAATACAGGTCAGCAATGTTCAATGAAGAACAAGGATGTTAGACCATGAAGAGAACTGGCTTAGGAGAAAAATCCAGCAATAAACATTATTGAATGTAACCGGACTGAGACGTCAGCCAGAAGCCTCCATCAGTCATTCTTTAGCTTGTATCACATGACATTCTGTTCAACCAAGTTACGTGTGAGGTAAATAACATCAGATTCTAATGAAACTATCGTAAGTTCCAACCTTCACATGTTTCATTGGTCAAAGTCCAGTTCCCCGTGTCGATGCAAGATGTCTCTAGATGTCTTGATCCATTCGGGAATCTGTACCCAACTTCACAAGTGTAGTTGGCCGTATCTTCAAATGTTGTTCCTTTGAATTCTACTTCAGCATTTGTCAAATTGACTGGTGACACACAGTCAATCACTGCAAGATAAATAGTTTATAATATCATTTATATGGTGCACAGTATCATTTACAGACTGTCCTACTATTAACAGGCATTAAAAATTAGCAGAGAGGGTTGCATAAGTTTCATCATTTGTTGCGATTATGATGTCTAGGGTGGTTTACGCACTAGTTTATTTTTTACCTTGTAATGCGATAAGATATATTGAGCTGAACGACCATGGAACAAATAATGTTGTGGCACTAATGTAACTTTTCATCAACATGATCTCCACTATTTTTCTTGCCTCAATGCAAATCCTCGCTCTATTCTTGGAAAGGTTACCGTGGTAACAAACGCGTACTCAAATCATTTCGTACTTCCTCCCAGCATAAACTTGTTCGCAGTGATGGTGGAGCAAATTGTCTGCTTATTTTGATACCAGTACACTACAGTATGATCAGTACCTAAATAACTAATGCTGACTAAACTGGCAAATGTCAAACTTATTTTTTTGTTCTTGGACTGATCCTGTCGAATATTACATTGGCCATTATTTGGTGGTCATTTGTAATGAACCCGCCAGGTCAAAGCACAACATCAACAAATGCCATGTGTGAGGTCTGCACTGGACGTAACCTGAAGCTAATATATGAATATCGCAATATATATATACAAATACAAATGCAGTGTTTTTTGCATTGTCAATAAATATGATAAAGAGAGTATATGAAGGAATCAATGATATGAATGAAAAGACAGACCTTTACACATGTCCTTTGTGTTGTTCCAGTTTCCCGAGTCCACACACCTAGTGACAGTGTCACGTTGTTCTCTCCCGAACCAGAATCCTCTATCACAGGTGTAAGTCGCAGACTCTCCAAAGGTTGTCTCATTAAAACTGACTGTGGCATTGACTAGACCTGGAGGTCTGCCGCAGTTAACAACTGTAGAAAACACATCAACTTAATTAAAATAATTACAGTTAACATCATTAACACTGTTTATGCTGGGAAGCTCATTTCTAGGTGAATACAATAAACAATAACTTTTTTATAATAACAATTGTTTTAATCCTTGAATGGGTAGACGTTCTGGTTTTTTGGATTGTTTCTTTACACATCATTTACCTCACAAGAAACTTGGTTGAATTCTCTGAATATTTCTGCCACCTCATGTTGCCTTCACAGGCAGATTGACTTCGCTATGGGTGTGTCACATGACCACGCAACATCAACAATTATCAAGGCTATTCAAGTCCTATGACAATACAGTATCTCACAAACCAATCAACACCCTGTGGTCACTGGGCCATGCAAAAATATGAAGGAATCTGTTCTTATAAGCATACACCAAATTTTTTCACTAGGCAATAATGTAAATGCTTAACACTAGTTGCCTCATTTGGTGACTAGTGTAGAACAACTGAAAAGTAGTGTCAACTGTTTAACACAAGATGGCGACACATTTCATTTGTTCCACACTCGTCAAATTACAACAATTATGGATCCTGCTGATTCAAAAAGGGGGTGTACGCTAATTAGGACATGTACGCTTAATAGATTGAACATGGTATCTTGTCACCAGCCCCTATCAGCCACCAGTGAACACATACAGAATACAGGTCAGCAATGTTCAATGAAGAACAAGGATGTTAGACCATGAACTGGCTTAGGAGAAAAATCCAGCAATAAACATCATTGAATGTAACCGGGCTGAGACGTCAGCCAGAAGCCTCCATCAGTCATTCTTTAGCTTGTATCACATGACATTCTGTTCAACCAAGTTACGTGTGAGGTAAATAACATCAGATTCTAATGAAACTATCATAAGTTCCAACCTTCACATGTTTCATTGGTCAAAGTCCAGTTCCCCGTGTCAATGCAAGATGTCTCTAGATGTCTTGATCCATTCGGGAATCTGTACCCAACTTCACAGGTGTAGTTGGCCGTATCTTCAAATGTTGTTCCTTTGAATTCTACTTCAGCATTTGTCAAATTGACTGGTGACCCACAGTCAATCACTGCAAGATAAATGGTTTATAATATTATTTATATGGTGCACAGTATCATTTACAGACTGTCCTACTATTAATAGGCATTAAAAATTAGCAGAGAGGGTTGCATAAGTTTCATCATTTGTTGCGATTATGATGTCTAGGGTGGTTTACGCACTAGTTTATTTTTTACCTTGTAATGCGATAGGATATATTGAGCTGAACGACCATGGAACAAATAATGTTGTGGCACTAATGTAACTTTTCATCAACATGATCTCCACTATTTTTCTTGCCTCAATGCAAATCCTCGCTCTATTCTTGGAAAGGTTACCGTGGTAACAAACGCGTACTCAAATCATTTCGTACTTCCTCCCAGCATAAACTTGTTCGCAGTGATGGTGGAGCAAATTGTCTGCTTATTTTGATACCAGTACACTGCAGTATGATCAGTACCTAAATACATAATGCTGACTAAACTGGCAAATGTCAACCTTATTTTTTTGTTCTTGGACTGATCCTGTCGAATATTACATTGGCTATTATTTGGTGGTCATTTGTAATGACCCCGCCAGGTCAAAGCACAACATCAACAAATGCCATGTGTGAGGCCTGCACTGGATGTAACCTGAAGCTCATATATGAATATCGCAATATATATATACAAATGCAATGTTTTTGTATTGTCAAGAGAGTATATGAAGGAATGAATGATATGACTGAAATGACAGACCTTTACACGTGTCCTTTGTGTTGTTCCAGTTTCCCGAGAGCACACACCAAGTGACAGTGTCACGTTGTTCTCTCCCGAACCAGAATCCTCCATCACAGGTGTAAGTTGCAGACGCTCCAAAGGTTGTCTCATTAAAAGTGACTGTGGCATTGACGATATCTGGTGGTTTATCGCAGTTAACAACTGAAGACAAATACATAAACCTAATACTGTATCCGACCTAACAAGCTACAGTACGCCTGAAAATTATTTTTTTTAGTCAACAGAAATGTTGATAGATATGCGTATCATGCTTGAAACATGAAGTCCCTTTAATTTGCCGCCACAATGGCCCTTAAATCTGTATTTGTAATGTATGTTCGTCTACGATATGAGGTTATGCCAGCCTTTTAATTTGGCCGTATCATCAAGTTTTGTCATGTGGAAATCTACGTTAGCATTTGTCAAAGTGACAGGTGAACTACAGTCATTCTCTGGAAACAAATAGTTTTACATCATTTAAATGTATTGAAGTATCATTTACACAGACTGTTCAGTGATGTATCTAGGATCTTTCAAAGGGGGAAGCCAAAGAGGGGACCCAAAGGGGAAGGCCAAAGGGGGGACAAAGGAGGAGAGCAAAAGGGGAAGCCAAAGGGGGGACCCAAAGGGGGAACCAAAGGGGGAGGCCAAAGGGGGGACAAAGGATGAGAGCAAAGGTGGAGGCCAAAGGGGAGGCCAAAGGTGGAGGCCACAGGGGAGGCCAAAGGGAAAGGGCAAAGGTGGAGGCCAAAAGGGAGGCCAAAGTGGGGGACAAAGGGAAAGGGCAAAGGGGGGTCAGGGGTGGCCAAATGGGGAGGCCAAGCTCAGTCACCCATTAGTTTACTATGCTCCCATGTAGTGGCGCAACAGGTTACATGTGGGGAAAAAATTAGGCCAAGGGGGGCCATGGTCCAATGGACCCCCTAAATACGCCACTGAGACTGTCCTAGTGTTAATGTGCATTAAAATTAGCAGAGAAGATTACATAAACATTATCATATGTTTAACCACTAAGACAGTTAAGTATCACGTAAGCAGTTAAGTATCACATAAGCAGATCTCCTCGGATTACTCAAGGTATCATTAGGTCAATAATGTTTAGAGAAATTATATCTGTAACATAGTTGATAAGACTGGACAGTTGTATGTCAAAATATGACAGATATCAATAACTGACACAATTTCACTGAATTTTGTTGAACCTTATATAGTTATTATCGTATTAGAAACACTACATAGAGCCCGGTAAGTATCCCAAAAGCATGTCAAATGAAAACTTGTTAAATGCATATCGAATGATAGTGTTAGTTACAAATGATAAATATTAAAAAAATTATTGTTTATGATAATGAATACTTTTGTGGAAGGAGCAAATTAAACTGTTGAAAATGGTATGATTTTTCTAAAAGTACATATTTGTAACGAGCAATTCAAGTTTTAGAATGTTTCTGCTTCACTCTACTGCTTATTTAGTTGCAGTGTTAACATATTATTTGGTAGTGTCATCAAATTTATTCCCATTATAAGTGTAATGTGAACGTGCCACTTATGGTTGACCATTGCATGTAATCTCTGCAAACGAACCTTTCATCTAACCACACAGACATCTAACCGTGATGAACTTCTCTCAATAACTCAATCAAAAGGATAATTATTGTTATGTAAAGGTAACTTATACTACGCAGTATCCAGTCCATGGAACCGCTCAAAGCAATTTACACATCACCCCTTGGCAGACTAGTTCATTCCCACACCAACCTGACTTCTCTGGGAAGCATTCAGCCATGCTGCAATTACTTTACAGACAATTTTTTCATATGATCAAATCCCATGAAACATGCTAAGAAGTTGTCTGTGTTCTTGTACATGTAGCACGTGGGGTGATCTCTCATGTCATATATAATTGTTCACATGGGAGACATCAATTCTGCTCTGTATAATTTAATAAAGCGTCCATTTGGCAATTTTTCACAGTGTTTGTTTCCTACTTTTCTTCTAATTCATTTATCTGTAAGAGCGGTGTACACAAACCTAAAACACAGTCACATTGATCTGTAAGAGCGGTGTACACAAACCTAAAACACAGTCACATTGATCTGTAAGAGCGGTGTACACAAACCTAAAACACAGTCACATTGATCTGTAAGAGCGGTGTACACAAACCTAAAACACAGTCACATTGATCTGTAAGAGCGGTGTACACAAACCTAAAACACAGTCACATTGATCCAAAAGTAAACTTTAAGTGATTTCAACCGTATCAACATGTTGACTCTAACTTGCAAAGCACACATAAAATTAATGAGACGGGCGATCACATGGTTTTGTGACATTCGCCTACATTCAGTCAGTGATTTCTAAGCACGACTTCAGAACAGTTTCACTCGCATCACTATGGCATGTGGTACTATGGCATGTGGTAGCGATGGCAATTTTACAATGCAATGTAAACTGTAACGATTTTAAACCGCTATCGGCAAGTGATATCACAGAATCATCTTCGAATTTGGCTCTTTCGGAGATGTTAAGCTACTTCGGTACCCTTCATCTTCGATCTTTTACTTTCTGACCTGACCATTAAATAGGCCAAATTAATGACAATTTATTAATTACATTCCAACAACCATAGATGTATGTATCCACTTTCACTTTTCTAGCACACAATTATAGTCTGTGCCAACATGCCAGCCCCAAAACGATATTGACATACATTGCAAACCATTCTCTGACATTCCACGACAGCTGACCGACATTAATCATGATATTAGTTAATCTGTCCATCAGCTACCGCGTACAATTACAAAATATAGTATTACACTGGCAAGCAATGACAATTCACCCCGTATCGGTGGGGGTCATCCCACCATTCAACATGAAAACGATATACATCAACACATAATCACAGCAAGCTTACCGGCCCCAAATAGTATTTACAAACAATACGTATAATACGACAAACACTGTTACAGATAATATTTAAATGTCTCCAGCAGCCATTCACTACAAGTACTAAATATATATGACTACTTGCTATTATTTACAATCTTATTTAAGAACCAATATGATTACAAAACAAGCCATACTTCTTTGGCTAGATAATAATTGGGAGGTGGATGGGTGCAAAATTTCCAACTAGCGCTTGGCTTAACGGCCCAGCGAAATTCGATGTTTACCAACACTGGTTTAGCCAGCGCGCTGTAACCTGCAGCACGGCACCCATGTGATTTGGCGACCAACTTACAACCAACGCAGGAGGTCATGTTACGCCCTATCATCAGGGTTGGCTGAATTACTTTAATTTTCTACTTGAGTAAAAGTAATTCACCTAAAAACTACTTGATTAAAAATAAAATTACTTTGTAAAAAAAAATACTTGAGTAAAAAGTAAAACTACTTTTCAAAAGTACCTGAAGTAAAAGTAGAAGTAAAAGTACAATACTTAGAAATAACAACAAAATCATGAGTAATATCATATAAATTACACAACTTGCATCTGACAACTGTTTTGCAACCACTCTGCCTATAACAAAGTGTTCCCAGACAGCCTTAGCTGGTCAATCGGTCTGCCACCCTTGAACATGGTGCTCACTTGGATGCTTGGAAAATTACACTATCATTAATGAGAGCTCACAACATCAAATAATTTAAGCTAAATGCATAACTTAATTAATGATGAGGCACAATTTGTCTTTTTAACGTCCTGTTCCACTGGGGTATGGGAGGTGCACAATAGGATACGTATACGCAGATGTGATTGTATCTGAGTAGGTAGAGGGTCAGTCCAGTAGTAGTAGTAGTAGTAGTAGGTGGTGGTGGTGGTGATGGTGGTGGTGGTGGTGGTAGTGGTAGTGGTAGTAGTAGTAGTAGTAGTAGTAGTAGTAGCCTCTCAGGGAAACTGGTCAGAGGTAATACAACCTAGCACTGCCCATAGTAAAATGAACAAAGACATTTGATGCCTAGCTAATGAAGCCATCTGGCTTGTGAACCCCCACCTTCTCATGTCTTCCCAGACATGTCTTATCAGCTCACACAAACATTGAAACAACAGGCTTTAGCAGCTAGCTGTGTTGGTTACCTGGTACCAGCTGGGACTAGAGACCAGAGCAACAGAGGAATGCTGTTGCTAATTGTAATTAAAAGTGCCCTGTCAGGGCCCCATCCCTGTCCCTGATATTATTTATTATGGGTCAACTTGAATAAGCCATTGGCATTGCTGGGAAAGGATGCTGCCAAATGGCAGAGTATGAATTCTTTACTTTTTAGTTCTGTAGAGTAATCATTATTATGAATTCATTAAACATCTCAATATGAATTTATTCGTGAAAGTAAAATGCTGTTTAATGCTGATGTAAGCCGGTAAAGCCGTTGCTGACAATGGGCGAAAATTGGTTCTCGTTCTCCATCCACTTTCGCTCACGAATATCAGAATTGTGTCAATGTATGTGGATTATCAATACATTGTCGAAATTGCAACTTTTAATATTTATAATATGTATTGGAAACTTACTGATTAATAGTTTATATGGTGCAATGGAGACATTTGCTTCGTGGTTTCAGATGGCGTTCAAGCGTTGTGTGCTCGGAGTGACATTTCATGTCAACGGCCTTGACCTGACCTATGCCAATATTTGACATGCAGACTTCGTTCACTGATGTAGATATAAAACAGTGGTTGCGTCGATTTCCCAAAGAGAGGTTTGTATGCAAATATGATCGCTGGCATGGATTGGATGATATTAATAGCTTTTGGCCTGGCGACTATGAACAGTTTATGAAATTTCTTTGATGGTGGAGCGCCACCTGCAGCAGTGGTTGCGCAAAAAAATGTAACGAAAATATATTGCGAAGTAAATGAAAGTAACGGAGTAAAAAGTCACGTTACTTTAGATAAAACTACTTCGTTACAAATAAAAGTATTTAGTCAAAATTCTACTTCGTTACATGCCAATTACTTGAAATAACTGCTCAAGTATTGTAACGAAGTACTTTTACTTCATTACATGCCAACCCTGCTTATCATGTAGGGCCCTCATGCATACAATGTTACATAAGCACTACACTGTTATTCCGCATAAATGTTGTATGCAACTTGGCTCATACATCCCTTTTTGACAACATGACAAGTTTTGCGGCTCTAGTCTAGGTGGTCGTTTTCATGGTTATGTCGGAAAGGAAATGATCGCGCTGACATTGTCAATGACAGTCTGTTTGCGTGGACCGATCTACGGACTGACGGCAGCAACATAGCTTCCAGTACTGGGAATAATGTTGGCACATCATTCTCTTTCAAAGAGATTTTAGCACCAGGATAACCAAGGGCTGCAGTCTTCTCTGGAGCACTGCAATCTTCTCCGAGTCATCGTCGAAACAAATTTGTCAACTTGAAGTTTGAAGGCTTCATTTTCGCGAGCCTATTCTTTAGTAAAGTTGGCTGCATAGCAAACTTAAACCAACTACATGTTACTCTATTCTTACTACTGTTTGCATTACAACCGAATGTAGCACAATAAACCATTCTTATGCTCGTTTTGAAACTGCTATCACTGTAAACATATGTGAATGAATAGAAACTTCCAGTCTTGCTGCACTTCCATGTCACAAGTGACGCCATGTGACGATAATCGTGGAAAAATATGCATAATCGAGGCAGGCCAGGACAGGGTGTTATTGTCTATTTTTTATGAAAATGACAGGACTAATTCTATTTTTCATCATTGGAAACTTGACATGTCAACGTTTCATGGGATTCGACCATATATGTGTCCACACCTGTCTATAGCCAGGTATTCATTTATACAGCCGGGTGAACAGCATAAACAACAGCGTTTGTTCTCAAAGTGTGTTGATGATATTCATAAAAAAATATTAATGTCAGCCATTTTAACATGAAAATGGTTTAAGATTTTAAAAAATAATTCTGATGGTGACAACCACATAAAGTTTGCATTGTTCACTGACATCATCTGTTTTTATTGCCAACAATTAACATTTTGATATTAATTAGAATCACTGATGTGAGTCCCTAATGACCTCAAGTTTAACAATATTCAATATGTCCATGACACATTTAAGCACTGAATAATGAGGATGTGTCATAGATGTCATTGTTGTCGAGTAAGGATAATTTTGTGAATAGTTTTATGTCATAGTATATGGAGCCGAACCACTTTTGCTTTTTGTTCGTCAAATTCGGACTGGATCCAGTCAAAAAAAATGTAACAGTTTGTCTGATGATTTCATCAAAACTAAATAACACATTTGCACAAACGAGCTAGCATACCAAAATCGATACTTGATAGGTTTGCTTTTTTTGCAATATGAATCTGGAATAAGACGAGCAAAAAAATGTATTGTTCAAGGAGCTTTGAGTGAAGTTGATCACTTGGGGTATCAGCAACCCATATTGGCAAATAATCTATAATTTTCACTGAAATTAGTTATTAATTATCCAGAATGTAATGTACACCTCTCTGAGAATGCACTAAGTACTGTGAATGGTTAACGTAAATGTGAATTGTTGGTGCCTACAAATAGTTATTGTGATATGAATGTAAACAATTTCAAAAGTACTACATTTATAAATATGCATAAAAACAACTATATAAATATGAAATCTTGCTCTCTGAGATAAACCCAAGAATGAATTCCATGAACGATTCCATGAAAGAACATGAAGTGTACCTGTGCATATACCCTCGACAGGTGTCCAGGAGCCCATACTTGTGCAGCTACTGACTGCCCGGCGAGCGCCACTGTTGTTAAACAACGACCCAGCATTGCAGGTGTAAGTGGCAGTATCTCCTTTGATATTAACGTGGGCCCTGTCCACTTCAGGAAGAGGGCCACAGAAGACTCCTGAAGCATGACACGATGCAATTAGTATCACATACGAAAAGACTTCTTTAATTGTTGTAAATATTCAAAATCAAAAAATCAAAACATTTTTTTTTTTAGAATGTGCTCATCTAGTAGTATATCTAGTTGGCTAGAGACTTGAACATGTTAACAGATACCGTATTCAACCTATTAAATGCACATGCCCTAATTAGCGTACACCCCCTTTTTTAATCAGCAGGATCCATAATTATTGTAATTTGACTAATGTCACCACCTGGTGTTAAGCAGTTGCACCACTTTTCAGTTGTTCTACACTAATCACCAAATGACACCATTAGTGTTAAACAGTTACCTTTTTGTCTAGAGAAAAAAATGTTGGTGTACGCTTATAAGAACGGATTCCTTAACATTTTTCCATGGTCCAATTTTTTTTTATCATACTGTACGCTTATTAGGTCGAATACGCTACATACATCTATAAAATATACAAAAATAGATACAGTGATGCAGGTAAGACGTACCCAGTATGAGTAGTGATACATTGCAGCAAATCAGTGCCACAATCCACACCTTGTTATGAAATACTAACCATTTTACTTCATGTTACAGCACTAATGAGATGTAGACTGAATCAAATACAACAAACAATTGACCTGATGTTTTCAAATGAGGAGGGCATAGTAAATGACTTACAGATGCAGGAACCACTTATCACTGCACCACTGCCTTCTCTTTCACCTGCGAGACCTAAAGCCCAGACACCCAAACTGAAAAGTTCATGTATAATCTGGGAAATTATGACAAATGATTGGCAAGGACTGGGAACAAATACTACAGAGTTACGTTGTAAAGGAGAGTCGTACACTAATATCAAACTATCTAAGTCAAGCTTAGGAGGAATGCGTTCCAAAGAAGAAATACAGACAGGGCGCAAAATACAGACCACTATGGATGGACTATGAAACACTTGCAAAAGTGAGGAAAAAACACCAGATATGGAAAACGTATTTGAGCACATGAGGAGAACACGGAATTGAATTTGGTGCATTGGATATTGGTCTAAATCATGGAATATTGATCAGATAAGCAGTAGTATTACATGTATGCTAAACATAAACTTGCAAGAGACCTTTGTTAGACAAAATTTGGTGTTAAAATTTAGCCATAGGAGTAATTTAGGGTAGTTTATATAGTAGATCTCTGAAGACTTGGTAGCGCGAACGATACAAATAAGATATGTTGTGATCAGTTGAGTAGATACATAATATGAAACATAATATTATTGTAAATCATTTAATACATATTAAATTATAAACATAACTGATTTTAAACAAATATAAATTGAATTTCTAACATGGCGCCATGCAAATGCCAAGTAAAGGCAAAATGTAATTTCACATACTCTAGCTGCGACAGCTGGATAGACTCTCCAAAGTCTGGGTGTATAAATTTGTGGGCAGAGGTTCAAGCAGATGATTTTCATTTCGTGTGTAGCGGATGAAAGACAGAAATGTCTGCAGGAGCAGGTAAATGAGTTTAGACATGATTTTGATGATGACAGGGCAGGGTGAGAAAGAAGAGAGCAGAGGTGGTGAGAACGTTGAGAGCAGAGGAGGTGAAAACGAGGAGAGCAGAGGCAATGTGAGGGAAAAAGCTGGTCAAAAGAAGAAAGATGGAAAAAGGAAGAGTGTACAACAAAAGGAAGGTAAACGGGTGAGTGGAGAGGGATTGTCAGGTGGTAAGATGGTCGAGGATAATGAGAGGAGAAAAAAGGAAAAGACTGTGGATCAGAAGAAGAAAGATGACAGGAGGCAGAGTATGCAACAAAAGAGAGGTAAACGGGTGAGTGGACAGGGATTGCCAGGTGGTAAAACAGTAGAGGTTGGTGATAGAAGAGAAGAGGGCATAGTGTGCAACAAGGGAATGGTAAACAAGTGATGTGGCAGGAAAGGAGCTTTGCTGATGTAGTTCACAAGGGAAGGCGAGGAAAGCCTGTGTATTTATGTGGGATTCTATCATTAGGAAAGGAAATAAAGTTGTAAACAGAAGAGAGGATATCACTGTATGCCTACCAGGGGCAAAATAGAGGATATAGCAGAGAAGGCAGGACAGGTCATGGGTGGTGGCACGGAAGGTGCTGTTTTTGTGCATGTGGGAGCAAACAATGCAGAGAAGGCGGGAATGTCGGCCATCATTGGTAAGTACAGGAGGTTGGTCAAGAAACTTAGAGGCACGGATTGGACAGATTGTGTTGTCTGGAATATTACCAGTAATGGGAGGCAGGGGTGAGGAGCATAGGAACTGTAGGAGGATGGCGATCAACACACAAGTACAGAAAGTATGTATGGAGGAGGGAGTAGGCTTTATAGACATGTGGTTAAACTTTGTGGGAAGAGATGACTTTTTCATGAGAGATGGGAAGGGAAGGGTGCTGCAGTTCTTGGGTGTGAGTTTGTCAGGGTTGTCGACGAGGGCACAGGTAAACGGGTGATAAATGATTTAAACTAGATGCGCAGGGGGAACTGACAGAAAACTAAAAAGAGCGCAAATACAGATCCAAAGAAAAGTTCACCAATAATTTCAGAAAATGAACTTATATCTGTATGCTTAAATCCAAGGAGCATAGTAAGTTAGACATTATGGTAGCAGATATTGACCATCATGTAATAGGTATCACAGAATCATGGGCAAATAAATATATAGTAGATGTTGAGTTAGCACTGACAGGATACGTAATGTTTAGGAAAGATAGGCAAGGAAGAGGGGGAGGTGGAGTAATTATATATATTAAAGAATTTATCCAAGCATATGAACACTAATAACACTGAAAAGTGAAACAGATTGTGAGGAAACAATTTGGTGTAACATAGTTACCAAGAACTCAACATTAACAATAGGAGTAGTTTATCGTAGACCTAACATAGGACAAGAGGAAGATGTAAAACTACAAAAGGCTGTAAGGGAGGTGAGCAAGGGGAATGTGTTATAATGGGTGATTTTAATCATGGCCATATACAATGGGAATCATTAGAGAGTGCTGGGGTGACGACCATCAGTTTCTACTTCTAACACAGGATGGTTTCCTTACTCAACATGTCTTGGAGCCAACCAGAGGTGGGAATGTGTTAGATTTAATATTGTCCTTTGAGTTCAAGTAATCATAACCAGATCCATTTTAATATAAAAGTAAAAACAGGGAATCATGTTAAAAACAATGGAGGAGGAACTTCAATAAAGCCAAATATAAATATATGAGAACATATCTAGCAAATATAGATTGGAATAACTTGCTGAAGAACAAGACGGCAACAGAATGCTGGACTTTAAATATGAGATTGAGGGCATTACTGAGAGATTTGTTCCATTAATACAAGGAAAAGGTCCAGGAAGAAACACCTGTCAAAAGAGGCTATTAGACAACTTGCTCACAAACAGATGCTGTGGGGGACATATAAGATAAGATAAGATAAGATTTATTGCCATGTGTAATCATTGCAGTAATACAATAGAAACATTGGAACGTATAACAATGTTGGGTCGTACTATAACGTATACATGACAATACACTCACATGCAGCAAACGGTATGAAACAAACTACCTAACATCATGCACAGTAAATGCACTCTTAAGAATAAAATCTTGACCTTGACCCTTTTGGCACTTAACGATCTCACTTCGTGATTCCTGTTATATCACATAAATAAGTCCAATATAAAGCGAACATAACAAATTAGTAATATATAAACACACTGGAAATGTAGAAGACTACACAAACTACAAAGAGGCACTTAACTACAAATGAAATTAGAAAATCCAAAAGAACCTTTGAAAAAAAATTGGCAGGTAATATAAAAAATGACAGCAAGAGTTTCTATGCTTATGTAAGGAGTAAACACTGGAAAACAACAGTGGAAACATAATTTCAGACGGGTTTCAAATGGCAGAGGTCCTGAAAGAGTATTTCAGCTCAGTTTTTGCCACAGAAGATATCAGCTCACTTCCATTTCCAGTTACAAAATCTGAGGGCAATAAATCAGACCATTTAGGACAGTTATTTGTAACCCCTGAAATGATAGAAAAGAAAATGAAAGATAATAAATCACCTGGAGTTTATGGGATACCACCAAAACAGCTTAAGGAAATTGTAGAACAAATTAGTATACCACTCACAAAAGTGTTTAACTTGTCACTAGAAGAAGGAATAGTTCCTTCAGAATGGAAAGAAGCAAACATTACGCCACTATTTAGGAAGGGATCAAGGAACAAGTCAGAAAATCACAGATCAGTGAGTTTAACACCAGTTGTATGCAAATTACTAGAAACATTAATTAGAGACCACACGGTAGAATTCCTTGTAAACATCAATTAATGTATACATCTCAACATGGGTTCCCAAGAGCAATCTCTTATGCTTTTTGAAAAAAATTATAAAGTGGGTAGATGATGGGTCACCAGTGGATGTTGTCTACTTAGATTTTCAGAAAGCTTTCAATAAAGTGCCACATCAAAGATTTTTATTTAAACTAAAGCCCATGGCATAGGTAATGATGTAATCAACTGGATGGAAAAATGGCAGAGAGAAATAGTATATGGTGGGATTTCAAACTGGAAATCAACTTTGAGTGGGGAACCAAACAGATCAGTATTAGGCCCTTTATATATAAATGATTTGGAAAATGACATATCTAGCAAAGTACTGAAATTTGCAGATGACACAAAAGTATTCAGAAAGGTTACAAATAATACAGATATACAAAGTTTACAGAATAATCTAAATAAATTAGTTAAATGGTCAGAAAAATGGCAAATGTTATTCAATTTTGGGAAGTGTAAATGCACGCACATAGGACATGGAAACATGGACAAAGAATATAAAATGGGGGATGCTGTACTAGGCAGAACTACACAAGAAAAGGACTTAGGAATAACATTTAGTGCTGACATGACAGTTTCAGAGCAATGTGGGATTGCTGCTTCAAAAGGAAATCAAATTCTAGGGCTAATTAGGAGAACTATCACATGTAAGGAGAAACAGCTAATTGTACCCCTGTACAAAGCAATAGTAAGACCACATTTGGAATATTGTATACAAGCATGGAGGCTATATCGTAAGAAGGACATAGATAAACTAGAAAGAATACAACGAAGAGCAACTAAAATGATTCCAGAATTGAGAGACCTTAGTTATGAAAGCCGCTTATTAGAATGTGGTTTGACGACACTAGAGACCAGGAGACTAAGAGGAGACAAAATAGAAGTGTTTAAAATAGTGAGTGGTTATGAGAATATTGATAGGTATATATTCTTCAAACTTAAAGAAGGCAGTAGAACCAGAGGACACATAGCAGCATTAGTTAAGGTGCAGTGTATGTTGGACATGAGAAAGTACTCATTCTCACAGAGGGTTATAAATGAATGGAACAAACTGTCAAATGATTGTGTTAATGCTAGTAGTGTGAATAAGTTTAAAAATAGAATTGATAGATATCTGATAAGGGCGGGTTATACACAGATGATAAAATTATTGTTTTGGTTGGCATGGTAATCTTGTTATATCTTGCTAAGTTTCAGAAATGTAAATGCAGGAGATTTATGCATAAATCGGAGGGTCTCGGGGTCTCAGAGTATCCCTGGAGTATTTCACACTAGATCAGCTTTAGTTCCCAATACACTGCACGCTTACTATTAAATGGTACACTGACATGTTAATATAAACACTGAGGCAATAAAAAATTTCATTGTGGACTAGTAATGATAAAATAACATGATAGTCTAAAAATAAAACAAATTGTACTCCTGAAATGTATTACCTCAACGAAAATCTCTTACCTGACTGGCAGTAGCCTACATACTGTATGACACAAGCAGCTAACATAATAATTTGTGCCATGGCTAGAACTCATTTTGTTTTGTTTTTTCAAAATTTGTGATCCTGGGTGACGAAGGCATTTATTTATTTTTAAATCTATTTTTTAAGTATTTTTTTCTTTCATAACGTGCTCCAATTGTGAAAATTAGCAAACCTATATGAATTAAACAGAACTCGTGTACAGTGAAGATGTATAGATGGGCATCATGTAACAGATTGTACATCAGTGAGTGATAACGAGGGATTATTCGTTTACCTCATATTTTAAACAATGCAACAGGAAAGGCACAAAAATACTCTTTAGCCAAACCTCCATTGTCCAGTCAGATCAAAACTATAATAATAACCCTTGCTGTTGTGGTGGGCATAAGTAAAAGGAGAGACTGACGATCTTTTTGTTAACTGAGGCCACACAAAAATATTTTTTGTTTCATTAGAAATTGAGATTTGTTCTCCCGTGCAGGAGACCGGGGGATTTGATTTCCAGGAGTCTCCTGACGATTCCGAGAGACTTAATATGTTTGCACAAGGGACTGACTACCTTAAATATTAAGTTAAAGCATAGAACCAGGCTACAAAAGCAACCCACCAGGCTGTGAAAAAATAGCGAAGGAGGTGAAACATTACCCCAAATATTTTTGGAGCTATACCAACACAAAAATTTAAATGAGAATGGGCATTGCTGATCTTACTGAGACTGGAAAACGCAATGACCAAGGAGAAAACAGATGTTCTGTGTGACTTTTTCACAAAAGGCCTGGAACCTTTGTCGGATATAAAGTATAAAGTTCACAGTAAAAGATGTTGAAAAGGAACTCCTGAAGCTGAAAGCCAGCAAATCTCTATGATCAGTTCCACCCAAGAATGCTCCGTGAGATGACGCCCGTCCTGAAGGCCCTGCTATATATACTCTTTAGGAAATCAACAAGCTGTCGACAGGTCCAACAACAATGGAGATATGCACAAGTGTCACCAATATTCAAGAAAGTCATCAAATTACAGGCCTGTGAGTCTCACATCGGTGGTCTGCAAGCTTATGGAGACCTAGCTTGGTCTGTGATGCGTTCGTAATACATATGAGAATTGTAACAAGCCAACCTGACTCTACATACACAGTGAGTTTAACTGGGGACACTGCTGAACTTGAGACTACTAATGTCGAGAAGGATCTGGGTGTTTAATTGGATGACAAACTAAAGTTCAACAACCATATCCAGCAAACAGTCGCAAAAGCCAACCGTGTCCTTGGAGTAATCCAATGTAGCTATAAATATGCACGACACCAGAACTAAAATGTTTAGATTATGAGTCAAGATTATGTAACAGCCCACTTTGGTCTATCGGAGACTAAGAGGAAATATCATCAATATGTACAAATACTTACACAACATCTATTGATTTTCTAGCCAGAGGGCAGTAGATGTCTGGATCTCCTTGCCAGAATATCTCTCATGTTAAACACCTTAAACAATAGACTGGACCACCATTGGTCTGGTCAAGAATTCAAATACGATTTATAACTTAAACGTTGTTATGCTCCACAACGTGTGAACTAAACTGATCGGTACATAGGCCTAGCTAGGCCTGAAGTCCAAAGAGGATAAGTTGGGGCCAGATATCCTGAAAGCTCAGGGGACCAGCCTCTGCTCCATAGGGACTGACTAACCATAGGGACAAATATCCTCAAAACTCAGGGACCATCCTATGCCCCTAAGGACTGAATAACTATTGGGACAAATATCCTCAAAGTTCAGGGGACTAGTCTAAGCTCCACAGGGACTGAATAGAGCTTAACATGGGAGAGATGAGAGTGGAAATGGGTTGAAGTCACAAGTGGAATACTGCAAGGCAGTCGCTAGGGAATGAATAGAGCTTAACATGGGAGAGATGAGAGTGGAAATGGGTTGAAGTCACAAGTGGAATACTGCAAGGCAGTCGCTAGGGAATGAATAGAGCCTAACATGGGAGAGATAAGAGTTTGTGCTGAGGTTACTCTGGAGAAGACACTCACCTGACACCACAGCTATATCCTTTGCATAGGGTAAATTAATTGGTAAATTAATTGGTGTCTTGTTTCCTCCATCTATCGTACCTAAATAAACTCTGAAAAAGAAAGCATGTAATAATTCATAGGCATGACAGCAATACTACTGGTTTTGTTTCCGCAGTATGTAATTTACATTTGTGTGTGATGTATATTAAAGGGAAACAAAAGTCATGGTTTTGGGCCTATGCACCTATAAGTTGAACACACATCATCTTAATTTGAAGGGACATGCCATACTGCTAGATAACCCTACATCACGAGTGCCAAAGTCCAGCAAAATTTGCTTGTCAAATTAAAATATATTTGTATACACCTATTGATATATTTGCCAATACAATTTGGCTATGCTGTTTGCGTTCAAACTAAACTTATGTAATATATGTTGGCTTTTGTTTACAAAACTAGTGCTCTTTCTAGCAAACTAATACAACTTTGCATTGGTTCTGTGTATGCCAGGCTCCCTTAATACCCAATTTTTATAGAACTGTGCATGTGCTTATCGGTCTCGCTGGTTAACAGTGCTCAGTCAGCTGGAGAAATGACCAGAATCCAGAATCCCACTTTTAGAACACATTCTCAGAGGTGCCAACTTCTGATGATGTAAAACTGTAATACCCTTGCGATGACCCAGCGGGAATCAAGGGGGGGTTGACACACTCCCAAACCCTGAGAAGATTGGTTAAAATGCAATTTTGTTACAGACTGAATAATACACGTTTACTGTCAAAGTACTTCACCACAAGAGGGAACAAATTTATGCTCTCCATATTTGTGCTGGCATCAGTAGCAATACTGTAGGGTCCTTTCTGAAGAATGGAGCTAATATGATCATCACATTCCTTGGGAAGCGTATCCACAATTGCAGTTGTCTTTGTTCGGCCACTGCCCTGGCATATTGAATGGCAATTTTGGAATCGGGAAACGTTCTTTTAAAAACTGCTACTGCTATTGGAATGTTATGTTCTATAAGAAATGATGTGAACAGCATCTCAGCACTGATTGTAGCAACTTCTATATCTTTTAAAAAGAAAGTATCGATCTTAGAACATGCTTTGCCAGCGGCCTGTACTTGCTGCGCTTATTCAACGTGTTTTTGACAGTCATACAACCCACTGCGTCCAATGTAAATATCTGATCAACATGTTTGATAATAAACGTGATTGCCACTTATCTTAGACATTTGAAGAACTGGCCATTTATGTGAATATTCCACTTTGTATTTCTGTTTATCTGGGATTCCCTTTAATTTCTTTCATGGTGGCGTGTTCGGTAACGTAACGGTAAAACTAACTACATTAAAAACACCATCCCAACTCGATAATCCAGCAACAATGTGAACATCTTGCGCACCAAGTCGAAAAGATAGACCTATCTCATTAAATTGTCAAGGCGTGCAAGCAAAGGCACATCGGTTACGACCACATTTGTGGTTACGAAGCGTCAGCTCTTCTGCTACTCATGCCGCATTTAATCCTAGCAGGTTAAAACAATACAAACAATGCCAACCGACGGCAGGTTACGATTGGCAAGATAGGGCCACTGCATTTTAATTATTTAATTAAAAAAAATACAGACCGTAACCAGCTACGAGTGTAATCAAGGAAGGGTTAGGCGTAATGGCGTAATGTGTGGCTAAATATCGTAATTATCAAGCTCAAATCTTAGGGGAAAATTGCCGGGATTGGACCAGTTCCTCGATCAGACCAGTGCTGTATATTCCATGTTACTGTATACCGTGGCATCCTCTATCGATTATGTTATTCATCGGTGGCATTTCGGATGACACTGTAAGTTTCGACGACATAGCGTTTCTTTTTTAATATTTATCACCGAAAGTAGGTTTTCTATGTCCCCGACATAATTATCAGGCCATGATCAGTTATCTTACTTACTTACAGGCAAAAATGTGTGTCCATCAAGAGTAGAGGAGCCCAACGTAAGTGGCGATAATAAGAATTTTAAAGTGGATGTTGTCTGATTGGACCACTGCAGTTGCCACGACACAGTTTATTGATTACCAGAAAGTAATATTAGACAAGGGAGCAATTATAATAATGCAAATAAAGGAAGTGGTCCAATCGAGGGAACTAAAATTGTAACAGAATAAATTTAGTCATAGGTAAATTTACATTGTTTTGGACTACCAAAGAATTTGTATTTTATGAGGGTTTAACTGAATTTAGTGCCAATGGTCATACATATATAAATGGAAGAGGATGAAAATAGAACTGACAAATGGTGGACCTCCGGGGGCAAAGGCTGGATGTCCAATGAGGGGTTAGTTACTTGGCTGTGACATTTCATAGATTTTGTTAAAAAAAACGAAGGGGGAGAGACCGGGAGACTGTGCTCATACTCGACAGCCACGTGACCCACACAAAAATTTGGCTGCAACTGAGATGGCTCGGGAAGCTGCAGTGGTCATGGTCTCACTTCCGCCACATATGGCATTCCAACTCCTGCTTTTGGATGTGGCCTTTTTCGGACCATTTGGGATGCGTTGAGGATGTGGATGAAAAAACACGTAGGCAGACCAGTGACAACACAGCAAGTCACCAAAATTCTGAATGTGGCATAAGAAAAGTGGTATCCATCCAGAATGCTGTTAGTGTCTTCAGGAAGGCAGGTCTGTGGCCATTGACCATAGACGTATTCCAAGGCTCCGACTTTGCTGCTGCTACGGTAACTAAAGTAATCACGGAAGCTGCACAAGAGCACAACCCTACGCCACCTCTGACCCCAGCTGTTGCAGCTCCAGCACTGACAGCCATGGAAGCTGTACCAGAGTTATGCCCGCCGAAGAAAGAAACTAGTTAAACAAAGGAAAGTCGGAGCGGAGAAAGCTATGCCTACTAGGCCTACACCCACCCGAGAGACAAGTATTTCTAAGACCACTGCAACTCAGTCGAGAGCACACAACAGTTCTGATCCACCAAAACCTAGACAATTGCAACTCGTCAAGGACATAGAAGGCTGCAGAACTGGTCAATATTGCACCATATTGTACGATGGTAAAATCTACCCAGGCATAATGCAACGAGTAATGGATGTGACGAAAGAAATTGTGGCGATGCAGTGCATGTAAATTGTGGGACAGAACAGGTTCAGATGGCCTCTGAAGGATGACACTGCAGAATACGAATTGCAGTTGACATTATGCAGGCATAATGCGATGAGTAATGGATACTCTCCCCTAATAGTTGGCACCTCTATATTCTGAGTGAACCAGCGGTGGGTTATTTTTTATTTTAGTTGCACATGGTTAGTTTTTATTATATCTTTTAGGTGCATTGCCCCAAAACCATGACTTTTGTTTCACTTTAAAATTTGACGAAACACATTTTAAGACCAAAACTCAACAACTGTCAGATCCATAACGTGACATTTTGCCTAGGAACCAAACTAACAAACATGGCCACTACAAATGTTAAGCTGTCGGACATTCCTTTGTATTTTTCGTAAATTTTTTTTAAGCATGAACACTGTGTGGGAAAGTTGATCTGTCAGATGTATGCTGCCCTAGTAATGTAATGTATATATGTAAACATGGTTGCTAAGGAGAAGTTTGACAGAAGTCACATGCATAATTAAGAATGTAATGTCAGAAAGTGGATCTGACAATTAACTACTGTACACAATAAACATTACAATATAGTGTATCATGTCCTGTGCAAGAAATTAGCAAGTTGACGCCAATTTTACAGATGGTTATGGTTCACAATGTGGTAGTGTATCTTCTAGCTTTGTAGTTGTGCAAATGGATTCACGTATTGGTCATATAATCAAACCACTACCATTTCATTAATCCATTATCAGTTGCAATTTTAATTAATCCACTATCAGTTGTGGTTGCGAGATATTTTCTTCACTGTACCATGTGTAGTTTGATAGGTTACCTGCTGTCTTTTATGTAGAACATAGAATGGTCTTTAATGGCGATATTCTGGGCACCTGTGTCATAAACCAAACGACGGTCATTGCCATTGTAGTCTGCACACTCTATATTTCCTTCGTCTGGAACAAAACACAAACACAACTGAACAAATCAGTCATTAAATTAATAAACAATGTATTTAATATAAATTTTTGCAAATCCATGCAAGAAATGTTTTGCCAAGTAATTTTTTAATACTTACAGTGTGAATGGGCCAAGTCATGTTAATCTACAATTGCTCTTAAAACAATGGTCAACCACTAACAGGTGTCGGTTTTTATAAATCCTCAGGGATTATAAAAATGTTGTGTGTACCATCCTCAAAGTCATTGTTCTGTGTCTTGGAGGGAAAACTCTGCCAATGCCAGTCCCAAGCCCAGATAAAAACAGAGGAGTGTTAGGCAAAGGGCTAATAACCTTTTCCCGTAAAAAAAAAAGAGAGTTATAGAAACATCACCAAAAGAAACTCCTCTGAACTTGGGAGAGGGAGCCTCCCATGGAGGGCATGACATGACATGGTGAAAGCCGAAAGGAAGCCACATCGCCGAGGTTCTTTTTATCACAAAGAAAATAAAAAAATTGGAACATTGAATGTGAGGAACATGTATGAATCAAATAAAGCACCCCAAATAGCGAAGGAATAACATCCATACAACATCACTGTACAGGGACTATTTGAAACACGATGGACACAGTACATATTTCTATTAATATTTTCATACCCATTCAATATCTTAAAAACTTATATTTAATCTCCCCTTAACCCCCTTGTCTGTAGGGCTGTTAAACCACATTCTTTTAGGCATTCTTCATAACCAAGGTCTCTCAGTTCTGGAATCATTTTAGTTGCTCTCTTCAGTATTCTTTCAAGCGCATCTTATTATTATGTGATATGGTCTCCACACTTGTATACAGTATTCTAAATGAGGCCTAGCTATTGCTTTATACAAAGGTATCATTAACTCTTTTTCCTCGTATGTTATATTTCTCACAATCAACCCAAGAATGTTATTGCCATTTGAAGCTGTAATACCACACTGCTCTGAAACTTTCCTATCAGCACTTATTGTCACACCTAAGGCTTTTTTATGGTAGTGTCTCCAATTTGATAGTTTACATCCAAATTCCCGTGTCCTGTGTGTAGGGGTTTACATTTTCCAAAATGTCAGTATGTCACTTGTTATATTATCGCCCCAGTCATTGATATATATTAAGAATAATAAAGGTCCTAATACTGATCATTGTGGTACTACACTCGAAACTGATTTCCACTTTGAAATCTCCCCATTGACTACTTCTGTCAGCCATTTTTCTATCCAGTCAATCGTGCCATCCCCAATATCATGGGCTTTTAATTTAAGTAGTAATCTTTGATGTGGCACTTTGTCAAAAGCTTTCTGAAAATCTAAGCAGATAATATCTACTGGTGATCCCTCGTCTATCCACTTAGTGATTTCTTCAAAAAACAAAACATATTTGTTAAGCATGCATGGCCTTGCTTTAAGGAATCCATGTTGATATGAATTCATGCCTAACAAGGAAATCCACAATATGGTCTTTAATTAACCGTTCTAATAATTTACAAATCACTGATGTTAAACTCACTGGTCTATGATCCTCTGACTTATTTCTCAAACCCTATTTAAATAATGGTATGATGTTTGCTTCTTTCCATTCAAAAGAAACTACTCGCTCTGTTAATGACAAGTTGAACACTCTTGCAAGTGGTACACTAATTTGTTCAATTGTTTCCATCAGTAGTTATGGTGGAATTCCATCCACTCCAGGTGATTTATCCTTCATTGCCTTTATTATCTTAGCTACCATTTTAGGAGTTCAATTAACTGCCCTAAAAAGTCCAGTTTAGCCCCCTGAAATTTAGCATCTGGAGCTGGTAACGAACTAATATCTTCTCTGGTAAACACTGAACTAAGGTATCCAGTTAGGTCTTCCACCATTAAAAATCCTTGTGATATTATATTTCCAGCACTGTCTTCTAGTGGTCCGACCTTGTCTCGTATGTTTTGTTTATTCCTGGCATATGCATAAAACACTCTTGCTGTCGTTTTTATGCTAATTTTTGCTGACAGCTTCTTTTAGATTGTTTAATTGCAGTCATAGATTATCAAATTTTAGTCGTAGATTGTCTAACTTCAGTCATAGATTGTCTAATTTCAATTGTAAAAATGCTGTGCGCTCAACAATGACATTGCATCTTATAATGTAAGCAACTACGTACTACAGTGACTGCAGGCTGTTAAAAACTTTCTATATACAAGAATGTAATTTCAAATCACTTTCTTCCAATAAAATTTTAATTATGTTTACAAAGGGTGCATTATAAGAATTAAGAGAATACTACTTAACCTACAAAAAAATCAAAGTCATTCTGGTCAGTTTATTCAAAAGTTTTGACATGTACAAAGTACCCCAATGGCATGGAAATGCCCATTTACGTATGATTAATTGAGTAATGATAAGCATTTCAATTACTAGTCCACTGATTCACTGTTTAAAAGCGAAACATGTCATGATTTGTGGGCTATGCACCTAAGAGATAATAAAAACTAACCATTTCTATGAAATCGGGTAACCTAGACTACCTTGTGACATATTAAGTTCTGCCGGTATACGCAAAACCAAAACAAAGTCTCAATCAAACTTAATTTACTGCCAGAAAGAGGACTAGTTTAGCAAACAGAGGCCAAAATATGCTACATAAGTTGTGTTTGTATGTAAATAGGATGGCCATATCCTATTGGCAAGTATAGGAACATATTTTTATTTGGCGTTCGAATGTTGCCAGAAAACGGCACCCATGACGTATGGTTATCTGACAATACATAGCGCAGCCAATGAAATTTAGATGCTGCACATTAACAAGTTTTTCCTAATAAACTACTGGTTTGATATTCTTAATTGTAGTTGCAAATGGTTGCGTTTTAGAAACTCTTTGAGAAGCATAGGCCCAACATCATGACTTTTGTTTCCCTTTAAATTGATGCACATTTATACTTACTGTGGTTGTCACTCCAGCATATGCGTGTGTTCAAGTGGTCGATGGCCACCCCATGTGGTTTATGATCGACATCTTTCACAACTGTGCCAGATGTACTATTGTTTAGATAGATTTTGTAGATTCTCTTCTTCTTTTCTTCTGAGCAGAACAGCAGCCTGTAAAAATAGCATGCACAAGAAGTAACACTATTAACATAAATATATAATGCCTGAACGCCAGACAGGATATACATGCCTTAAAGAAACATATTGAAAGCAAAATGTTAATGAAGGACTGTGAAAAGAATAAAAAGGTATGTATGAGTATTGCAACTGCAAGTAAATAATTGGTTTTTATAGTAAAGCACAAACATTTTATCATCTATTTATTGCTCCCATCATTGCAGGGAATCATCTATTCATTGCTCCCATAAACATAGGAAATCATATATTCATTGCTCCCATCATTGTAGGCAATCATCTATTCATTGCACCCATCATTGTAGGCAATCATTTATTCATTTCTGCCATCATCCTAGGCAATCATCTATTCATTGCTGTCATCATCATTATAGCCAATCATCTACTCATTGCTCCCATCATCGCAGACAATCATCTATTCATTGCTCCCATCATCGTAGGCAATCATCTATTCATTGCTCCCATCATTGTAGGCAATCATATATTCATTGTTCCCATCATCGTAGGCAATCATCTATTCATTGCTCCAATCATCGCAGGCAATCCTGTATTCATTGCTCCCATCATCGTAGGCAATCATATATTCATTGCTCCAATCATCGTTGGCAATCATCTATTCATTGCTCCAATCATCATTGGCAATCATCTATTCATTGCTCCAATCATCGTAGGCAATCATCTATTCATTGCTCCAATCATCATAGGCAATCGTGTATTCATTGCTCCCATCATCGAAGGCAATCATCTATTCATTGCTCCCATCATCATAGGCAATCATCTATTCATTGCTCCCATCATCGTAGGCAGTCATCTATTCATTGCATTCATCGTTGGCAATATGTCCAGACTTATTGACTCAAGTAGTAGGGACCGACTGTAGTTGCACTAAAGTCAATCATTTTAAAGCTGCTTCCTCAAATGGTTCAGCCCATCACGAATCTGGTTCACTTATGTCCAGATGTGTAGTGCAGGGGTGAGATTTAGCGGTCGCCCGGTCACCAATGGCGCCCAAAAATGGTTTCAGGTGAACTATGCGAGTCTACTTTTCACAAAACTTGTGCAAAATTAACTCAATTTAGGTTAATCCATAGAAAAATCGTTTCATATCGGTGTCCTTCCTGTTAAGAAGTTTTTCCTTTTCAAAACATTAGTGATGATGAATGTATATTTGAAAATTCTCCAGTTTAAAAAAATTGTGACATTTACAAACTAGTTGATAAATATTCACACTTTAATTTCAATTCCTTAAAATATTTAGCATATCATACTTTAGAATTTGAAAATTATATTGATCCAGTTAACAATTTCTATAATAAATTATCATAAAAATGTGAGTATTATACTGACTTACAATTTAATGAAAAATTAGTAAAGTAAATGTATTATCATCTATACACTTAAATGCAAGGAGACTGAAAGCAAACGTCCAGAAAAAAGATTATCTTCTAGAGCTTAATCTTCAATTTGATATAATTGCCATTTCTGAAACATGGGCCGAACTGAACTAGACCAAATAAATAACTTTAATATAAGCAACTACAATGCTGGGGGTCGGTCACAGAGGGTGACCTAGTGGCGGAGTGACCCCCACCGATACCACGTGAATTGTATATAAGTCAGTAGTGGTACAGATAGTACTGGTAGTGGGTAGCTGATAGGCATGATTTACTAATTATGTGTAAACACCTTTTGGGGGCCGGCATGCTTGCTGAGATTATTGGATGTATCTTATTTTGATGGTGTATGCTTGCCTAATTTCATGCTCCTTAATTAATAAATCTAAATGTCATTCTTTGGCCTATTTCAATCTACACTGGACTTGTGTTGTTATTTTGCATAAAAATAACTTTAATATAAGCAACTACAATGCTAACCAGAGTGGAAAAAAAATGAATTGCAGTAGAAAACACGTTTGAATGTGTTACTGAGGAATTATCCATAAAGAATTTTTTTTTTAATTATCATCAACTGTGTGTATAGAACATCAGGTTCATGTTTAGATACCTTCTGTGAAAACATTGAAACTATTCTAAACATAGATTTGTTCAAGCATAAGGAACATAGTGGTACCAAACATTTCCTTGATATGATGTACAGTTTGTGTCTTTATCCATTAATTGATAAGCCAACTAGAATCACAGAGAGCTCAGCTACACTAATTGACTATATTTTTACTAATGAATTGCGACACAACCTAACTTGTGGTATTCTCTTCAATGACATTAATGATCATTTACCAGTGTTTGCACTATGTGAGTATCATATAAATAGAAATGTAGAAGAAGTTCAACATATCAGAATGATAAATGAAGACACCTTAGCCTCACTTACAAATGAATTAAGTCTACAATCCAGGGAAAATGTTCTACACACCAACAATGTTAATCATGCTTACAATCAATTCTTACACATATTTATAAATATGTTTAAATTTCCCTTTAAAAACAGTTTCGAGAAACCGTAGCATTAACAAGAAACCTTGGTTCACCAAAGGTTTAAGGTTTAAAATGTGCTTGTGCCAAGAAAAAGAGGCCGTAAAAAGCATTTATTATATCTAGATTGCTGAAGCTGAGCATAAATACAAAACTTATGAAAACAAATTAACAGCTATATTAACATTGAAAAACCAACACTACAGCACATTGTTAGAGAAACAAAGACATAATATTAAGGGTACTTGGAAAATATTAAACTGTGTAATCAACAAACAATTCAACACACCAACATGTCCTGACTTTTATGAAGAATATCAAACCAATTTCAGACAAGAGATAGAAAATGGATTTAATAATTTTTTTACAAATGTTGGCCCAAATCTAGCATAACATATTTCATTATCTCATAAGGATGTATCAATTTATGACTACTTGGGAAAAGGACTGTTGTGGTGTTCCTCAAGGTTCTATTTTAGGACCAAAGCTATTTATCGTTCTACATGAATGACATTTGTAATGTTTCGAGGTATTTAAGTTCATTTTATTTGCTGATGAGACAAACTTGTTTTATTGTGCTTTAATTTTTATTTAAATGAACGTATCCAAAGGACAAACACAGAGATGGATAAGCTGCATGTATGGTTTGCTTGCAAAAAGGTTATCAATAAATGTTACAAAAACAAATTACATGTTTGAAAATCGCAAATTGAATACAAGCATCTCCATAAAGATGAACAAAGAAGCACTTGATGGAGTTGAAGTCACAAAATGCTTAGGTATTCTGATTGATGACAAGTTAACGTGGAAAAATCACATTTCCTTAGTGAAATCTAAGCTTTCAAAGTGTTGTGCAATTATGTAGAGAGCCAGCATCATGATTGACAGATGTGACTTGAATGTATTATACCACTCTCTCTTTTTGTCTTATATTATGTACTGTGCTGAAGTATGGGGCAGCACTTATGTACTGTGCTGAAGTATGGGGCAACACTTATTTACTGTGCCGAAGTATGGGGCAACACTTATGTACTGTGCTGAAGTATGGGGCAACACTTATGTACTGTGCTGAAGTATGTGGCAACACTCATGTACTGTGCTGAAGTATGGGGCAACACTTATGTACTGTGCTGAAGTATGGGGCAACACTTATGTACTGTGCTGAAGTATGGGGCAACACTTATGTACTGTGCTGAAGTATGTGGCAACACTTATGTACTGTGCTGAAGTATGTGGCAACACTTATGTACTGTGCTGAAGTATGTGGCAACACTCATGTACTGTGCTGAAGTATGGGGCAACACTTATGTACTGTGCTGAAGTATGGGGCAACACTTATGTACTGTGCTGAAGTATGGGGCAACACTTATTTACTGTGCTGAAGTATGTGGCAACACTCATGTACTGTGCTGAAGTATGGGGCAACACTCATGTACTGTGCTGAAGTATGTGACAACACTTATGTACTGTGCTGAAGTATGGGACAACACTTATGTACTGTGCTGAAGTATGGGGCAACACTTATGCTACAAATATTTAGTGTTTAGTCTTCTTACAGAAAAAGTAGTAAGGTTACTTTGTGGTGTTAAGAGGTTGGATCACACATCTAGGCTATTCAATAATTTTTGCATTCTTAAGGTGAGACACGGCAGGTAAAATGACGATTTTCGGGAAAAAAAAGTGAAACTCGTATTTTGCCATATTCGTATTGTTTATTATGTCGACCATCTACTAAGTTCACTTATAAAAATGTGCATGCAAATAAACACATCGTATTTCGTGAATAAAGTTACCCTACCAGCAACTAAAATCTTGGTTTTGTCATGGCGACTCTTCATACGCTTGAAAATAAACGATCTTTACACCTTAGCAACGTGTCCGTCTTTTCGCTGTTCGCCATCTTGTTTGGTATGAATAGAATCGTTGATCTGTCATCTTTCCATCAGTTTATGTCTAAGCCCTGCCCCTTTTACCATAATACGTACGGAACGTCTCAAACATGCCGCCTAAAACCGCCGAACATTGCCTAATAAGGTATTCGGATTTGTCCGCTGCGTATGCAAATGGCGTCGTGATGTCTCGTGACGTTCCGCTTGAACTTCGTGGGTTTCCGCCGGCCTATTTCCCCCAAGATGCACTGTGTTGCTACTTCCGAATATAAACAATCATGGCGTGTGTTGAATCCGTAGAAATTGTCAACGAAATAATTGTTGAGAATGGCTGTCCCACAAAGCAAAAAGTAGCAAAACATTGTACAAAGAACACATTTGGCCGTAAGAAACGCGTCATTAACGCGCAGCAACTGCGGGCGGCGCGCAAATGCCGCTATCCAGCGTCGAAGCCGGTGGCGCCGGTGACAGCTGTCGCCGGTGACAGCTGTCGGCAAGTGCGACGCCGCGATCTACTACGTCGATCGACGACGACGGGGGCTGTCCGTTACAGAGTGTCAGTAGTAGCAAACTGGCTCTACTGAAGGCGGCCAGTGATCAGGAAGATTTGGTGCCTTCTGACGACACAAATGGTAAGTAATAGCTACAATACGGGGACTTGACATTTATTAAAAGTTTTTACTTTTACCCAACAAAGTAATTGTGTTATTCCTATATTGTATGTGGGAACATGGGCTAACCTAAGTTTGTAACCAATGCCATGATGTTTAAAAATCATTGAGAAATATACTTTTACTGGCCCTGACAATATTCGATATTACCTTTTTATCCTGACTTAGTCTCATTCTTAGGAAAATAGTCTTAGCCATATCCTAATGATATGTCCATAGGCAGGTGTGTGTGCGTGCGTTCGTGTGTGCACACACACACACACACCCACACACACACACACACACACACACACACCCACACACACACACACACACACAGAAACACACACACAGAAACACACACACACACACACACACACACACACACACACACACACACACACACACACACACACACACACACACACACACACACACACACACACACACACACACACACACACACACACACACACACACACACACACACACACACACACACACACACACACACACACACACACACACACACACACACACACACACACACACACACACACACACACACACACACACACACACACACACACACACACACACACACACACACACACACACACACACACACACACACACACACACACACACACACACACACACACACACACACACACACACACACACACACACACACACACACACACACACACACACACACACACACACACACACACACACACACACACACACACACACACACACACACACACACACACACACACACACACACACACACACACACACACACACACACACACACACACACACACACACACACACACACACACACACACACACACACACACACACACACACACACACACACACACACACACACACACACACACACACACACACACACACACACACACACACACACACACACACACACACACACACACACACACACACACACACACACACACACACACACACACACACACACACACACACACACACACACACACACACACACACACACACACACACTCTTCATTACACTTTAATATTTTTATGACAACAAACATATATTGATTACAATTGCAGAAGTGATGGACCTGCTCGCGATTGAGACGAACGAGATGACGCAGGTGTTTGTAGAGAAGAGCGACCGGTTGCGCATCGCCCAAGCAGAACGTGCACAGAGAGCTGGTGCCAAGGCACACAGAAAAGGAAGGTCGGATGCTCGGAAGTTGGAGCGAACACTAACCGAAGAAGCCGAAGGACCATCTTACCTGGCTGGTGGATTTGTTTGAACGTTACATGTTTGATGTTCAGTGGACCTTAGTTATGTTGTTGGCCCTGTGTGCATTTGTTGTGCCAACCTGCATGCACAGTGACTTCCTTATCCTGTATTCATTTTGTGACAACTTTATCAAAACCATGTACCACATTAGTATGAAGTTTCTCTGAAAGTAATGATGCAACCAACATAACGTTTTGTGCTAGCCAAATAATATTTCAAGTGTTGTATTCAGGTTATTCTTCTCTACATAACTGATAGAAAATATTTTTAAAATAATAAAAATATATAAAAATAAATACATCAGTATTAGTTACCTAAAATAATGTATTTTTGTGTCATAAAAAAACACTCCTCTTTTTTACAAATGTTTCCTACTAGTTGTGAAACAGAATGTTTACTGAATATAGTTATGCAAGAATTACGATGATAACTTTATTCAAGAAGAAATTACAGTGTTTCTCAGTTTACAAATATTATGTCCAAAATGGCGGCTATTTTGTTTGGTTCATGTATCACATTTGCAGGAAGCGTATCTCTGGAAGTACTTATGCCAGCAAAATAATGTTTACATTGTTATATTCAGCATAATAATGTCTAATAGCATGCCAAAGGAAATATCTATGTGACTCATAGTTTTAAAGTATTAGAAGTATTGATGGTAAACAAATCTTTGACGGCTGTTTTCTCAAAAACGTGTTTTCTGCATTTGGAAAAAGGATATCTCTGTGAGTAATTATGCTATCCAAATAAGGTTTTGAATGTTGCATTCAGCATACTCTACTCGTCACAATGACCAGAGAGATTTTAAAAATCATCAACAGTTTGAAAGATAAACCCGTATTTATTGCCAAAAACAAAGTTTTTTTTCCGCACTTTACAAAAAAAATAAAAAAAAATAAAAACACAACATTTTAACAAATGCTCTGGTCATTGTACAGTAGAATGTGTATTGAACATGGATTTATGAGAATTATAATCATATATGTGTTCAATAAAAAATGGCAGTGTTTCTAAATTTGCCAATTTTTGCTCAAAATGGCGGACATTTTGTTTGTTACCATGGAAACGGGGGGTCTGGCTGACAAAAGTTCAATATATTTTTTACTCAGTAAGACCCATTCTATACTTTTGGCCGAAGAAATTACAAGATTTGCAGAAATAAAAAAATTATCCTATCTACCTGTCATGTGTGGCCTTAAAATACCAGATATTGTGGAGTTAAGAATTAGTATTATTATGTTAAAGGCATATCATAATCTATTGCCAACGTATGTACAACAATTTTTCAGACAGCATGAATCTGTTTATGCAACCCAACAAAATTATACATTTACTCAAAAGTTGGCACATATGAAAAGTATGCGTTTATTAATTAAAGGAGTACAACTGTGGAATTCTTCTGATAGTTCATTAATTTTTTGTCATAACGTTCATCTTTTTAAAAACAATTATAAAGGTAGCATTTTGAATAGTTACATATCTGATATGTAACTATTTATGGTGAAAAAATTAGTGGGGTTAGGGTTATAAAATATTACTTTTGAGCTAAATTTATTGATGTGGTTTTCGTCAAATTTAAATTTGTTTGGGATGTAATTGAAGTTACTACTTCACTTCAATAAAGATTCCTTCATTCATTCATCTCAAACAGGAATCTAGTTGGTAATCAATGCCAGAAAAGAAATGCTGGCTGTATCCACACTATCTGGTGTTGTGTTTTTGCCTTGCATAAAACTAATTACCCGCCAAACACTGAGCACATAGTGCAATCAAGAGATGTTCCATTACCTGTGGCCTGGATCTACAGCAATGCCATTAATTTTTGGATCATGACCTTCAGGGGTAAAGATTGGTTTCCTGTCACTGCCAGACCCACTGACTGAGTTCACTGCATGGTCTTGACTGAAGTACAGCTTGCCAGTATCAGTGTCAACAGCTAGTGCGTCCACATGAGCCATGTTATCTACAAGAAAAAACAAAAAGGCACACAATTCTCCTATATACACTAAGAAATGCAATATAAATCCAAATTAAACTAATGCAACTACATTCATTTTGTAGTTTGCAAACTGACGCATCATGAACAAACCATAGCAGATCCATGCCATCTAGGGAGAGGTGGACATGTCCATCTAGGTAGAGGTGGACATGTCCATCTAGGGAGAGGTGGATATGTCCATCTAGGTATAGGTGGACGTGTCCATCTAGGGAGAGGTGGACATGTCCATCTAGGTAGAGGTGGACGTGTCCATCTAGGGAGAGGTGGACATGTCCATCTAGGTATAGGTGGACGTGTCCATCTAGGGAGAGGTGGACATGTCCATCTAGGTATAGGTGGACGTGTCCATCTAGGGAGAGGTGGACATGTCCATCTAGGTATAGGTGGACATGTCCATCTAGGTAGAGGTGGACGTGTCCATCTAGGTATAGGTGGACGTGTCCATCTAGGCAGAAGTGGGCTTGTCCATCTAGGTATAGGTGGACGTGTCCATCTAGGTATAGGTGGACGTGTCCATCTAGGGAGAGGTGGACGTGTCCATCTAGGTAGAGGTGGACGTGTCCATCTAGGTAGAGGTGGACGTGTCCATCTAGGGAGAGGTGGACGTGTCCATCTAGGTAGAGGTGGACGTGTCCATCTAGGTAGAGGTGGACGTGTCCATCTAGGTATAGGTGGACGTGTCCATCTAGGCATAGGTGGACGTGTCCATCTAGGCATAGGTGGACGTGTCCATCTAGGCATAGGTTGACGTGTCCATCTAGGCATAGGTGGACGTGTCCATCTAGGAAGAGGTGGACGTGTCCATCTAGGTAGAGGTGGACGTGCCCATCTAGGGAGAGTTGGACATGTCCTTCTAGGTAGAGGTGGACATGTCCATCTAGGTAGAGGTGGACATGTCCATCTAGGTAGAAGTGGACATGTCCATCTAGGTAGAGGTGGACATGTCCATCTAGGTAGAGGTGGACATGTCCATCTAGGTAGAGGTGGACATGTCCATCTAGGTAGAGGTGGACATTTCCATCTACGTAGAGGTGGACATGTCCATCTAGGTAGAGGTGGACGTGTCCATCTAGGTAGAGGTGGACGTGCCCATCTAGGGAGAGTTGGACGTGCCCATCTAGGGAGAGTTGGACGTGTCCATCTAGGTAGAGGTGGACGTGTCCATCTAGGTAGAGGTGGACGTGTCCATCTAGGTAGAGGTGGACGTGTCCATCTAGGTAGAGGTGGACGTGTCCATCTAGGTAGAGGTGGACGTGTCCATCTAGGCAGAGGTGGACATGTTCATCTAGGCAGAGGTGGACATGTCCATCTAGGCAGAGGTGGACATGTCCATCTAGGTAGAGGTGGACATGTCCATCTAGGTAGAGGTGGACATGTCCATCTAGGTAGAGGTGGACATGTTCATCTAGGTAGAGGTGGACATGTCCATCTAGGTAGAGGTGGACATGTCCATCTAGGTAGAAGTGGACATGTCCATCTAGGTAGAGGTGGACATGTCCATCTAGGTAGAGGTGGACATGTCCATCTAGGTAGAGGTGGACATGTTCATCAAGGTAGAGGTGGACATGTCCATCTAGGTAGAGGTGGACATGTTCATCTAGGCAGAGGTGGAAATGTGCTCCTGTTCTACAGTTCCATCATTGTCTCTTGCTTCTTTTTAACATCTAAATACTATTCAGGAGTACATTGTAAGGAACAATAAATGCCACTTTCCACACGCCATTTACAGTTGTTTGTACTTCCTGCCACTGTTTTTACTAAATCAATGTTTTTGTGAAATGTTATTCATTTGGGAATTTCCAAACTAATGTCATCATCAACAGTCTCCATTGTAACTCAATTTTTATCTGCACCCGTTGCCATATATTTTAACGGCATGCCTCACTTCTAACCGGAACCTTCAACTCCCACTGCATGCCTCACTTCTAACCGGAACCTTCAACTCCCACTGCATGCCTCACTTCTAACCGGAACCTTCAACTCCCACTGCATGCCTCACTTCTAACCGGAACCTTCAACTCCCACTGCATGCCTCACTTCTAACCGGAACCTTCAACTCCCACTGCATGCCTCACTTCTAACCGGAACCTTCAACTCCCACTGCATGCCTCACTTCTAACCGGAACCTTCAACTCCCACTGCATGCCTCACTTCTAACCGGAACCTTCAACTCACACTGCATGCCTCACTTCTAACCGGAACCTTCAACTCCCACTGCATGCCTCACTTCTAACCGGAACCTTCAACTCCCACTGCATGCCTCACTTCTAACCGGAACCTTCAACTCCCAATGCATGCCTCACTTCTAACCGGAACCTTCAACTCCCACTGCATGCCTCACTTCTAACCGGAACCTTCAACTCCCACTGCATGCCTCACTTCTAACCGGAACCTTCAACTCCCACTGCATGCCTCACTTCTAACCGGAACCTTCAACTCCCACTGCATGCCTCACTTCTAACCGGAACCTTCAACTCCCACTGCATGCCTCACTTCTAACCAGAACCTTCAACTCCCATTGCATGCCTCACTTCTAACCAGAACCTTCAACTCCCACTGCTGCAAGATCTGTAGATCAAGAATTGTGCTCGGACCGCTCCTAAGACTCCTCAGTACACACGATCTGTAGATCAAGATTCAGGTTAGGACTGCTCCTGAAACACATCTGGACACACGATCGACCCTTGGCAGTCACCATCCTTGTTGTGAGGGAGTGCCAGTGAATGCTAACTATACCATCAGTTCACTCATGCATACATGACTACTATAAAATGTATGCTAACTTACCGTTATCATATATGGTTTCTTCATTGGAGCCATTTATTGCAGCTCTAAGGATATTTTTTTGTTCTGAAGTCCAGAAGATGTAGCCATGAACAGCATCGACTGCAATCCATCGTCGATTATTTGAATCTGTAACAATTATGTGTGTATATTAGTTCCAAAAGATCACACTTTGAAAACCTGCTGGGTATTTCAAGATTTCCACATTAACTGTGTCTACATTTGTAAATGATTAGGGCAAGGTTGGAACTTTGCTGGACCCAGAGGGTCAACAGTTTGGCCCTTATTTTTACTCAGGTTAGCTGGGTCCATAAATTAGCCGCTTCCCTTGGAGAAACATACAATATACCAACATCTACTTCAGTATGCAATACTGATACGAACCAGTGTATGCATAAATTTTGAAAATCTTTATGAATAATGGATCTAACAACTGTCAATTCAAGTGATGAAGCAAATGCATGCAAACATGTCATTCTGTCTACCATGTTCACTAAAGTTTGCTACAAAACCATAACCAACCGTGTTATCATCATCACTGTAGCTCAGGGTTGAAAAAAATCATGATTTTTTTTTTAAATCGGATTTACTTGATTTAAATCGGATTTTTTTTTTATCTGGTATATAGACATTTATATAGATGTTTATATCTATAAACTCTTTTAAACATGTTCTATTCAAATCGATTTGGGTACTTGTCCTAACAGAGGGTATATGACTTTTGCTTATATAAAGACATTAGACAATGTCCAAAAGGCCTCACCCCCTGTAGTTGCATAATCTGTCTTGGAAAGGAAAGCATGCTGTGTGTCTGAGGCTGTAGCAGTGCTAATTATTGTTTGCTGAGAGGTTTGGATTAGCACCTGACCAGGGCTCTGTGTATTGTAAGGGTCTCCAACCAGACTGCAAACTGGTACAGTATTAAACAATTGTAGCCCAGACTGTCTCACTTGAGTCAACATACTGTATTGGTAACAACTAGCACAAACTCTAAGTGGACTTTAACTCAGGGCTTCTGACTTGAAAAGATACTTCCTCTTGAAGACAAGTTTGTGTGGCTTCACTGCATTCAGAAAGGGAATAGCTCAAACATACACAATGTCATAAACTATTTGACTATAAGGCTATCTGGTGTCAATACAGCTACACAAGTGTGTGCACTTTGTGCTTTTGTATTTAAAAAACATACAAAACTTTGTTGATCTCGATGCTTGTAAACAATTGTGTTAAATTCATATAAATCCGCGATTAAAAAAATCGGAAATAAAAAATCATAAATCAATGATTTTTTTGGAGTGATTTAAATCATGATTTAAATCATGATTTAAATCAATGATTTAAATCAATGATTTAAATCAATGATTTAAATCAAATGGTTTAAATCAAACAACCCTGCTGTAGCTACACCAAATTTCAATTCTACACAGAGAAAAAAGCCATTGGATTGCCCTTGATTTTCAGTCCATCAATTCTGATAAATCCACTCAACAAACTACTAAAACATAATAATAATGTTTTATTTTCCAACATAGAAAATACAGAAAATGCATGGTAAATACAATCACTTACAATGTAAGAAAAAAGGGTATACTGAAGAAATTTCTTATGCACAAATATCTAGTGTTACCATGAGCAATGCAGTGTTAATTAGTTTGGTCAATTTGTGTGTTAATTAGTTTGGTCAATTTGGCAAAAACACTAATTGAGAAATAAAATTTGTGAGAAATAGGAAACAAAGTCAAATTTAGTAGTCATATTAATTCAAGTTTGGTCAATTTGACAAGAACATTACATGATAAAAACACTGTATTTATTACAGGACATTTTTTAAAAACAAAACTTATTTATTCATATTTGTTAATCATATTAATTAATTTATTTATTTATCAATACATGCAGGGAATGTTGGCATGATGGCATCTTTATACTACTGATTGTAATAGGACTTTTTGGGCAGGGCACAAAGGCCAGTATAGGCAGGGCACCAAGCCCAGTGTAGGCAGGGCACCAAGGCCAGTGTAGGCAGGGCACCAAGGCCAGTATAGACAGGGCACCAAGGCCAGTATAGGCAGGGCACCAAGACCAACAACACATTTCATAATATTACAAATGCTTTAACGCAATGTAAATTGGTAAATTATCATTGTTGTAAAACAACTGGGGTACTATGGAAAAGATAATTACATCAGCCTATTGTATAACTTGTTATTCAATAACTGAAGTTTGTTAAAAAGTTAACACAACCTTATAAATCTGTTATATATATATATATATATATATATATATATATATATATATATATATATATATATATATATATATATATATATATATATATATATATATATATAAAAATTATAATATTCAGATATGACAAACAGGCTTAATAAAATCAACAATTAACTTCTCCATATAAATAAAATTAGATGTATATATTATTATAAATTAGGTATATATTATATATACTTAATATAATATATATTATATTAGGTATATATAATATATACCTAATTTATAATAATATATACATCTAATTTTATTTATATGGAGAAGTTAACTTGTTGATTTTATTAAGCCTGTTTGTCATATCTGAATATTATAATTTTGTCTTCCTGATCAATTTGTTTATAATAAAACATTTTTGTAACTTACAAATTGTGTGTAATACTCATAAACAAACTGGTAGTTTTTGCAATGCAACAGGCCACTAAGTACACTTTATTTAGACATATCAGACAACATGGTAAATCACTGAAAGTCAAATAGTGCATTTTAAAGTATACTTGGACACTTTGCATTTGCTCTTTAATACAAACACTCTACTTAGTCTTTTCAATTGCAGTCAGATAAAATGACATCTCAAGACACAAAAAGATAGCTTCTTCATAGATGTGACAGTGTTTAGTGCAACAGTTAGCATGTGCAAACATATTGGGCCTTACTGCTGTTGTGGAACAGTCCTTGCAGACACTAGTACTAGCAGAATTGCAATAAAAGATGCTTACATTAGCCAGCTGTATAAAATCTATAGCATGTTGTGATATGAGCAAAGTATATTTACATTAAAATTACACAAAATGTTCAAAGCCCTATGGATCTAACAACAGACCACACCACTTCCGTGGTCCATATGGTGCAATGTTTGGTCTTCTTGCATGAGCTGACAAACGGCTCCATCTTTCTACCGCTCTGGCTGGGGAGCTTCTGGCTTGGGTCCCTCAGCTGAAATCCACAACATATGTTCTAGTGTGCGGGAAGCAATGTTCAGCCACCAGTCCTCAAGAGCTCTCTTTGTGTAAAAAAACTTGTGTTTTATGTGTGCTAAAGCAACTGGGAATACTAACAAGATCCTCACCAGGTGCAACACATTGGGAAAACGATCTTGTTTCTCCGTGAGCATTTTCTTCCAGACAATGGTGACACATGATGTCATACTTCAGTCGGTCCCATTCTTTGTGGTGACACATGATGTCATACTTCAGTCGGTCCCATTCTTTGTGGTGACACATGATGTCATACTTCAGTCGGTCTTCTAGTGCATATCTGTACACTAGAAGGTCATCAGTGTTACTAGATGGTAGGGTCAAGGATATCAGTTGCCTGCAGAACTGGATCATCCACAAAGTTTGAAAATCGTCTTGTGATGCAGGTGACCACCCTATAACGCACTTGTCTTGATTTCTCCATGACAGATTCAACTTCATTGACATTGTTTTTGAGAGCAATTCCCTTAAACAGCCAACCCCCATCCTCTGTTACTTCCCTGAGAACGTTGGCAACGTTTGTTCCTGGATTGTTTCTCTTTGTGGTGATGCATGCTTTTGCAACCTCAATGTTGCTTCGGACTGCTGAGAGTGGCATTGTATTATTCTGAAGAGACAGTGAGGGTAAGAACAAACTTGTGCGACGTCATCTGTTTCAAGTAACCTTTCACTTTCACTTGGTCATCTCCTGAAATGTCTTGACATGCACATGAAGCCATGTCCTGGCATTGTGTCACTAGACAGACACACACAGCCTTCCTCCAATGATAGACACACTTGGTGCCCTGAGCTCACACTGGTTTCAAAACATACTCATCCAATGTTTCCACCACAGCTTGCAGTCCTTTCCATTTCTTTGCAGATCGTCTGTACCATTCAGGGCATCAGACAGTGTTATTTTGAGATGATGTGGCAGAGTGTATCTTGATGAATCATGGCATTGACGACTGCAAACTGGTCAGCACATTACAGTTCTTTCCAAAGTTAACAGACGCACCATCAGCTGCTGTTGCGACACAACTATTAGTTATGTCTAGTTGCATCTCTTGGCACTTGTCATTGATGGCATCATGGATTCCTTCAGCATCGCATCTACTTGGCTCCGTTATGCCAAGAAGCCTTACTGTTGCAACACCATCTTCGAAAATTTTGATGCTGACAATTTCTCTCTCTGGTACTGATTTGTCAGTGCTGCCATCAAATATCAGTAAACAGTAGAATGGCTGCCTCTGGAACAGCGCTTGAAGGTCGTCTGCCATCATGCCTCCGATTTCACTAACGAAATGTTAGCAGGCTTCGTTCGCGTAAGTTTGACCTAAGTTTATGCCGTGTTTCTTTTCAACACTGGGCAAGGTCTGAAAAACTGTGAATGGCTGTTCACAGTACGCCCAGTCCATCAGCTTGCACATTTTCATGCAAACTTCTTCATCCAGTGTTATGAAGCTGCGTTGAATTACCAGTACCTTGGTTTTGACAAGGCTTGCCTTCAGAACACGAAGATGGATGTTGGATTTTTCATGACATTTGACTGTGTCCTTTTTTACATTTGAGGTTCCTCTGATGTAAGTCTGAAAGCTGATTAAGATAGTGTTGTTGATTTAGGGTAGTAGTGGTCACCTTCTATCTCGTGAGACAATGCTTTTGTTTTCAGCATCATGTCAGTTGATTGTGAGCATAAAACTTCCAACATGTATGATCTCCTCGTGAATATGGAATGCTTTGATGTCTATAGCAGCACCACCAGTAAGACTGGTTCACCAAGTAGGTCGTTCTTCAGCAACTGTTTGCCAGTGCATAGGATCGATGCCACAGGGTTGGCCAACTGGTCGTTTGCCTCCAGTTAACTCCCCATACATAATTTGTTTAGGAATACAGTCAATGAGCATATGATGTACGTGACCAAGCCAGCGTAGGCGTCGCTGATTTAGAATGCTGCTTAGTGGAGTTGAGTTGCAGCATTGTAGGATTTCCTGGTTGGTAATTTTGTCTAGCCATTTCACGCCAAGGATAGTACGTAGGCAGCGTAGGTGGAAATAGTTACTGTTTAATTTCAATTCCTGTTTACGATAGGTAGTCCAGGTCTCTGCACCATACAAAAGGATGCTGAACACGCATGCATGATACACTTTCAGTTTTGTATGTAGTGTCAGGCTCTTGTTGGACCAAACTGTTTTTGGGAGTCTTCCAAAGGATGTTGCAGCTTTACCTAGTCATGTGTTAAGTTCCTTATCAAGCATGACATTGATGGATGAGTACTTTCCCATGGTTTCGGGTGCTTTGCATCTTTGAGAGTGATCTTGGTTACTTGAGTCCCGTGGCTCATGATGACAGTCTTTTTGACACTGATTCTCAGGCCAAACGCTGAGTAAGTATTGAAAAAACTGTCTATGATAGACTGCAGTTGTTCTGAGAGCAGAAGGCAGTGTCACCTATATAAAGGGCCTCGCACACATGTAACGTTGTTGTTTTGGTCTTAGCCTTCAGGCGTGATGTAGAAAATAAATTGGAATCAACTCTGGTTATCAGGCCCACATTAGGGTTAACTGGGTTTGCTTTGCTTCTCTCAATATTACAAATAAGTACATCCCGAAAAGAGTTGGGGTCAGAACACATCCCTGCTGCACACCATTTACAATGGGAAAGGGTTCTGATATCTTACCATCGACTTGGGCAGTGCCTTGCATGTTTTCGTGGAATGATTTGATAAGGTCAAGTAAGATTGGAGGACATCCAACCTTCTTGAGAATAGTGAAGAGCGCTTCTCGATTCACGTAGTTAAAACCTTTAGTGAAATCCACAAAGACCACATGGAGTGGCATCTGTTGCTCCCTTGTTTTGTGAGATCCACAAAGGCCACGTGGAGTGGCATCTGCTGCTCCGTTGCCTTTTCTTGCAGTCGTTTTACACAGAAAATCATACCTACAGTTTCTCTACTTGAGCGGAAACCACACTGTGAGTCAGGGTACACCTGTTCGGCCAGCGTTTGTAGATGTGTAAGAATAATACATGCAAATATTTTCCCTACAACATTTCACACAGATATTCTTGTGTAGTTATTGCAGTCACCCTTGTTTTTGTACAGAGTGATTATATTTGAGTCCCTCGTTTCCTGTGGGACTGTGCGTTCTCTCCAGCACTCTAAGAGTAGACTGTAGATTGGTGATAACAACACTTCTCTGACAGCCTTGATCAGGTCTGTGGGACTGTGCGTTCTCTCCAGCACTCTAAGAGTACACTGTAGAGTGGTGATAAAAACACTTCTCTGGCAGCCTTGATCAGGTCTGTGGGACTGTGCGTGGTGGTGGTGATAACACTTCTCTGACAGCCTTGATCAGGTCTGTGGGACTGTTTGTTCTCTCCAGCACTCTAAGAGTAGACTGTAGAGTGGTGATAACAACGCTTCTTTGACAGCCTTGATCAGGTCTGTGGGACTGTGTGTTCTCTCCAGCACTCCAAGAGTAGACTGTAGATTGGTGATAACAACACTTCTCTGACAGCCTTGATCAGGTCTGTGGGCCTGTGTGTTCTCTCCAGCACTCTAAGAGTACACTGTAGAGTGGTCATAAAAATATAAAGATCGGAGAAGTGTTCAATCCATCGATTCATTTCGTTGGCTCTTTTTGTTAGTGTGATGCCATCTTTCGATCTGAGAGGCGCTGTTTTCTTTACTGCAGGGCCTATAGCTGTTTTTATGCCTGCATATAAAGGATTTTATGCGAGATAACAAGACAATAAAGGCAATTTGAAGTTAGACCTTTTATAGTAGAGAGAGTATTAGCCTAATTACTCGCTCACGCGTAGGGATGCACCAACCACGTGACCTAGAGCCAGCCTCTCTCGATTTCCAAGTCAGCTTGTGTCGTTGTGAGACCTTTGCACTGCAAATATTTCCGAATATATATTGTTACTGGTTAATCGTTATCGCTGAATTTGTTGATTTTATTGGAAGATCAGTTTTGTTGTTCGGTATTCCGCTCCGTTTGAAAAATCCCACCCACCCTCCCTAATATTGCATTAACAGTTGTTATCTAATAAATCAAGTCGTGTATTATGTGTAGATACACTATGAAACACTGAAGACAGAGAGGTAGTTCACAGTTTTTGAATTTTTTTGACGCTTTTCCCTGTTATAGTTTGGTACACGAGGTTTTGCATTAACGCTTTTCCCTACACTAAGTTTTCAGTAGTGTACACAGGGTTTTTAGTGCGGGTACTTTTCACGAGTACGTTTGTGTGGCTCTTTGGCCCTACCTCTCGGACTGATGTGTTATTGGTGTGTAATATGCTGTGATAATTCCAATATAACAACACGCCATTGTAGGGGTCATGGCACACACATCTGCTCTTTATTGATTGGCTAATAAAATAAAATGACCTCAGTCATTAGTACACTGATGATCGCTAGGGGTCTCCATATAATTCAATATGTCACATCCCCTTTTTATTAAAATAGAAGATAAACTGCAAAACTAAGTATAGACCAGGCCTACTATTAAATATAGCCTTTTAAATGCCAAAGTCAAATATGGGCATAAACACTACTGCAAGACAAACTTATTATCTGTAACTACTAACGCTAACTATAACATGTTGAAGTCCAAATTCTGAGTTATAAAATTTTTCAAGAATTTACTTAACACCCATCTCAAAGTCCTCCTGCCACAGTGGCTTTGACTTCAAGCGGGAGTCTCGCCTTGGCTGGCTTAGAGAATGACAAAGTTCGCTTACTAGCCCGCGACGCACATAAAGCCATGTCCTGGCACTGTATCACTAGACAAACACACACAGCCTTCCTCCAATGATCGACACACTTGGTGCCCTGAGCTCACCCTGGTTTCAAAACATACTCATCCAATGTTTCCACCACAGCTTGCAGTCCTTTCCATTTCTTTGCAGATCGTCTGTACCATTCAGGGCATCAGTCAGTGCTATTTTGAGATGATGTGCCACAGAGTGTATCTTGACGAATCATGGCATTGACGACTGCAAACTGGTCAGCACACTACAGTTCTTTCCAAAGTTAACAGTCAGCTGCTGTTGCGACACAACTATTAGTTATGTCTAGTTGCATCTCTTGGCACTTGTTATTGATGGCATCATGGATTCCTTCAGCATCGCATCTACTTGGCTCTGTTATGCCAAGAAGCCTTACTGTTGCAACACCATCTTCCAAAATGTTGATGCTGACAATTTCTCTCTCTGGTACTGATTTGTCAGTGCTGCCATCAAATATCAGTGAACAGTAGAATGGCTGCCTCTGGAACAGCGCTTGAAGGTCGTCTGCCATCATGCCTCCGATTTCACTAACGAAATGTTAGCAGGTTTTGTTCGCGTAAGTTTGACATAAGTTTATGCCGTGTTTTTTTTCAACACTGGGCAAGGTCTGAAAAACTGTGAATGGCTGTTCACAGTACGCCCAGTCCATCCGCTTGCACATTTTCATGCGAATTTCTTCATCCAGTGTTATGAAGCTGCATTGAATTACCAGTACCTTGGTTTTGACAAGGCTTGCCTTCAGAACACGAAGATGGATGTTGGATTTTTCATGACATGTGACTGTGTCCTTTTTTGACATTTGAGGTTCCTCTGATGGAAGCATCAAAATCTGAAAGCTGATTAAGATAGTGTTGTTGACTTAGGGTAGTAGTGGTCAGCTTCTGTCTTGTGAGACAATGCTTTTGTTTGCCGCATCATGTCAGTTGATTGCGAGCATGACGCCTCACGGACCAAACTGTTTTAGGGAGTCTTCCAAAGGATGTTGCAGCTTTACCTAGTCGTGTGATAAGTTCCTTGTCAAGCGTGAAATTGATGGACATGATGGAGCCTAAGTATGAGAAGTTCCCCAAGGTTTCGAGTGATTTGCATCTTTGAGAGTGATCTTGGTTACTTGAGTCTCGTGGCTCATGATGACAGTCTTTTTGACACTGATTTTAAGGCCAAATGCTGAATAAGTATTGAAAAAACTGTCTATGATAGACTGCAGTTGTTCTGAGAGCAGAAGGCAGTGTCACCTATATAAAGGGCCTCGCACACATGTAACGTTGTTGTTTTGGTCTTAGCCTTCAGGCGTGATGTAGAAAATAAATTGGAATCAACTCTGGTTATCAGGCCCACATCAGGGTTAACAGGGTTTGCTTTGCTTCTCTCAATATTACAAATAAGTACATCCTGAAAAGAGTTGGGGTCAGAACACATCCCTGCTGCACACCATTTACAATGGGAAAGGGTTCTGATATCTTACCATCGACTTGGGCAGTGCCTTGCATGTTTTCGTGGAATGATTTGATAAGGTCAAGTAAGATTGGAGGACATCCAACTTTCTCTTGAGAATAGTGAAGAACGCTTCTCGATTCACGTAGTTAAAACCTTTAGTGAGATCCACAAAGGCCACATGGAGTGGCATCTGTTGCTCCCTTGTTTTGTGAGATCCACAAAGGCCACATGGAGGAGCATGTGTTGCTCCCGTGTTTTGTTAGATCCACAAAGGTCACGTGGAGTGGCATCTGTTGCTCCCTTGTTTTGTGAGATCCCCAAAGGCCACGTGGAGTGGCATCTGCTGCTCCGTTGCCTTTTCTTGTAGTCATTTTACACAGAAAATCATACCTACAGTTCCTCTACCTGAGCGGTAACCACACTGTGAGTCAGGGTACACCTGTTCGGCCAGCGTTTGTAGATGTGTAAGAATAATACATGCAAATATTTTCCCTACAACATTTAGCAGATATATTCTTCTGTAGTTATTGCAGTCACCCTTATTTCTGTACAGAGTGATTATATTTGAGTCCCTCATTTTGTGTGGGACTGTGCTTTCTTGCCAGCACTTTAAGAGTAGACTGTAGAGTGGTGATAACAACACTTGCCTGCCAGCCTTGATCAGGTCTGCAGGAATCGTGTATCTGCCTGGGGTTTTGTTATCTGATAGACTGGCAACAACTGCCTACATCTCTGTGAACTGTGGTTCATCGTCAAGTTCTTCCATAATCTCCATGGATGGCACTTTGTCAATTGCAGGTGCAGTGTAGGACCTTTCCATGCTATAAAGATCGGAGAAGTGTGCAATCCATCGATTAATTTCATTGGCTCTTTTTGTTATCGTGATGCCATCTTTCGATCTGAGAGATGCTGTTTTCTTTACTGAGGGGCTTAAGCTGTTTTTATGCCTGCATACATACTTTTCAAGTTCCCAGGTTTTGCTGCTGTCTCAATATCCTCATTTAGGCCAATATAGTATAGATTATGTGCTTGTCTGGCAGTTCTTTGAGCTAGACTTCGAGATAGCAAGCACGGGTTGTCACATTTGGCCTGCTTTTGAATTCCAAAAGCGCCTTACGTTTTGCTTCAATCACCGGTTTCATGGTGTCAAGACTGGCTACAAACCAGTTTGGGTTGTGGTGAGAGCTTACGCCAAAAATGTCCAAGGCTGATTGGTGAATGGTTTGTTTGAGAAGCTGCCAGTACTCATTTGCATTCCTGTTTTCTTCTAACTGACCTGTGTTTCAGGGTTGCATTGTAGAAAGCAGTCAGTTGTCGAATAAAAATTTTGGCTATATCAACTCTGGTTTGTCCATGTTGCTTTCCTCTGTGGTGGGGTTTAGGTGACAATTTCATGTTTGAAATAACAAGAATATGATCTGTGTCACAATGATCTAGTTTTGGTGACATCATTCAGATGGCGACGCATAATAAGAACAAGGTCTGGTTGATGCCATGTCTTGGATCTGGGATGCCTCAAGGAGACCTTGTGATGGTCTTTGCATTGTGTGTAGGTGTTTGCTACACAGAGTTGGAATTTAGCACTCAACTCTAGGAGACGCTGTCCACTGTCATTTATTCTCCCAATGCCAAAAGTACCTAGTGTCGGGCCAGGATTCTCTGTCATTGCCTATGCAAGCATTGAAGTCCCCAAGTAGGATTAGCTTGTCTGATTTGGGCACAGGCTCAACTACTTGTGCAAGTGCAGCATAGAAGAGATCTTTGACTTCTGGGCATGACCTTTCTCCAGAGAGAGGCGCGCTGTCATAATACGATCAGAGATTGCATGTGGTCCATCTAGCTTGTTGCATGAGGTGTCCTTCAAGGCAAGTCCAATGCTGTGTTGACGTTTGGAGCCAGCTGGTTTCCCTGACCAGTATATTGTGCACTCAAGTTGATGGA